>CM055117.1:356305882-356687314 GCA_029206835.1 Rana muscosa | reverse complement strand
AATCGAACCCCCGGCCCTTTTGCCCCAAAATGGTCCAAAATCGAACCATCCGGCCCTTTCGTCCCCGAAATGGTCAAAAATCAAACCCTCTGCCCTTTTGCCCTGAAATGGTCCAAAATCGAACCCCCGGCCTTTTTGTCCCCAAAATGGTCCAAAATAAAAACCCCGGCCCTTTGCCCAGAAATGGTCCAAAATCGAACCCCCCAGCCCTTTTGCCCCGAAATGGTCTAAAATCGAATCACTGGCCATTTTGTCCCCGAAATGGTTCAAAATCGAACCCCCTGGCCCTTTTGCCCCAAAATGGTCCAAAATCAAACCCCCCGGCCCTTTGCCCAGAAATGGTCCAAAATCGAACCCCCGGCCCTTTTGCCCCGAAATGGTCTAAAAATCGAATCACTGGCCATTTTGTCCCCGAAATGGTTCAAAATCGAACCCCCGGCCCTTTTGCCCAGAAATGGTCCAAAATCTAACCCCCGGCCCTTTTGCCCCAAAATGGTCCAAAATCAAACCATCCGGCCCTTTTGTCCCCGAAATGGTCAAAAATCAAACCCCCGGCCCTTTTGCCCCGAAATGGTCCAAAATCGAACCCCCGGCCTTTTTGTGCCCAAAATGGTTCAAAATGGTCCAAAATCAAACCTCCTTGCCATTTTGTCCCAAAATGGTCCAAAATCGAACCCCCGGCCCTTTTGCCCCGAAATGGTCTAAAATTGAATCACCGGCCATTTTGTCCCCAAAATGGTCCAAAATCTAACTCCCGGCCCTTTTGCCCCAAAATGGTCCAAAATCTAACCCACGGAACTTTTGCCCCAAAATGGTCCAAAATCCAACCCTGGCCCTTTTGCCCCGAAATTGTCCAAAATTTTCCAAAATCGAACCCCCCGGACCCTTTTGTCCCCAAAACGGTCCAAAATTGAACCCCCGGCCCCCTTTCCCCGAAATGGTCCAAAAACAAACCCCCCGTCCCTTTTGTCCCCAAAATGGTCAAAAATTAAACCCCAGCCCTTTTGCCCCGAAATGGTCCAAAATCGAACCCCCGGCCCTTTTGCCCCGAAATGGTCCAAAATTTAACCCCCGGCCCTTTTGTCCCCAAAATAGTCCAAAATCGAACCCTCTGCCCTTTTGTCCCCAAAATGGTCAAAAAATCAAACCCCTGGCCCTTTTGCCCTGAAATGGTCCGAAATCAAACCCCCTGCCTTTTTGTCAGCAAAATGGTTCAAGATGGTCCAAAATCAAACCTCCTCACCATTTTGCTACAAAATGGTCCAAAATCGAACCCCCGGCCCTTTTGCCCTGAAATGGTCCAAAATCAAATCCCCGGCCCTTTTGCCCCGAAATGGTCCAAAATCGAATCCCCGGCCCTTTTGTCCCAAAATAGTCCAAAATCTAACCCCCGGCCCTTTTGTCCCGAAATTGTCCAAAATGGTCCAAAATCTAACCCCCGGCCTTTTAGTCCCCAAAATGGTTCAAAATGGTCCAAAATCAAACCGCCTTGCCATTTTGCCCCGAAATGGTCCAAAATCTAACCCCCAGCACTTTTGCCCCAAAATGGTCCAAAATCGAACCCCCGGCCCTTTTGCCCCGAAATTGTCCGAAATGGTCCAAAATCTAACCCCCGGCCTTTTAGTACCATAAAAGGTTCAAAATTGTCCAAAATCTAATTCCCAGCCCTTTTTTCCCAAAATGGTCCAAAATCTAACCCCCTGGCATTTTTGTCAAAAATGGTCCAGAATCGAACCCCCAGCCCTTTTGTCCCCAAAATGGTCAAAAATTAAACCCCCAGCCCTTTTGCCCCAAAATGGTCCAAAATAGAACCCCCAGCCCTTTTGCCCCAAAATAGTCCAAAATCGAAGCCCTGGCCCTTTTGCCCCAATATTGTCCAGAGTCGAACCCCCGGACCTTTTGCCCCAAAATTGTCCAAAATGGTCCAAAATCAAACCCCCCGGCCCTTTTGTCCCCAAAATGGTCCAAAATCAAACCCCGGCCCTTTTCCCCCGAAATGGTCCAAAATAGAACCCCCCGGCCCTTTTGTCCCCAAAATGGTCAAAAATCAAACCCCCGAACCCTTTGCCCCGAAATGGTCCAAAATCGAACCCCCGGCCCTTTTGCCCTGAAGTGGTCCAAAATCGAATCCCCGGCCCTTTTGTCCCCAAAATAGTCCAAAATCTAACCCCCGGCCCTTTTGTCCCCAAAATGGTCAAAAATCAAACCCCTGGCCCTTTTGCCATGAAATGATCCGAAATCGAACCCCCGGCCTGTTCGTCCCCAAAATGGTTCAAAATGGTCCAAAATCAAACCCCCTTGCCATTTTGCCCCGAAATGGTCCAAAATCTAACCCCTGGCACTTTTGCCCCGAAATGGTCCAAAATCGAACCCCCGGCCCTTTTGCCCCGAAATTGTCCGAAATGGTCCAAAATCTAACCCCCGGCCTTTTAGTACCAAAAATGGTTCAAAATTGTCCAAAATCTAATTCCCAGCCCTTTTTTCCCCAAAATGGTCCAAAATCTAACCCCCTGGCCTTTTTGTCAAAAATGGTCCAGAATCAAACCCCCGGCCCTTTTGCCCCAAAATGGTCCAAAATAGAACCCCCAGCCCTTTTGCCCCAAAATGGTCCAAAATAGAACCCCCAGCCCTTTTGCCCCAAAATGGTCCAAAATCGAACCATCCGACCCTTTTCTCCCTGATATGGTCAAAAATCAAACCCTCTGCCCTTTTGCACCAAAATGATCCAAAATCGAACCCCCGGCCTTTTTGTCTCCAAAATGGTCCAAAATCAAACCCCCGGCCCTTTGCCCAGAAATGGTCCAAAATCGAACCCCCGGCCCTTTTGCCCCGAAATGGTCTAAAATCGAATAACTGGCCATTTTCTCCCTGAAATGGTTCAAAATCGAACCCCCGGCCCTTTTGCCCTGAAATGGTCCAAAATCGAATCCCTGGCCCTTTTGTCCCCAAAATGGTCCAAAATCAAACCCCCGGCCCTTTGCCCAGAAATGGTCCAAAATCGAACCCCCGGCCCTTTTGCCCCCGAAATGGTCTAAAATCGACTCACTGGCCATTTTGTCCCTGAAATGGTTCAAAATCGAACCCCTGGTCCTTTTGCCCTGAAATGGTCCAAAATCGAATCCCTGGCCCTTTTGTACCCAAAATGGTCAAAAATCGAACCCCTGGCCCTTTTGCCCTGAAATGGTCCAAAATCTAACCCCCGGCCCTTTTGCCCTGAAATGGTCCAAAATCTAACCCCCAGCCTTTTTGTCCCCAAAATGGTCCAAAATCAAACCCCCGGCCCTTTGCCCAGAAATGGTCCAAAATCGAACCCCCGGCCCTTTTGCCCCGAAATGGTCTAAAATCGACTCACTGGCCATTTTGTCCCTGAAATGGTTCAAAATCGAACCCCTGGTCCTTTTGCCCTGAAATGGTCCAAAATCGAATCCCGGGCCCTTTTGTCCCCAAAATGGTCAAAAATCGAACCCCTGGCCCTTTTGCCCTGAAATGGTCCAAAATCTAACCCCCGGCCCTTTTGCCCCAAAATGGTCCAAATCTAACCCCCGGCCCTTTTGCCCCAAAATGGTCCAAAATTGAACCATCCGACCCTTTTGTCCCTGAAATGGTCAAAAATCAAACCCTCGGCCCTTTTGCCCCGAAATGGTCCAAAATCGAACCCCCGGCCTTTTTGTCCCCCAAAATGGTCCAAAATCAAACCCCCGGCCCTTTGCCCAGAAATGGTTCAAAATCGAACCCCCGGCCCTTTGCCCTGAAATGGTCTAAAATCGAATCACTGGCCATTTTGTCCACGAAATGGTCCAAAATCGAACCCCCGGCCCTTTTGCCCCGAAATGGTCCAAAATCGAACCCCCGGCCTTTTTGTCGCCAAAATGGTCGAAAATCAAACCCCCGGCCCTTTGCCCAGAAATGGTCCAAAATTGAACCCCCGGCCCTTTTGCCCCAAAATGGTCCAAAATCGAATCCCCGGCCCTTTTGTCCCCAAAATTGTCCAAAATCGAATCTGCGGCCCTTTTGTCCCCAAAATGGCCCAGAATCGAACCCCCGACCCTTTTGTCCCCAAAATGGTCCAAAATCAAACCCCCGGCCCTTTTGCCCCGAAATGGTCTAAAATCGAATCACCGGCCATTTTGTCCCAAAATGTTCCAAAATCTAACTCCCGCCCCTTTTGCCCCAAAATGGTCCAAATTCTAACCCCTGGAACTTTTGCCCCAAAATGGTTCAAAATCCAACCCCCAGCCCCTTTGCCCCGCAATTGTCCGAAATGGTCGAAAATAGAACCACCCGGCCCTTTTGCCCCAAAATGGTCCAAAATCGAACCATCCGACCCTTTGTCCCTGAAATGGTCAAAAATCAAACCCTCTGCCCTTTTGCACCGAAATGATCCAAAATCGAACCCCCGGCCTTTTTGTCGCCAAAATGGTCCAAAATCAAACCCCTGGCCCTTTGCCCAGAAATGGTCCAAAATCGAACCCCCGGCCCTTTTGCCCCGAAATGGTCCAAAATCGAATCCCCGGCCCCTTTGTCCCCAAAATGGTCCAAAATCGAATCCCCGGCCCTTTTGTCCCCAAAATGGTCCAAAATCGAACCCCCGGCCCTTTTGCCCTGAAATGGTCTAAAATCGAATCACCGGCCATTTTGTCCCCAAAATGGTCCAAAATCTAACTCCCGCCCCTTTCCCCCCAAAATGGTCCAAATTCTAACCCCTGGAACTTTTGCCCCAAAATGGTCCAAAACCCAACCCCCGGCCCCTTTGCCCCGCAATTGTCCGAAATGGTCCAAAATCGAACCACCCGGCCCTTTTGCCCCAAAATGGTCCAAAATAGAACCCCCAGCCCTTTTGCCCCAAAATGGTCCAAAATCGAACCATCCGACCCTTTTGTCCCTGAAATGGTCAAAAATCAAACCCTCTGCCCTTTTGCACCGAAATGATCCAAAATCGAACCCCTGGCCTTTTTGTTGCCAAAATGGTCCAAAATCAAACCCCCCGGCCCTTTGCCCAGTAATGGTCCAAAATCGAACCCCCGGCCCTTTTGCCCCGAAATGGTCTAAAATCGAATCACTGACCATTTTGTCCCCGAAATGGTCCAAAATCTAACCCCCGGCCCTTTTGCCCCGAAATGGTCCAAAATCGAACCCCCGGCCCCTTTTGCCCCAAAATGGTCCAAAATCAAACCATCCGGCATTTCGTCCCCGAAATGGTCAAAAATCAAACCCTCTGCCCTTTTGCCCCGAAATGGTCCAAAATCAAACCCCCGGCCTTTTTGTCCCCAAAATGGTCCAAAATCAAACCCCCGGCCCTTTGCCCAGTAATGGTCCAAAATCGAACCCCCGGCCCTTTTGCCCCGAAATGGTCTAAAATCGAATCACTGGCCATTTTGTCCCCAAAATGGTTCAAAATCGAACCCCCGGCCCTTTTGCCCTGAAATGGTCCAAAATCGAATCCCCGGCCCTTTGTCCCCAAAATGGTCAAAAATCGAACCCCCGGCCCTTTTGCCCGAAATGGTCCAAAATCTAACCCCTGGCCCTTTTGCCCCGAAATGGTCCAAAATCTAACCCCCTGGCCCTTTTGCCCCAAAATGGTCCAAAATCGAACAATCCAGCCCTTTTGTCCCCGAAATGGTCAAAAATCAAACCCTCGGCCCTTTTGCCCCGAAATGGTCCAAAATCAAACCCCCGGCCCTTTGCCCAGAAATGGTCCAAAATCGAACCCCCGCCCTTTTGCCCTGAAATGGTCTAAAATCGAATCACTGGCCCTTTTGCCCCGAAATGGTCCAAAATCGAATCCCCGGCCCTTTTGTCCCCAAAATGGTCCAAAATCGAGCCCCCGGCTCTTTTGCCCCAAAATGGTCTAAATCGAATCACCGGCCATTTTGTCCCCAAAATGGTCCAAATTCTGACACCTGGAACTTTTGCCCCAAAATGGTCCAAAATCCAACCCCCGGCCCCTTTGCCCCGCAATTGTCCGAAATGGTCCAAAATCGAACCACCCGGCCCTTTTGTCCCCAGAATGGTCCAAATCGAACCCCCCGGCCCTTTTGTTACAAAAATGGTCCAAAATCGAACCCCCGGCCCCTTTCCCTCCGAAATGGTCCAAAATCGAACCCCCCGGCCCTTTTGTCCCCAAAATGGTCAAAAATCAAACCCCCGGTCCTTTTGCCCCGAAATGGTCCAAAATCGAACCCCCGGCCCTTTTGCCCCGAAATGATCCAAAATTGAACCCCCGGCCCTTTTGTCCCCAAAATAGTCCAAAATCTAACCCTTGGCCCTTTTGTCCCCAAAATGGTCAAAAATCAAACCCCTGGCCCTTTTGCCCTGAAATGGTCCGAAATCAAACCCCCCGGCCTTTTTGTCCCCAAAATGGTTCAAAATGGTCCAAAATCAAACCTCCTTGCCATTTTGTCCCAAAATGATCCAAAATCGAACCCCTGGCCCTTTTGCCCCGAAATGGTCTAAAATCGAATCACCGGCCATTTTGTCCCCAAAATGGTCCAAAATCGAACTCCCGGCCCTTTTGCCCCAAAATGGTCCAAAATCTAACCCCCAGAACTTTTGCCCCAAAATGGTCCAAAATCCAACCCCCGGCCCTTTTGCCCCGAAATTGTCCAAAATCGTCCAAAATCAAACCCCCCGGCCCTTTTGTCCCCAAAATGGTCCAAAATCGAACCCCCTGGCCCTTTTGTCCCCAAAACGGTCCAAAATCGAACCCCCCGGCCCCTTTCCCCCGAAATGGTCCAAAAACAAATCCCCCATCCCTTTTGTCCCCAAAATGGTCAAAAATCAAACCCCCCGGCCCTTTTGCCCTGAAATGGTCCAAGATCGAACCCCCGGCCCTTTTGCCCAAAATGGTCCAAAATGTAACCCCCCGGCCCTTTTGTCCCCAAAATAGTCCAAAATCGAACCCCTGGCCCTTTTGTCCCCAAAATGGTCCAAAATCGAACCCCCTGGCCCTTTTGACCCCAAAATGGTCCAAAATTGAACCCCCAGCCCCTTTCCCCCGAAATGGTCCAAAAACGAACCCCCCGTCCCTTTTGTCCCCAAAATGGTCAAAAATCAAACCCCCGGCCCTTTGCCCCGAAATGGTCCAAAATCGAACCCCCGGCCCTTTTGCCCCAAAATGGTCCAAAATTTAACCCCCCAGCCCTTTTGTCCCCAAAATGGTCAAAAATCAAACCCCTGGCCCTTTTGCCCTGAAATGGTCCGAAATCAAACCCCGGCCTTTTTGTCCCCAAAATGGTTCAAGATGGTCCAAAATCAAACCTCCTCACCATTTTGCCACAAAATGGTCCAAAATCGAACCCCCGGTCCTTTTGCCCTGAAATGGTCCAAAATCGAATCCCTGGCCCTTTTGCCCCGATATGGTCCAAAATCGAACCCCCAGCACTTTTGCCCAAAAATGGTCCAAAATCTAACTCCCGCCCCTTTCCCCCAAAATGGTCCAAATTCTAACCCCTGGAACTTTTGCCCCAAAATGGTCCAAAACCCAACCCCGGCCCCTTTGCCCCGCAATTGTCCGAAATGGTCCAAAATCGAACCACCGGCCCTTTTGCCCCAAAATGGTCCAAAATAGAACCCCCAGCCCTTTTGCCCCAAAATGGTCCAAAATCGAACCATCCGACCCTTTTGTCCCTGAAATGGTCAAAAATCAAACCCTCTGCCCTTTTGCACCGAAATGATCCAAAATCGAACCCCTGGCCTTTTTGTCGCCAAAATGGTCCAAAATCAAACCCCCGGCCCTTTGCCCAGTAATGGTCCAAAATCGAACCCCCGGCCCTTTTGCCCCGAAATGGTCTAAAATCGAATCACTGACCATTTTGTCCCCGAAATGGTCCAAAATCTAACCCCCGGCCCTTTTGCCCCGAAATGGTCCAAAATCGAACCCCCGGCCCTTTTGCCCCAAAATGGTCCAAAATCAAACCATCCGGCATTTCGTCCCCGAAATGGTCAAAAATCAAACCCTCTGCCCTTTTGCCCCGAAATGGTCCAAAATCAAACCCCCGGCCATTTTGTCCCCAAAATGGTTCAAAATCGAACCCCCGGCCCTTTTGCCCTGAAATGGTCCAAAATCGAATCCCCGGCCCTTTTGTCCCCAAAATGGTCAAAAATCGAACCCCGGCCCTTTTGCCCCAAAATGGTCCAAAATCGAACAATCCGGCCCTTTTGTCCCCGAAATGGTCAAAAATCAAACCCTCAGCCCTTTTGCCCCGAAATGGTCCAAAATCGAACCCCCGGCCTTTTTGTCCCCAAAATGGTCCAAAATCAAACCCCTGGCCCTTTGCCCAGAAATGGTCCAAAATCGAACCCCCGGCCCTTTTGCCCTGAAATGGTCTAAAATCGAATCACTGGCCCTTTTGCCCCAAAATGGTCCAAAATCGAATCCCCGGCCCTTGTGTCCCCCAAAATGGTCCAAAATCGAACCCCCGGCTCTTTTGCCCCAAAATGGTCTAAATCGAATCACCGGCCATTTTGTCCCCAAAATGGTCCAAATTCTGACACCTGGAACTTTTGCCCCAAAATGGTCCAAAATCCAACCCCCAGCCCTTTGCCCCGCAATTGTCCGAAATGGTCCAAAATCGAACCACCCGGCCCTTTTGTCCCCAGAATGGTCCAAAATCGAACCCCCCGGCCCTTTTGTTACATAAATGGTCCAAATCGAACCCCCGGCCCCTTTCCCTCCGAAATGGTCCAAAATCGAACCCCCCGGCCCTTTTGTCCCCAAAATGGTCAAAAATCAAACCCCCGGTCCTTTTGCCCCGAAATGGTCCAAAATCGAACCCCCGGCCCTTTTGCCCCGAAATGATCCAAAATTGAACCCCCGGCCCTTTTGTCCCCAAAATAGTCCAAAATCTAACCCTTGGCCCTTTTGTCCCCAAAATGGTCAAAAATCAAACCCCTGGCCCTTTTGCCCTGAAATGGTCCGAAATCAAACCCCCGGCCTTTTTGTCCCCAAAATGGTTCAAAATGGTCCAAAATCAAACCTCCTTGCCATTTTGTCCCAAAATGATCCAAAATCGAACCCCTGGCCCTTTTGCCCCGAAATGGTCTAAAATCGAATCACTGGCCATTTTGTCCCCAAAATGGTTTAAAATCGAACTCCCGGCCCTTTTGCCCCAAAATGGTCCAAAATCTAACCCCCAGAACTTTTGCCCCAAAATGGTCCAAAATCCAACCCCCGGCCCTTTTGCCCCGAAATTGTCCAAAATCGTCCAAAATCAAACCCCCGGCCCTTTTGTCCCCAAAATGGTCCAAAATCAAACCCCCTGGCCCTTTTGTCCCCAAAACGGTCCAAAATTGAACCCCCGGCCCCTTTCCCCCGAAATGGTCCAAAAACAAACCCCCATCCCTTTTGTCCCCAAAATGGTCAAAAATCAAACCCCGGCCCTTTTGCCCCGAAATGGTCCAAGATCGAACCCCCGGCCCTTTTGCCCCAAAATGGTCCAAAATGTAACCCCCCGGCCCTTTTGTCCCCAAAATAGTCCAAAATCGAACCCCTGGCCCTTTTGTCCCCAAAATGGTCCAAAATCGAACCCCCTGGCCCTTTTGTCCCCAAAATGGTCCAAAATCGAACCCCCGGCCCCTTTCCCCCGAAATGGTCCAAAATCGAACCCCCTGGCCCTTTTGTCCCCAAAATGGTCAAAAATCAACCCCCGGCCCTTTTGCCCCGAAATGGTCCAAAATCGAACCCCCGGCCCCTTTTGCCCCAAAATGGTCCAAAATTTAACCCCCCGGCCCTTTTGTCCCCAAAATGGTCAAAAATCAAACCCCTGGCCCTTTTGCCCTGAAATGGTCCGAAATCAAACCCCCGGCCTTTTTGTCCCCAAAATGGTTCAAGATGGTCCAAAATCAAACCTCCTCACCATTTTGCCACAAAATGGTCCAAAATCGAACCCCCGGTCCTTTTGCCCTGAAATGGTCCAAAATCGAATCCCTGGCCCTTTTGCCCCGATATGGTCCAAAATCGAACCCCCAGCACTTTTGCCCAAAAATGGTCCAAAATCGAACCCCCGGACCTTTCACCCCGAAATTGTCCAAAATCGAACCCCCGGCCTTTTAGTACCAAAAATGGTTCAAAATTGTCCAAAATCTAATTCCCAGCCCCTTTTTCCCCAAAATGGTCCAAAATCTAACCCCGGCCTTTTAGTCGAAAATGGTCCAGAATCTAACTACCAGCCCTTTTGTCCCCAAAATCGTCAAAAATCAAACCTCCGGCCCCTTTGCCCCAAAATAGTCCAAAATCGAACCCCCAGACCTTTTTTCCCCAAAATGGTCCAAAATCGAACCCCCGGCCTTTTTTTTTTAAATGGTCCAGAATCAAACCCCCAGACCTTTTGTCCCCAAAATGGTCAAAAATCAAACCCCTGGCCCTTTTGCCCCAAAATGGGCCAAAATCTAATCCCCGCCCCTTTGTCCCCAAAATGGTCCAAAATCTAACTCCCGGCCTTTTTGCCCCGAAATGGTCCAAAATCTAACCCCCGGCACTTTTGCCCCAAAATGGTCCAAAATCGAAGCCACGGCCCTTTTGCCCCGATATTGTCCAAAGTCGAACCCCCGGACCTTTTGCCCCGAAATTGTCCAAAATGGTCCAAAATCAAACCCCCCGGCCCTTTTGTCCCCAAAATGGTCAAAAATCAAACCCCCGGCCCCTTTGCCCCCGAAATGGTCCAAAATCGAACCCCCAGCCCTTTTGACCCAAAGTGGTCCAAAATCGAATCCCCGGCCCTTTTGTCCCCAAAATAGTCCAAAATCTAACCCCCAGCCCTTTTGTCCCCAAAATGGTCAAAAATCAAACCCCTGGCCCTTTTGCCATGAAATGGTCCAAAATCGAACCCCCGGCCTTTTCGTCCCCAAAATGGTTTAAAATGGTCCAAAATCAAACCCCCTTGCCATTTTCCCCCGAAATGGTCCAAAATCTAACCCCCGGCACTTTTGCCCCAAAATGGTCCAAAATCGAACCCCCGGCCCTTTTGCCCCTAAATTGTCCAAAATGGTCCAAAATCTAACCCCCGGCCTTTTAGTACCAAAAATGGTTCAAAATTGTCCAAAATCTAATTCCCAGCCCTTTTTTCCCCAAAATGGTCCAAAATCTAACCCCCTGGCCTTTTTGTCAAAAATGGTCCAGAATCGAACCCCCTGGCCCTTTTGTCCCCAAAATGGTCAAAAATCAAACCCCCGGCCCTTTTGCCCCAAAATGGTCCAAAATAGAACCCCCAGCCCTTTTGCCCCAAAATGGTCCAAAATCGAAGCCCCGGCCCTTTTGCCCCAATATTGTCCAAAGTCAAACCCCCGGACCTTTTGCCCCGAAATTGTCCAAAATGGTCCAAAATCGAACCCCCGGCCCTTTTGCCCCGAAGTGGTCCAAAATCGAATCCCCGGCCCTTTTGTCCCCAAAATAGTCCAAAATCTAACCCCCGGCACTTTTGCCCCAAAATGGTCCAAAATCGAACCCCCGGCCCTTTTGCCCCTAAATTGTCCAAAATGGTCCAAAATCTAACCCCCGGCCTTTTAGTACCAAAAATGGTTCAAAATTGTCCAAAATCTAATTCCCAGCCCTTTTTTCCCCAAAATGGTCCAAAATCTAACCCCCTGGCCTTTTTGTCAAATATGGTCCAGAATCGAACCCCCAGCCCTTTTGTCCTCAAAATGGTCAAAAATCAAACCCCCGGCCCCTTTGCCCCAAAATGGTCCAAAATAGAACCCCCAGCCCTTTTGCCCCAAAATGGTCCAAATCGAACCATCCGACCCTTTTGTCCCTGAAATGGTCAAAAATCAAACCCTCTGCCCTTTTGCACTGAAATGATCCAAAATCGAACCCCTGGCCTTTTTGTCGCCAAAATGGTCCAAAATCAAACCCCCGGCCCTTTGCCCAGAAATGATCCAAAATCGAACCCCTGGCCCTTTTGCCCCGAAATGGTCTAAAATCGAATCACTGGCCATTTTGTCCCCAAAATGGTCCAAAATCAAACCCCCGGCCCTTTTGCCCCGAAATGGTCCAAAATCGAATCCCCGGCCCTTTTGTCCCCAAAATGGTCCAAAATCGAACCCCCGGCCCTTTTGCCCCGAAATGGTCCAAAATCTAACCCCGGCTCTTTTGCCCCGAAATGGTCCAAAATCAAACCCCCGGCCCTTTTGCCCCAAAATGGTCCAAAATGGAACCATCCGGCCCTTTCGTCCCCGAAATAGTCAAAAATCAAACCCTCTGCCCTTTTGCCCCAAAATGGTCCAAAATCGAACCCCCGGCCTTTTTGTCCCCAAAATGGTCCAAAATCAAACCCCCGGTCCTTTGCCCAGAAATGGTCCAATATCGAACCCCCGGCCCCTTTGCCCCAAAATGGTCTAAAATCGAATCACTGGCCATTTTGTCCCCGAAATGGTTCAAAATCGAACCCCCGGCCCCTTTGCCCAGAAATGGTCCAAAATCAAACCCCCGGCCCTTTTGCCCTGAATTGGTCTAAAATCGAATCATTGGCCATTTTGTCCCCAAAATGGTCCAAAATCGAACCCCCGGCCCTTTTGCCCCGAAATGGTCCAAAATCGAATCCCTGGCCCTTTTGTCCCCAAAATGGTCCAAAATCGAACCCCCAGCCCTTTTGCCCGAAATGGTCCAAATTCTAACCCCTGGAACTTTTGCCCCAAAATGGTCCAAAATCCAACCCCCGGCCCCTTTGCCCGGCAATTGTCCGAAATGGTCCAAAATCGAACCACCCGGCCCTTTTGTCCCCAAAAAGGTCCAAAATCGAACCCCCCGGCCCTTTTGTCCCCAAAATGGTCCAAAATCGAACCCCCGGCCCCTTTCCCCCCCGAAATGGTCCAAAATCGAACCCCCCGGCCCTTTTGTCCCCAAAATGGTCAAAAATCAAACCCCTGGCCCTTTTGCCCCGAAATGGTCCAAAATCGAACCCCCGGCCCTTCTGCCCCGAAATGATCCAAAATTGAACCCCCCGGCCCTTTTGTCCCCAAAATAGTCCAAAATCTAACCCTTGGCCCTTTTGTCCCCAAAATGGTCAAAAATCAAACCCCTGGCCCTTTTGCCCTGAAATGGTCCGAAATCGAACCCCCGGCCTTTTTGTTCCCAAAATGGTTCAAAATGGTCCAAAATCAAACCTCCTTGCCATTTTGCCCCAAAATGGTCCAAAATCGAACCCCCGGCCCTTTTGCCCCGAAATGGTCCAAAATTTAATCCCGGCCCTTTTTCCCCCGAAATGGTCCAAAATCAAACCCCCCGGCCCTTTTGCCCCGAAATGGTCTAAAATCGAACCACCCGGCCCTTTTGTCCCCAAAAAGGTCCAAAATCGAACCCCCCCGGCCCTTTTGTTCCCAAAATGGTCCAAAATCAAACCCCCGGCCCCTTTCCCCCCGAAATGGTCCAAAATCGAACCCCCCGGCCCTTTTGTCCCCAAAATGATCAAAAATCAATCCCCAGCCCTTTTGCCCCGAAATGGTCCAAAATCGAACCCCCGGCCCTTTTGCCCCGAAATGATCCAAAATTGAACCCCCCGGCCCTTTTGTCCCCAAAATAGTCCAAAATCTAACCCTTGGCCCTTTTGTCCCCAAAATGGTCAAAAATCAAACCCCTGGCCCTTTTGCCCTGAAATGGTCCGAAATCGAACCCCCAGCCTTTTTGTTCCCAAAATGGTTCAAAATGGTCCAAAATCAAACCTCCTTGCCATTTTGCCCCAAAATGGTCCAAAATCGAACCCCCGGCCCTTTTGCCCCCGAAATGGTCCAAAATCGAATCCCTGGCCCTTTTGTCCCCAAAATGGTCCAAAATCGAACCCCCAGCCCTTTTGCCCCGAAATGGTCTAAAATCGAATCACCGGCCATTTTGTCCCCAAAATGGTCCAAAATCTAACTCCCACCCCTTTTGCCCCAAAATGGTCCAAATTCTAACCCCTGGAACTTTTGCCCCAAAATGGTCCAAAATCCAACCCCCGGCCCCTTTGCCCGGCAATTGTCCGAAATGGTCCAAAATCGAACCACCCGGCCCCTTTTGTCCCCAAAATAGTCCAAAATCTAACCCTTGGCCCTTTTGTCCCCAAAATGGTCAAAAATCAAACCCCTGGCCCTTTTGCCCTGAAATGGTCTGAAATCGAACCCCCGGCCTTTTTGTTCCCAAAATGGTTCAAAATGGTCCAAAATCAAACCTCCTTGCCATTTTGCCCCAAAATGGTCCAAAATCGAACCCCCGGCCCTTTTGCCCCGAAATGGTCCAAAATTGAATCCCGGCCCTTTTTCCCCCAAAATGGTCCAAAATCAAACCCCCCGGCCCTTTTGCCCCGAAATGGTCTAAAATCGAACCACCCGGCCCTTTTGTCCCCAAAAAGGTCCAAAATCGAACCCCCCGGCCCTTTTGTTCCCAAAATGGTCCAAAATCAAACCCCCGGCCCCTTTCCCCCCGAAATGGTCCAAAATCGAACCCCCCGGCCCTTTTGTCCCCAAAATGATCAAAAATCAATCCCCCAGCCCTTTTGCCCCGAAATGGTCCAAAATCAAACCCCCGGCCCTTTTGCCCCGAAATGATCCAAAATTGAACCCCCCGGCCCTTTTGTCCCCAAAATAGTCCAAAATCTAACCCTTGGCCCTTTTGTCCCCAAAATGGTCAAAAATCAAACCCCTGGCCCTTTTGCCCTGAAATGGTCCGAAATCGAACCCCCAGCCTTTTTGTTCCCAAAATGGTTCAAAATGGTCCAAAATCAAACCTCCTTGCCATTTTGCCCCAAAATGGTCCAAAATCGAACCCCCGGCCCTTTTGCCCCGAAATGGTCCAAAATTGAATCCCCGGCCCTTTTACCCCAAAATGGTCCAAAATCGAACCCCTGGCCCTTTTGCCCCGAAATGGGCCAAAATCAAATCCCTGACCCCTTTGACCCCAAAACGGTCCAAAATCTAACTCCCGGCCCTTTTGCCCCGAAATGGTCCAAAATCTAACCCCCGGCACTTCTGCCCCAAAATGGTCCAAAATCGAAGCCCCGGCCCTTTTGCCCCGATATTGTCCAAAGTCGAACCCCCGGACCTTTTGCCCCGAAATTGTCCAAAATGGTCCAAAATCGAACCCCCCGGCCCTTTTGTCCCCAAAATGGTCTAAAATCGATCCCCCGGCCCTTTTTCCTCCGAAATGGTCCAAAATCAAACCCCCCGGCCCTTTTGCCCCGAAATGGTCTAAAATCGAATCACCGGCCATTTTGTCCCCAAAATGGTCCAAAATCAAACCCCCGGTCCTTTGCCCAGAAATGGTCCAAAATCGAACCCCCGGCCCCTTTGCCCCAAAATGGTCTAAAATCGAATCACTGGCCATTTTGTCCCCGAAATGGTTCAAAATCGAACCCCCGGCCCTTTTGCCCTGAAATGGTCCAAAATCGAATCCCCGGCCCTTTTGTCCCCAAAATGGTCAAAAATCAAACCCCCGGCCCTTTTGCCCCGAAATGGTCCAAAATCTAACCCCCGGCCCTTTTGCCCCGAAATGGTCCAAAATCTAACCCCCGGCCCTTTTGCCCCGAAATGGCCCAAAATCGAACCCCCGGCCCTTTTGCCCCGAAATGATCCAAAATTGAACCCCCCGGCACTTTTGTCCCCAAAATAGTCCAAAATCTAACCCTTGGCCCTTTTGTCCCCAAAATGGTCAAAAATCAAACCCCTGGCCCTTTTGCCCTGAAATGGTCCGAAATCGAACCCCCGGCCTTTTTGTTCCCAAAATGGTTCAAAATGGTCCAAAATCAAACCTCCTTGCCATTTTGCCCCAAAATGGTCCAAAATCGAACCCCCGGCCCTTTTGCCCCGAAATGGTCCAAAATTGAATCCCCGGCCCTTTTGCCCCAAAATGGTCCAAAATCGAACCCCTGGCCCCTTTGCCCCGAAATGGGCCAAAATCAAATCCCCGACCCCTTTGACCCCAAAACGGTCCAAAATCTAACTCCCGGCCCTTTTGCCCCGAAATGGTCCAAAATCTAACCCCCGGCACTTCTGCCCCAAAATGGTCCAAAATCGAAGCCCCGGCCCTTTTGCCCCGATATTGTCCAAAGTCGAACCCCCGGACCTTTTGCCCTGAAATTGTCCGAAATGGTCCAAAATCGAACCCCCCGGCCCTTTTGTCCCCAAAATGGTCCAAAATCTAACCCCCGGCACTTCTGCCCCAAAATGGTCCAAAATCGAAGCCCCGGCCCTTTTGCCCCGATATTGTCCAAAGTCGAACCCCCGGACCTTTTGCCCCGAAATTGTCCGAAATGGTCCAAAATCGAACCCCCCGGCCCCTTTGTCCCCAAAATGGTCAAAAATCAGACCCCCGGCCCTTTTGTCCCCAAAATGGTCCAAAATCTAACCCCCGGCCTTTTTGACGAAAATGGTCCAGAATCGAACCCCCAGCCCTTTTGTCCCCAAAATGGTCAAAAATCAAACCCCCAGCCCTTTTGCCCCGAAATGGTCCAAAATCGAACCCCCAGACCTTTTTCCCCAAAATGGTCCAAAATTTAACCCCCGGCCTTTTTGTCGAAAATGGTCCAGAATCGAACCCCCAGCCCTTTTGTCCCCAAAATGGTCCAAAATCGAACCCCCGGCACTTTTGCCCCGAAATGGTCCAAAATCGAACCCCCGGCCCTTTTGTCCCAAAATGGTCCAGAATCGAACCCCCAGCCCTTTTGTCCCCAAAATGGTCAAAAATCAAACCCCCTGCCCTTTTGCCCCGAAATTGTCCGAAATTGTCAAAAATCGAACCCCCGGCCTTTTTGTCCCCAAAATGGTTCAAAATGGTCCAAAATCAAACCTCCTCACCATTTTGCCCCGAAATGGTCCAAAATCGAACCCCCGGCCTTTTGCCCCGAAATGGTCTAAAATCGAATCACCGGCCATTTTGTCCCCAAAATGGTCCAAAATCTAACTCCCGGCCCTTTTGCCCCGAAATGGTCCAAAATCGAACCCCCGGCCCTTTTCCCCCGAAATGGTCCAAAATCGAACCCCTTTGGCTCTTTTGTCCCCAAAATGGTCAAAAATCAAACCCCTGGCCCTTTTGCCCCGAAATGGCCCATCCATTGTCCAAGTGTTTAAAAAAAAAAAAAAAGCAGAACGACGCTGGAAAAAGGGAGGACGCCGGTGACAGTGGAAAAAATGGTGCCCTATCTAAGTAGCTATCCGAATCGGGGGGCGGCATGGGCACTGTGGTTGGGCTTTCAGGAAGGGTTCCAGATTCCTAGTGAATTGACTACAATCCCCCCCATTGCGGCCAACCTACGTTCAGCGTATGAGCATCCGGATGTGGTTTCTGGTAAACTGCAGAAGGAAGTGAGTTTGGTCCGTTTTCGGAGCTGACGCTGGGGGACTTGGTGGTTTCGCCGTTGGGGGTGGTGCCTAAGCGTGAGCCGAATCAGTTTAGGCTTATTCATCACTTGTCTCACCCGAAGGGTGGGTCGGTGAATGATGTGATCGATCCTGCCCTGTGCACAGTGTCATATGCGTCCTTTGATGAGGCTGTGCGCTGGGTGCAGCGGTTTGGGAGGGGTGCACTCATGGCTAAGACTGACAATGAGTCTGCGCTTCACCTGCTGCCGGTGCACCTGGATAGTGTCAGATTGTTGGAATGTCGTTGGGAGGGGGAGTATTTTGTGGACAGATGTTTGCCTATGGGTTGCGCGATTTCCTGTTCTTATTTCAAATTGTTCAGTTCTTTTTTGGAATGGGTGGTCAAGGATTTATCGGGCCTCGGGTCGATTTTGCATTATTTAGATGATTTCCTGGTGATAGGTCCGTCGGATGACCAGACCTGTCTTATTTTGTTGTCCACCATTCAGCATATTTTCAAGGTTTTTGGTGTTCCACTTGAACAGGACAAGACGAAGGGGCCTGTGACGGTGTTAACATTTTTGGGTATCGGTATTGATACGGTTAAAATGGAATGCAGGCTCCCCGGTGACAAGCTAGCTGATCTCCGGGAGTCGCTGGCATCCGTGGCCCGTAGTTCGAAGATGCAGTTGAAGGATTTGCAATCGGTGTTGGGTAAGCTCAACTTTGCTTGCCGGATCATGCCTATGGGTAGGGTGTTCTGCAGGCGTTTGGCGGCTGCCATGGCTGGGGTTAGGGCCCCGCATCATTTCATTCATTTGGGCCAGGAATACAGGGACGATTTGCAAGTTTGGGATACGTTTCTAGAGAACTATAATGGGCAGTCATTTTGGATGGAACCTGTGGTGCAGGCAAGAGACTTGGAGCTCTTTGCTGCAGGGTCGTTGGGGTTTGCGGCCTATTTCCAAGGGAGGTGGTGTGCTGACAGGTGGCCGGAGGCATTGGCGGACTCGACGTTGATCAGGAATTTGATGCTGCTGGAGTTGTTCCCTATAGTTTTAGCGGTGGAGCAGTGGGGAGGGGAGTTTCGGAACTGGAGGGTTCATTTCCATTGTGATAACCTAGGGGTGGTGCAGGCAATCAACTCTTTGATGGCATCGTCTTTGCCAGTGGTGAGTTTGTTACGCTATTTAGTGCTTAGATGTTTAGAATTGAACATTGTGGTGTGTGCTGTGCATATCTCTGGGGTGGTTAACGAGGTGGCTGATGCGCTCTCGCGTTAAAAAGTGGGACAGATTTCGGCTGCTGGCTCCGGAGGTGGAGCAGTGCGGGGTTCCGTGCCCGGGTGGCTTGTGGGATCTCATGTTGGAACGGTGATGGCATTGGTTCGGAGGTCTATTGCGGAATCTACCTGGTGGTCGTATGAGCATGTGTGGTGGGAGTGGTACGAACTGGTGAGTATTCTTGAGGTTGGTACCTCTGCGGAGGACAGGCTCCATGTGTTTTTATATTTTCTGGGGCGTAATTGTGAGCAAGGAGTGTCGGTTGCGTCTTTGAACGTCAAAATGGCAGGTTTAGCATTCTTGTTTGGCTTAGGGAGATTGAGGATGTCACAAAGGCATCTGTAGTGTGCAAGGCATTGCGGGGTTATCGAAAGGGGAGCGTGAAGCCTGATTCCAGGTGGCCGGTGCCCTTGGAAATGTTGGAAGTGCTAGTGGGGGTGTTACCCCAGGTGTGTGTTTCTCAGTTTGAGGTTAGGTTGTTTCGCACTGGTTTTGTGGTAGCGTTTTTTGGTGCATTGAGGGTAGGGGAATTGGTTAGCCCTTTGAAGTCAGTGGCAGGAGGTTTGGATGTCTCGGATGTACGAGGGCACGGGGACTCTGTCACGTTGGTTATTCGGAAGTCGAAAACCGACCAGTTGGGTAAAGGGACTAATGTAGTGCTGGGTAGGGTTCCCGGGCTGGGTCTATGCCCGGTACAGGTGCTCCAGGAGTGGTTGGTGTTGCGGCCTCCTAGGGCGGGTCCTCTGCTGGTTCACGAAACTGGGTTGCACTTGTCCAGGTATCAGTTTGGTGCGGTGTTCAAACGTTGCCTGGGGGTCGGGGGTTCAATGCTGCTGATTATTCCTCCCATTCTTTCAGAATTGGGGCAGCGACCGAAGCTTCCCGTTGGAGGCTAAGCAATGAGATCCTGCAGCGGATTGGTCGCTGGGAGTCCCAGCGGTTTAGGCTCTATGTTCGCCCTCACCTGCTGTAGGGTCAAGGGGGGGGGAATCTTCCCTCCGTGTTACTCCTCATTGTTGGTGTTCTGTGGGGTTCTTCTGGGAGTGTGCGTTGAGACGTATGTGTGGTGCCTTGTGTCTGTATCTATGTCTTTTGTGTTCTTTTCTTTTAGGCCCGGTGTGTTTGATGTGGATCCTGGGCCATTCCTACGTTCACTGGGGGGCAAAACGGGCTTTGGTCAGGCCAGAAGGCAAGAGATCCCAGGCATGCTCTGGTCCAGGGTCATGCCGGAGATCCATCATTATGCTCGTTTGGATAGGCCGCCGGATGTGCTTGTGTTTGCACGTCGGGGGCAATGACCTCTGTCTTAGGGCTTCCCGGGACCTCATCAGAGATGTAAAGTGGGATTTTCTCAGGCTGCGGTCGGCCTTCCCGGAGACCATAGTAGTTTGGTCAGATATCATTGGGAGGTTGTCTTGGCGGGGGGCCCGGTCTGTTGACAAGATCAACAAGGTGGTGGAAAAGTTTGTGTCCCAGAATGGGGGGTTGGTTGTTCGCCATTGCGAACTGGAGGGGGAGTATGGCCTCTATTTACAGGGGATGGAGTGCATTTGTCTGCGGTGGGCATAGACATGTGGGTCCTGGGGCTCCAGGACGGGCTACAACGTGCCTTATGGCTGTGGCGGGCCGCCCACGCGTAAGGGGTCACTGTTGGGCGTCTGTTGCAGTGGTCTCGGGTTCCTGAAGGTCGGATGGTGGTGGTATATATATATATATATTCATATGTGTATATCAGTTATGGTTGGTAGGGGTTGGGGGCCTGTCTCCCTTGATGGGCACCTCCCTTATCTGGTTATGGGCTATTGATCATCGGGCTGATTGGTGGAAGAAGGATTGAGTCATTGTCTCTGAGCTGATGGGATCACGGCTGGAGGCCAGGATACTGTGGAGATCGTGGACATCCGATGAGATAGCAGTTGGTACCTTCTTTCAGGAACCCAGGCGCAGCAGTTTAGAGAAATCTGTTGAAAAATTTTATGTGTTAAATATATATTTATGGAAAGATATATATGTTTATTAAAAAGGTAATTTTTATAAGTTATTTTATATGTTATCTTTTGGAAATAATAAAGGGGCCTTTGTTGGCCATTTAATCCAGAAGATGTCATGTGGTTAATTAGATAAGTAAGTTTAGTAATAAGGATAGGGGTTTGATTAGGCAGCATGCACACTAGCATTACTTCAGTCATGTGAATTGGATGCAGGTTTCACCGCATCCAATTCGCATGACAGGATATTGTGACCAGCTCTCAATAGAGTCTTTTCACTCATCCCTGGGACGGCTGCGGAGCGAATTGCACAAGAGTGTGTCTGTCCGATTAGCAAACCTGTGAGATCAGCAGGCTTTCCGCTGCTTTTAAAATTCAACATCTAAACAGTCAGATGGAGTTCTAACTACTGTATTTCAATATATAAACTCAGTTTACTGTTAAAAAAAAAAGTGTAAAATGCAAAACTTCAGTGAGTGTAATAAGATGTCCACTTGCCTCCTTCTCAGTGTATCCTTATTGTGGAGGAGTGTAGCAAGATGGCGGTGACGAAAAAGTCACTTCTGTTACAAAATCTGACGGGTCACCTAATCTGATGGAACACCTGCAAGTAGAAATGCAGTGAGCTTACGATGAGTTATTTTGTTCCATGGATGGACTTTCAAACAAGAAGTCACAGGATGAACATATACAGAGATTTTGAAAAGTGATGCAGCTTTGTCCCAAAGACCCAACATTTGTTTCTTAAGATCTGGAAGGGGGTGATCTTCCTTATGTTGAAGGGGTAGTATTAACGGGAGAGCTTGTAAATCAAGTGGGGTTAAAAATTGTCCAGTTTTTGGACCGGACATAGTGAAACCAGTATATAATTCTGGTGAAGACAGATGCATGGTAATACAAGGCTATACCTGGGGCATTTTCATCCCCTTTGCCTTTGGGTGAAAAGCGTATTTTATGGTTAAGCCATGGCCATTTTGAGCCCCAAGTAAAGGTGGTGAAAACCTTTTGCAACATCCTGAGGAATCACCTTGGAATATAAATAGGAATGGTTTGAAAAAGATTATAAACCTAGAACTAATGTCCATTTCTTTTTCATACATCAGGGAACATAGAGTCAGGCTAATATTCATTACCTGCTGGGTTATACTTTATCATTAGGTGAATGGACACTGGTAGACCAAAGTAATTAGACAGGAAGTGATCCCCTATATAACCCCTCCCATACAGGAAGCACATCATTTTTTTTACCAGTGTCTGCAAGGTGGATGGCACGGTGTGTTGAGCTCTCTGAGCTTCAGGTCTCTATTCCCACAAACGGTTCCAAAAATTAATCAAGGGATTGACCGATCGGATCCATTTGAAGGGGAGTTTTGGGCTAGCTGTTGGTGTTTGCAAAGTGTACCCTTTTTGCTTGTGTCTGGCTGTTTTTTACTTGTATGATGGCGCACGATCGTTCGTGGCACACGTTCATTCTCAAGCGTGCCACCGTGCACAGCAGTTGTTGTTTGGCGGCCATGACGCATGTGCATTCGCACAAGCGCCACTGGACTTGGCAGTTTGTTTGGTGGCCATGGCGCACGTGGCTTCACCGTACGTGCACAATAGTCTTTATCTGGGCGCACGAAGATTTGCCTCGTACGCGAATACAGTCACGCCCGTCCACCGGAACCATGCACGTGCACACGCACGAATGTTCCTGCGTACACCCAGCTTATTTAAGCTGTGTAGGCCAAGCATGCTGTGCTTCCAGAAGGCAGCTGTGGGACACAGAGCAGGCTCTGAACAGACACTTGCAGCGGTTAATTTCTCCTTACCCGGGTCACGTGAGTCACCAGGTGTTGCTTGGCAGGCTATAGTGCTTAGCCGGATTGTTGCATAGGGGCTTGGTGAGCCCTATTAAAGGGTCTCCCTTCTGAGGTGGACATGGTTTTTGTTTTCACCTATGGTGCTTGTATTGGTCCAGCAACGCACCAGCACCTTTGCAGCCATTGTGCTACATGCTGGGTGTTTGGTGTGCTCCTGTACCTTTCAGGAGGGGTGGCTCCCCTTCAGTCCACCTGCCCTCATCTAACCATCAGAATGCATGTGCCTCCATTGTGGGGACACTCATTGTTAGTGTAGGACCACAGACTCCAGGGGGCCTTGGCGTGGCTCTGTGGCTCACGCATGCATTTGCAAATGCGTGCGGACAAACCCCTGTTTTTAACGCATACTGTTAGACAGGTTAATTAGTTGTCAGCGAGCTGGTCGGTAAGTAGGTTTGGTTTTTCCGTGGGCATTCCCCAGGCCATGTTGTTAGCTGTGGGACACAGAGCAGGCTCTGAACAGACACTTGCAGCGGTTAATTTCTCCTTACCCGGGTCACGTGAGTCACCAGGTGTTGCTTGGCAGGCTATAGTGCTTAGCCGGATTGTTGCATAGGGGCTTGGTGAGCCCTATTAAAGGGTCTCCCTTCTGAGGTTTTTAATCTGCACCCAACTACTCTTTGTTTGTGGCTATTAAATGGCTTCCAAAAAGAGGAGCGGGACTAACATTTCAGGGAAGGGCACATCTATGTCATCAGTAGTTCCTGATGAACCTAGTCGTATCCCTGGGGTTGTATCCCCTGAAGCCGCTGCGCCTATCTGGTATTGTGTCCACAGTCAATGCTGCTGCTTCACCCTTTATCACTAAGGATGAACTGTCCTCAGCCCTAGCCGGGTTAGAGCACAGGATTGCTGGCATGATTTCCTCCATCCCGCAGGGTGGCAAGAAGCGTGACCAATCCCCCTCCCTGGAGCCTCCTAGTTGGAGCAGGAACGGATTGAGAATGGGGAAGAGCTAAAAAGCTCAGGATTCAGTGGAGTGCCCGGCAGATGAGTGTGCTTCTGAGCAATCTGGACAAAAGGAGATCCAGTTGATGTCTGCCTCTCAGTCGCAGAGGCTTTCATCCTAACTCTGACTGAAATGGTTAGTTCTGTCTTTAAGTTGCCTCTTAAAAAAAGCAGAGGCGACTGAGCCCCCCTGGTCCTCTTGGGATCCCTGAGGCCTCTTCAAGCCGCAGAGGCTTTCCCCCTACACCCCCTGCTGGAACAGGCGGTGTATGCTGATTGGGAATATCCTGACAGGATTTTGTTCCTCTTAAGAGGTTTTCCTTTTTTATATCCCATGGATCAAGGGTTCGTTAAGAAATGGAGCATGCCAGCCATAGATGCAGCTGTCTCTTCCTTAACCAAGAACTTAACTTATGCGGTGGATAATGCACAGGGCTTGAAGGACCCTGTTGACAAGAAATTGGAGTCATTATTAAAAAACTTCCTTTTCTTTGGCCAATTCAGCTATTCAGCCAGCTGTTGCATCAATTGGTATCTGCCAGTCCATTAAGGATCAGGTCAGACGGTCTCATAGGCCCAACCAGGAGGATGATCTGCCTGAATGTAGGACAGATAATCCTCGAGCGCTGTGTTTTGCTGTTGATGCCTTAAAAAGGATTCAATACAGCAGGTTTTTCATTTGGCTTTCTTGTCTGTACATGTGCACAAAATTTTGTGGCTTAAGAACTGGTCAGCCGAGCTTGCTTATGAAAAGCTATTGGCAGGTTTCCCTTTTCAGGGGGAACATTTATTGGCGATCATTTGGACGAATATATCCAAAAGGATTTCTGGAGGGAAGAGTTCTCTACTTCCTGTGAAGAAAAGCACCAGGCGTCCCTTGTTTAAAACTTCAGGGACTGCTTCCTCAAATGTCTCAGCACGAGGCAGTTCACCGCCCACAGGGGGCTAGAGCCAGGGGCAAGCCACAAGGCCAGTGCCAGGAAAAAGCCCTGGGTCCAATATTCTTCTAAATCCATCGCTAAGCCCTCCTTTTGAGAAGACACCTTCACTCTATTGCTGCACTTTGCGGACATTTGGAGAACAATAATTCAGGACGAGTGGGTCACCTCAATTATATTCCGCGTTTACAAGCTGGAGTTGCAGAGGGTTTCCCCTTAGAGGTTTTTAAGATCCAGCGTTCCCCTGCATCCTCCAAAAAGAGATTTTTTGCTTTAGGCACTACATCATTTAGTGCATCAAGGAGTAATTGTACAGGTTCCTGTATCTGAAGGAGTGAACCTGTTTTACGGTTAAACACCAAACTTGGTCACAGGGCCCATCTTTTGGACCTAAGATCCCTGAACCAGTATCATCTAATCCAGTCCTTTTGGATGGAGTATTTCCGCTCAGTTGTAGCCTCGTTCCAGATGGAAGATATTTTGGCCTCCATCGATATAAAGAATGCGTATTTACACGTACCTAACTTTCAGCCTCATTAGAGGTTCCTGCGACTTGCAGTAGAGGAACGTAATTTTTAGTTGTGGCTCTACCCTTCAGGCTTCCTACAGCTCCCCAGGTGTTCACGAAGGTCCTAGCACCAGTACTGGGTCTTTTAAGGGCCCAAGGGATCTTGGTGCTCGGATATGCAGACGACCTCCTGCTCAGAGATCACTCACTACAGGCTCTAGAACAGAGCATAACATATACAGTGCGGTATTTGGAAAGGCTGGATCATAAATACCGAAAGGTCAACCTTGAGGCCAGCTCAAAGTCTAAAGTATTTAGGTCTGATCCTAGATACGGTCCAAGCAAGAGTATTCTTGTCACCCACAGGGATCTGTGCCCTGAAGAATCAGGTGCATCAGATAAGGGGCACTAGACAACCCTCCATTTGGCTCTGTATGTGTTTTCTAGGGAGGCTGGTATCCTCCTTTTGAGGCGGTGCCCTATGCACAGTTCCATTCCAGGCCTCTCAAGACATCTTGTTGGCTTGGAACAGGAGAGGACAAGCACTGGATTATACAATGTGCTTAACTCCTCGGGCACGTTTAAGCCTAAACTGGTAGTTGCAGGATCAGAACCTGTGAAAGGGAAAATCCTTTCTCCCGGTAACTTGGAGAGTACTAACTACAGATGCCAGTCTCTCAGGCTGGGGAGCGACCCTAGACGGGCTCATAGCTCAAGGGAAATGGTCAGGGACAGAACAGATCCCTACGGTACTGAACAGTGGAGCTTCAGAACTACCCTCTAAGGGTTCAGTCTGACAATGCCACTGCAGTGGCCCATATAAACCACCAAGGCGGTACCAGGAGTCGTTCTGCTCTGAAGGAGGTGAACTACAGACTAGCCAGGGCAGAGGGACATGTGCAGATCCTATCGGCAGTCCATATCCCGGGAGTAGAGAACTGGAAGGCAGAATTATATCAGCCGTCAGCAGATCTGCCCGGGGGAATGGTCCCTACAGCCAGGGGTGATCCAGGAAATTTGCCAACATTGGAGATGGCCAGAGGTCAACCTACTGGCATCCAGGTTCAACAACAAGCTACAGCAGTTTGTGTCCTGAACAAGAGATCTTCTAGCAATCGGAGCAGATGCTCTGGTAGTTCCATGGAGCCAATACTCACTGGTTTATGCTTTCCCACCGGTCCCTCTCCTTCCACATTTTGTTGCTCAGGATTCGGAGAGAGGGAGTTCCAGCCATTCTGGTCGCACCAGCCTGGCCCAGAAGGCCCTGGTTCCCAGAGATTGTGAGACTGACAATAGATGGACCATGGACGCTTCCACGGCACCCTGATCTACTGTCTCAAGGTCCTATATTCCACCCAATTTACAGTCTCTAAATTTGACAGCATGGCTATTGAAGCCAGGGTGTTAAAGGACTGTGGCATCTTGGGACCAGTGGTGTCTATCCTAGTGAATGCTAGAAAAGCTATCACTAGGAAGATCTAGCATAAGGTCTGATAGACTTATATTGCTTGGTGTGAAGCCAAAAAATGGCATCCACGGAAATTTGTGATTGGGAGAATTCTCTCCTTTCTACAGTCAGCTGTAGAAATCAAATTGGCTTTGAGTACAATCAGAGGTCATGTTTCGGCCCTATCAGTATTCTTCCAAAGGCCTTTGGCCTCCCATTCACTGATCCGAATCTTTATGCAGGGGGCAACTCATTTGCTTCCCTCCATTAGGTCACCTATGTGTCCTTGGGACTTGAATTTGGTGCTGTCTGTGTTACAGAAACAACCATTTAAACCTATCATCGAAATTCCATCAGGCTTGCTGTCACGCAAGCTAAACTTTCTGATGGCTATCACCTCGGCTAGAAGGGTCTCGGAGTTGGCGGCCCTTTCATGCAGGGAACTGTACTTGATCCTTCACCACGACAGAGTCGGGTTACGACCTGTTCCATCCTTTTTGCCAAAGGTGGTGTCAGCGTTTCATTTAAAATAGGACATTATTTTGCCTTCTTTTTTCTCTCAGCCTCATTCGGCGGAAGAGAAACGACTGCATTCGATGTTGTATGGGCAGTCAAGGTTTATTTGTCCAGATCTGCAGAGATCCGAGGATCAGACTCTTTTTTTTTTTTTTACCAAAAGGACCCAAGAAAGGGCAGGCAGCTTCCAAATCTTCCATTACCAATTGGGTCCATCAATTGGTCATTCAGGCCTACGGTCTGAAACACAAAGCTCCTCCCTTTAGGGTGAGAGCTCATTCTACCAGGGGTGTAGGAACCTCCTGGGCTTTTCGCCATCATGTATCTGTGGCTCAGATTTGTAAGGCTGCTACCTGGTCTTCAGGGCATAGGTTCATAAAATTTATCAAGTGGATGTTCAAGCAGCCGAGGATTCGGCTTTCGGCCGCAGTGTTCTACGGGCTGCCGTATAAAAACTGATGGCTATTGTTTGGCAGGGTGTCTCCCTCCCTTCAAGGCTATTGCTCTGGGACGTCTCAGCAGGTAATGAATATTAGCCTGACTATGTGTCCCATTATGTATGAAAAAGAAAATAGGATTTTTTCGTCATACTTACCTGTAAAATCCTTTTCTTTGAGTACATCATGGGACACACAGGTTCCTCCCCTTTTTTTTTGAGGATTCAGTGCTTGCTACAAAACTGATGTGCTTCCTGTATGGGAGGGGTTATATAGGCGTCTTCCAGGTGCCCTTGGAAGACGTCATCTGTGATGAAACGGCATAGGGAGAAGCGGCATGCTGACGTCACCGCGTACTGTGCCAGTCCAGGAAGCTACGGGCTGTGATCGAGAGCCGGCCGGCTCGAATAGAAAATGTAACCGCTCTTGTACCATCAGCACAATTGTAAGTGCAATGAGTTTGTTTTTAATAATAAATGCTTTTAAATTGAGTTACACTATGGAAGCATTTTTCATTTTACATGGGAAATGAACACCACTATTGCTGCGGACACCTGGGTTAGATATCCCTGACGGTACCCTATCATCAAGGTGCAGAGACCTAAGGCTGGGGAAATAGCCACAAGTGCGTGTGATCTCCCTAATAAAGAGATCATACAATCTGGAAAAGCGGCAGCAATATACTGGTGGAGGATTCCTTTCCATAACCTTTATCACTCCTTCTTGGGTGCTGTACATATATGTGTCCGTGGAATTTGGGTGTGAGGAATCTACATCTTTGAACTGTCATCCGGAATCTCATTCATATTGGGATACTTTATACATTTATAGTGTGGATTGGACATTTTGGAGGGTTCATCTAGCCTTCCCCCTTTTTTTTACTAATCACTTAGAGCGATTTGGATATCGAGGGTCTCATCTAGCTTTTTTATCCCTCACTCTTCTGAACTATTTCACATTTTTATGTTCTTGTTCACTAATCACTGTGGCAGAGAGGGGTTACAATTTCTCTGCCTTTACATATATTCACGTGTCATTTGCATTGTCACATTATTTTGCGCAGCTTAGAATTTTCGTATTATATAGGGGATCACTTCCTGTCTAAAGACTTTGGTCTACCAGTGTCTATTCACCTAATGATGAAGTATAACCCAGCAGGTAATGAATATTAGCCTGACTCTGTGTCCCATTATGTACTCTAAGTAAATAATTTTACAGGTAAGTATGACGAGAAAATCCTATTTTTGCGTATACTGTATTTAGTTGACCTAGCCACAAGGACATTTTCCTGTCATAACCTTAAAGGGGTTGTAAACCCTTGTGTTTTTTCACCTTAATGCATCCTATGCATTAAGGTGAAAAGACTTCTTCTAGTGACCGGCCCCCCAACCCCCTGTTTTACTCACCTGAGCCCTGGAATTTCACTCGGCGGAGACGCGCTCTTCCTCTGCCCGGGGTTCTTAGCTCCTGATTCGAAAAGATTTTTTTTTAACAGATCTGTTTTTATTTATCAACAGAAAACAATAAAAGTAAAGCGCTACACATTACATTATTCTACATGGCAAGAGTCACAGAAGTGCGTGTTTACAGGGGTTCGATAGTCAAGCAAAACATTTGAGCAAAGATTCCAAGGCACTCATTATCAAGTATTTACAATAGGATCAATCAGGTACATTAAAAGCAGGTAGCCCACCAAGGGGAGGGGGGGTTTCTTCAGGAAAGAGAGGGGAGAACAGGGAGAAAGACGAAGAGGGGGGGTGGGGAAGAAGCAGACACCAGAAATATCACCCTGCGAGTAGAGCAGCACAACAGCAGGCTCATAGCCTCCATCAGTAAGAGGCCTAATTAGCATTCGGCCTCACCTTTACCCATTTCCACCAGATCTTATCAAATTTCTTGGGACATTTTCGGCTCATATATGTTAATTTATACAGGGGTAGTACCTTATCAATCATTGACCTCCACTGTGAGACCGGCGGCGGATCCGCCAATTTCCATTTGCACAGAATTGTTTTTCTGGCATAAAAGGCTGAGTAGAAAACAAACAACTGTTTGTGTTTATTAGGCGTGACGGTGTCGCATATTCCCAGGAGAAGAACTCTGTGGTCAGTATCAACCTGTAGCCCACCAGTTTCGTTACTCTCAGTCACCACTCCATTCTAGAAGTCCTGTATTAAAGGGCAAGTCCAGACTACGTGTATGAAGATCCCCACCTCAGTTAGACATTTGGGGCAGCGGTCTGAGTGTGTCGGGTAAATTCTAGACAGCTTTTGAGGGGTGTAGTAAGCCTTGTGTAAAAACTTAAGCTGTATATATCTGTCTCTGGCGGAAATCATTAGCGGGATGTATTGGTAGATCCCCTCATCCCAGTCATCTGACTTCAAGTTTGGAATGTTGCTCTGCCAGCAATGGAAGAGCTGCGTGTTTTGGTTCGTGTCACAGGAGGATATTCTAGGATATAAGGATGAGAGGATACGGTCTGCATGTCGGGACGTCAAGTAAGATTCTATCTGCATGTCGGGACGTCAAGTAAGATTCTATTCTATCTAAACTGTTGGGGTTTGTGGAAACTGTGACTGGATAGCATGGGGCAACTGCAGGAATCTAAAAAACATCCAAGAAGGTAACTGAAACGTGGTCTTGCCTGATTCGATAGATTGATAGCAGCGCAGCCATTGGCTCCCGCTGCTGTCCATAAAAATCCAATGACGCTGGCGCCGGGGGGTGGGCCGAGTCCTACATTTGGACCCCGAATGCTGGACTCAGGATTGCGCCGTAAGGTAACCCCCCAGGAGAGCGCTTCTCCTATGGGTTATACGATGCGGGGAGGAGCCGCGAGAGCCACCGAGGGACCCCAAAAGTCGAGGATTGGGGCCACTCTGTGCAAAACGAACTGCACAGTGGAGGTAAGTATGACATGTTTGTAATTTAAAAAAAACAAAAAACGAAGGCTTAAAATCACTTTAAGGGCTCTATCAGACAGGCGATAATGCTTGCTGCCCTCTGAAAAGCAATCTGCAGTGGATTGCTTTTTTTTCAGAGGGTGGTATAGCAGCAATTGGCAAGCATTTAGGAGGAAATCCTGCCACCCTCTGACCATCTGATTTGATTAATTTATTTATTTTCATTTAATCAGGATTTTGCTGTAAAATATCACACTGACTCGTGGTTGAGGTGCACTTTCATTGAACACATTGGGTGAGTTTTATTGCCGGTACCACCTGTCAAACTCTGAAGCTCCAGTTAAAAATGCAGTTGAGCAAAGCATTGAGACTGCAGCATGTGTACAGCCCTATCAGACTGGTGAAATGGCTGTTAACCACTTAATAACCAGACCAATTTTCAGTTTTCGGTGCTCTCACATTTTGAATGACAATTACTCAGGCCTCGTACACACGACCGATTTTCTCGGCAAGAACCAGCAAGAAACTTGCTGGCAGAGAGGTCTTGCCGAGTAAATCGGTCGTGTGTATGCTGCTATCGGGTTTCTCGTCGAGAAAACCGACAAGAAACCTAGACGAGAAAATAGAGAACCTGCTCTCTATTTTCTCATCGAGATTCTCCTCGGCATGTTTCTCGACGAGAAAAGTGAGTGTGTGTACACTTACCTGTCCTCCCCGAAGCCCGCACATGTTCGAAATGAATTTGACGCATGCGCGGTAGCTTCCTAGGCATACGTAGGGTATACCAAAATGGCGGCGACGGCATCGAATGTGACGAGCGCATGCTCGACGTAGTCGATGACGTCACCGCGTACGCTCCTTTCAAAGAACCGTGGGTTCTTTGAAACGAGCGTGTGTACACTCGGCCGGGACAAGTTTCTTGTCCAAGAATCTCGTCGAAAAAAACGACATGTTTTTTTCAACGAGAATCTCGGCCGTGTGTACGAGGCCACAGTCATAAAACACTGTACCCATATGAAATTTTTGTCCTTTTTTTCATAAAAATAGAGCTTTCTTTTGGTGGTATTTAATCACTGTTGGGTTTTTTCTTTTTTGCGCTATAAAAGAAAAAATACTGAAAATTCTGTAAAAAAAAATTTTTTTCTTTGTTTCTGCTATAAAATTTTGCAAATTAGTAATTTTTCTTCATAAATTTTGGCCAAAATTTATACTGCTACATATCTTTGGTAAACATAAGTACAAATTGGTGTATATTATTTGGTCTTTGTGAAAGTTATAGAGTCTACAAGCTATGGTGCCAATATCTGAAAATTTATCACACCTGAAGTACTGACGGCCTATCTAATTTCTTGAGATCCTAACATGCCAGAAAAGTACGAATACCCCCCAAATGACCCATTTTTGGAAAGAAGACATTCCAAGGTATTTAGTAAGAGGCATGGTGAGTTTTTTGAAGTTGTAATTTTTTCCCACAATTCTTTGCAAAATCAAGATTTATTTTTATTTTATTTTTTTTCACAAAATTGTCATATTAGCAGGTTATTTCTCACACACAGCATATACATACCACAAATTACACCCCAAAACACATTCTGCTATTACTCCCAAGTATGGCGATACCACATGTGTGAGACTTTTACACAGCTTGGCCACATAGAGAGGCCCAACATGCAGGGAGCAGGGATGAGCCGAACACCCCCCTGTTCGGTTCGCACCAGAACCTGCAAACAGACAGAATGTTTGTGTGAACTTTAGAACCCTATTAAATACAATGGACTCGAACGTTCGAAATCTAAAGTGCTAATTATAAAGGCTAATATGCAATTTATTGTCCTAAAAAGTGTTTGGGGACCCGGGTCCTGCCCCAGGGGACATGTATCAATGCAAAAAAAGGTTTAAAAAATAGACGTTTTTACGGGAGCGGTGATTTTAATAATGCTTAAAATGAAAAAATAAAAGTGAAATATTCCTTTAAGTTTTGTACCTAGGGTGTGTGTATGATATGCATGTAAAGTTGCGCATGTTTCCCGTGCTTAGAACTGTCCCTGCACAAAATGTCATTTCTGAAGGAAAAAAAGTCATTTAAAACTCACTCGCGGCTATAATGAATTGTCGGCTTTTATCAATACATAGAAAAGTAATTGTTTAAAAAAAAAAAAAAGCGTGGGGGTTCCCCCAAATTCAATTACCAGGCCCTTTAGGTCTGGAATGGATATTAAGGGGAACCCCGCCGCAAATTTAAAAAAAAATGGCGTGGGGTTCCCCCTAAATATCCATACCAGGCCCTTGAGATCTGGCATGGATTTTAAGGGGAACTCCACCCCAAATTAAAAAAAATGGCGTGGAGTCCCCCCAAAAATCCATACCAGACCCTTATACGAGCACGCAACCTGGCCGGCCGCAGGGGAAGAGGGGGGACGAGAGAGCGGCCCCCCCTCCCTCCTGAACCGTACCAGGCCACATGCCCTCAACATGGGGAGGATGTCCCCATGTTGATGGGGACAAGGGCCTCATCCCCACAACCCTTGCCCGGTGGTTGTGGGGGTCTGCGGGCGGGGGGCTTATCGGAATCTGGAAGATCCCTTTAACAAAGGGGACCCCCAGATCCCGGCCCCCCCCTATGTGAATTGGTAAGGGGTACATTGTACCCCTACCATTTCACGAAGAAAGTGTCAAAAAATGTAAATAAAAACACACAAACACCTTGAAAAAGTCCTTTATTAAAAAAAAAAAAAAAAAAAAAACATTCCAGCGATGAAATCCAGTGTCCCGCGGCGATCCCGATGTCCAGCGCTGTCCGTCATTGGTTGTGCCTGTGCGGACCTGATGGGGAACTTCCTCTGCTGTGTTTTAAATATATAGACCCGCCCCTTCTAAAGTTCCACATCAGGTCCGCTCAGCGGACCAGATGCGGAACATGAGAAGGGGCGGGTCTATACATGTATTACACAGCGAACGAAGTTCCCCATCAGGTCCGCCCCCTCGGTATGTCCGACCCCGCCTACATCATTGGCCTGAGCGGGGAACTTCCTTCACTGTGTAATTTAAATTTACACAGTGAAGGAAGTTTCCCGCTCAGGCCAATGACATAGGCGGGGTCCGACATACCGAGGGGGCGTTCCTGATGGGGAACTTCGTTCACTGTGTAATACATGAATAGACCCGCCCCTTCTCTCGTTCCGCATCTGGTCCGCTGAGCGGACCTGATGGGGAACTTTAGAAGGGGCGGGTCTATACATTTAAAACACAGCAGAGGAAGTTCCCCATCAGGTCCGCACAGGCACAACCAATGACGGACAGCGCTGGACATTGGGATCGCTGCGGGACACTGGATTTCATCGCTGGAATGTTTTGTTTTTTATTATTATTATTTTTTAAATAAAGGACTTTTCCAAGGTGTGTGTGTTTTTATTTACATTTTTTGACACTTTCTTCGTGAAATGGTAGGGGTACAATGTACCCCTTACCAATTCACATGGGGGGGGGGGGGCGGGATCTGGGGGTCCCCTTTGTTAAAGGGGTCTTTCAGATTCCGATAAGCCCCCGGCCCGCAGACCCCCACAACCACCGGGCAAGGGTTGTGGCGATGAGGCCCTTGTCCCCATCAACATGGGGACATCCTCCCCATGTTGAGGGCATGTGGCCTGGTACGGTTCAGGAGGCAGGGGGGGCCGCTCTCTCGTACCCCCCTCTTCCCCTGCGGCCGGCCAGGTTGCGTGCTCGGATAAGGGTCTGGTATGGATTTTTGGGGGGACTCCACGCCATTTTTTTAAAAATTTGGGGTGGAGTTCCCCTTAAAATCCATGCCAGATCTCAAGGGCCTGGTATGGATATTTAGGGGGAACCCCACGCCATTTTTTTTTAATTTGCGGCGGGGTTCCCCTTAATATCCATTCCAGACCTAAAGGGCCTGGTAATTAAATTTGGGGGGACCCCCAAGCTTTTTTTTTTTTTTTTTTATCAATGGCTTTTCTATGTATTGATAAAAGCCGACAATTCATTATAGCCGCGAGTGAGTTTTAAATGAGTTTTTTTTCCTTCAAAAATGACACTTTGTGCAGGGACAGTTCTAAACACGGGAAACATGCGCCACTTTACATGCATATCATACACACCCCCCAGGTACGAAATTTAAAGGAATATTTCACTTTTATTGTTTCATTTTAAGCATTATTTAAATCACTGCTCCTAAAAAAACGGCCGTTTTTAAAACTTTTTTTTGCATTGATACATGTCCCCTGGGGCAGGACCCAGGTCCCCAAACACTTTTTTAGGACAATAACTTGCATATAAGCCTTTATAATTAGCACTTTAGATTTCTCCCATAGACTTTTCGAATTTGCCGCGAACACCCCAAATTGTTCGTTGTTCGGTGAACGGGCGAACAGGCAATTGTGACAGCAGGAAGGTAAAGTCACCTGGTTGCATCCAGGGGGGTAGATATATTTCGCCCAGATTCAGGCTTTACGCCGACTTATACAACTAGGTGGAGAGTTGTATAAGCCCAGCTGAGGCTAGTCGGCTCATGGATGACTCATACCTCTAGGGAGAGTGTGGGGCGTCGTGCAGACAGGGAGTTGATGAGACCAGCTGAAGCTTGTCAGCTCATTTAGGCCTCTATAAGAAACTCCCAGCTTCATTAGATGTTAGCTCATGCCTGGACCCAGACCTGTGTGGACTGTCTAGGGAGAGTGAACCCCTGTGCGGTGAGACAAAGCCTGTGTGGCTATTTGCTTGGACATTTAAAACCAGGGACTTAGGGACTAGGACAGCACTAGGCTGATCCCAGTCGTTAGTTAGGAAACCTGTATGTTTAGTCAGAGGTCAAGTTGACCAGGATTTATTTTGTTTATGTTTCTTTTGCTTTGCTGTGTTTTGTCACTGTAAATAGAAAATAAACCGCACCTTTTTGATTTTGAAAACCACAACCTCCGTTTGCTGGGCCTGTTTTTGTGTGGGGAGCCCATCTCGGGGGTCACACACACCCGCTGCCGAGCTAACCCCCTCACAGTTGGTGGAGAATGCGGGCAGTTTTTTTTTAAGCCAGCATGGAGGAGGTACTGAAGCAGCTGGCTCTAGCAAATGCCAATCAACAGCAGACAAATGCAGGTTTGCAAAAGAGCCTTGCAGCTCAACAACAGAACTTCGCAGCCCAGCAGCAAGCTCATCAACAGAGCCTTGCAGCCCAGCAGCAGACAAACGCAACTTTGCAACAGAGTCTGGAGGCTCAGCAACAAGCCCAGCAGCAATCTGAGGCCCGCTTCATAGACCTGTTGCAGAAGCAAGAGCAGAGACTACAACAACAGATGGAAGCAGCAATGCAGCAACGTCCGCAGACCAGTGAGGAAAGCCGTCCCACTAATACCGCGTCCTTTGGGGTGAGTCGTTTATTGACAAAAATGACTGGAGAGGATGATCCAGAGGTATTTTTGACCACATTTGAAAGGACCGCTGAAAGAGAAAAGTGGCCTGAGGAGCAGTGGGCTGGACTGGTGGCTCCTCTGTTAACTGGTGAATCGCAGAAAGCTTACTATGACCTAGAGCCTAACCAAGCAAAAGACTATGTGATGCTAAAAGCTGAAATATTGGCAAGGCTGGGTGTCACCCAGGCTGTCCGGGCTCAGCGTGTGCATAACTGGACTTTCCAGCTTGGAAAACCCCCCAGGTCTCAAATGTATGATCTCATTCACCTGAGCAGAAAGTGGCTACAGCCAGAGACTTTGTCCGCACCAAAGATTGTGGAACGTGTTGTAATGGATCGGTTTTTGAGAGCTCTTCCTACTATCATCCAAAAGTGGGTAAGCCATGGGGACCCAGAGACGGCCGATGGTCTTGTGGATCGTGTGGAGAAATACTTGGCTACAGAGAACCTGACGGCCTCTTCCAGAGACACTCGGACTTTCCACCCTAAGACCAGACCATCCCCAGGGGTGGATAAGAGGATTCCAAGGGGTGAGGGTGGAGAGAGTGAGAGGGTGGGAGCTCTACCCCAAGTTTGGCGAGAACAGCCTGGGAAATCAGCGGCTCAAGAGGCCGCAAGAAGGATCGTTTGCTACCGCTGCCGGCAAGCGGGACATATTGCAGCCAATTGCCCGGTTGTGGAGGAACCCATGCAGTGTGACTTTCTGATGGGGCAGACGTCAGTCGCTGTGTGCGACAGTCGCATGCACTGCCATTCGAGGAACTGAGAAACATTTATGCAAAATGTGTGTTAATGGTAGAAATGTTGTGGTATTGCTGGATTCAGGTAGCCTTGTGACCCTGATAAAGGCTGAGTTAGTTAAAACAGAGGTCTCTGGGAATAGCAAGGTAGCTGTTATTTGTGTGCATGGGGACACCCGAGAGTATCCAGTGACTACAGTGTGTTTCGAGACCCCCAAAGGTACCCTCTCTCATCCAGTGGGCTTAGTATCTCAGTTACCGCATGACGCCATTGTGGGAAGGGATTTTCCGAAGTTCTGGGAACTGTGGGATGATCCTGAGCCCCCCACTGGTGCCCCTATGTACCAGGAATGTGATAGCCAGAACTCCCCTGAGAGTGGTGAGGACTCTCCGGAATTTCCCTTATCAGTATTGGCAGGGGAGACTCAAGAAACTGGAGAGGAGCCCACCTCCTCAGACGAAAACCTACCGTCTGTGGAGTTTTCTGATCTTGAGGTTCACAGGGAAAACTTTGCCACAGAACAGTTGAAAGACCCCGCCCTAATAAAGGCACGGGAAAACGTAGTGAAAATAGATGGCGAGTTAGTGAACCCAGATAATACCTGCACTTACCCATACTTCAGCGTAGAGAAGGACCTACTGTATCGGGTGGCAAAAAGGGCAGAAGAAACCGTTGAGCAGCTTGTGGTGCCCAAACCTTACAGGAAGTTGGTGTTGGAGTTGGCCCATGGGCACATTCTTGGAGGTCATCTGGGGACAGAGAAAACCCGAGAGAGGGTATTACAGAGATTCTATTGGCCGGGGGTGATGAAGGACATAGAAAATTATTGTTCCTCCTGCCCTGTGTGTCAGAGGTCGGCCCCGATGCCACATTTCCGTAGCCCGCTGGTCCCTCTACCCATCATTGAGGTCCCGTTTGAGAGGATCGCCATGGATTTGGTAGGTCCTATAATCAAGTCCGCTAGGGGGCACCAGTACATATTAGTTATAATGGACTATGCCACCCGTTATCCAGAAGCGATCCCTCTCCGAAATACCTCGGCCAAAACCATAGCCAAAGAGCTATCTCTTGTGTTTAGCCGGGTGGGTATTTGTAAAGAACTGCTTACGGACCAAGGTACACCCTTTATGTCCCGGGTTATGAAGGAGCTGTGTAAATTGTTCAAAGTGACGCAATTACGTACATCTGTGTATCACCCCCAAACCGATGGGCTGGTTGAAAGGTTCAACAAAACCCTAAAACAAATGTTGAAGAAAGTGGTGGATAGAGATGGAAAGGATTGGGACTGTCTACTTCCTTATCTGATGTTTGCTATTAGGGAGGTGCCCCAATCCTCTACGGGATTCTCCCCCTTTGAGTTACTGTATGGGAGACACCCAAGAGGGCTGTTGGATATTGCCAAGGAAACTTGGGAAAGTGAGAGTTCTCCCCACAGGAGTGTGATTGAGCATGTCGCCCTGATGCAAGACCGAATTGCACAGGTAATGCCCATCGTGAAGGAACATTTGGCCCAAGCGCAGTTAGCACAGCAGAGAGTGTACAACCGTGGAGCCAAGACCCGTACCTTTTCCCCGGGGGATAGGATACTGGTACTTGTCCCTACGGTTGAAAGTAAATTCCTTGCCAAATGGCAAGGCCCCTACGAGATAATGGAAAAAGTGAGCGAAGTGAATTACAAGGTCAGACAACCAGGAAGGCGAAAGCCCGAACAGATCTATCACGTTAATCTGTTGAAAGCCTGGAGGGATAGAGAGTCCCTAGTCGCAGACACTTGGTCACCAGCTCAAACTGGTTGCGTGATTCCTGAGGTGGGAATAGCAGCCACCTTGTCACAACCCCAACAACAGGAGGTTAAGGAGTTTGTGCTTCGCAACAAGGAGGTATTCTCTGAGCTGCCGGGACAAACATCTGGGGTAGAGCATGACATCATTACCCCGCCCGGTGAAAGGGTGAAGTTAAAATCCTATCGGATCCCAGAGGCCCGACGGGAGGCAATACGGGAGGAAGTACAGAAAATGCTGAACTTAGGGGTGATAGAGGAGTCCCAAAGTGATTGGTCTAGTCCCATTGTGTTGGTGCCTAAACCGGATGGGAGCTGGCGATTTTGTAACGATTTTCGTCAGTTGAACAAAGTTACAAAATTTGACACCTACCCCATGCCACGTATAGATGAGTTGATCGACCGGCTGGGAACAGCCCGATACATGACGACTCTTGACCTCACAAAAGGGTATTGGCAAATCCCCCTGGCCAAGTGGGCCAAAGAGAAAACCGCATTTGTAACCCCAGACGGGGCGTTCCAATATAAAAGAATGCCGTTCGGGTTACAGAATGCGCCGGCCACATTCCAGCGGAAAATGGACCAGATGCTGAGGCCCCATCGGAAGTATGCTGCGGCTTACCTGGATGACATAATTGTCCATAGCACAGATTGGGCCTCACATCTGCCAAAAGTGCAAGCAGTCCTGGACTCTGTTCGGGAAGCGGGGTTTACGGCTAACCCCAAGAAGTGTACCATTGGGCAGGAGGAGGCCAAATATCTTGGGTACACCATTGGGAGGGGAGTAATAAAACCCCAACTCAACAAAGTCGAGGCCATCCAGAGTTGGCCACGTCCCAACAGCAAGAAGCAGGTACGAGCCTTTCTGGGAATCGCTGGGTATTATCGGCGATTCATTCCCCACTTTGCTTCTAAGGCTGTGCCCCTAACCAACCTGACGAAGGGGAAAGGGTCGGTCATGATTAAATGGACCCCCGAGGCTGAGGCAGCATTCCAATTCTTGAAACAAGCCTTATGTAGCCAGCCAGTGTTGTACTCACCCGACTTCTCTAAAGACTTTGTCGTACAAAGTGATGCGTCAGATGTGGGGTTAGGAGCAGTATTGTCCCAGGTCTGGAACGGGGAAGAGCACCCAGTCATTTACCTCAGCAGGAAGTTGAAGTCCCATGAGGTAAATTACGCCACCGTTGAAAAGGAGTGTTTAGCGGTGAAGTGGGCTCTAGATTCCCTTCGGTACTACCTGCTAGGTAGGCACTTTGACATGGTTACGGATCACGCTCCGTTAAAGTGGATGGCTCAAAACAAGGAAACAAATAGAAGAGTGAATAGGTGGTTCCTGGCCCTCCAGGAATTCAACTTCACAGTAAAGCATCGCCCTGGCGTTCAAATGGGGAATGTGGATGCTTTGTCTCGAGTACATGAATGCCTGATTGCTGGTGTTCCAACCCCGAGGTTAAAACAAGAGGGGGGGGTATGTGACAGCAGGAAGGTAAAGTCACCTGGTTGCATCCAGGGGGATAGATATATTTCGCCCAGATTCAGGCTTTACGCCGACTTATACAACTAGGTGGAGAGTTGTATAAGCCCAGCTGAGGCTAGTCGGCTCATGGATGACTCATACCTCTAGGGAGAGTGTGGGGCGTCGTGCAGACAGGGAGTTGATGAGACCAGCTGAAGCTTGTCAGCTCATTTAGGCCTCTATAAGAAACTCCCAGCTTCATTAGATGTTAGCTCATGCCTGGACCCAGACCTGTGTGGACTGTCTAGGGAGAGTGAACCCCTGTGCGGTGAGACAAAGCCTGTGTGGCTATTTGCTTGGACATTTAAAACCAGGGACTTAGGGACTAGGACAGCACTAGGCTGATCCCAGTCGTTAGTTAGGAAACCTGTATGTTTAGTCAGAGGTCAAGTTGACCAGGATTTATTTTGTTTATGTTTCTTTTGCTTTGCTGTGTTTTGTCACTGTAAATAGAAAATAAACCGCACCTTTTTGATTTTGAAAACCACAACCTCCGTTTGCTGGGCCTGTTTTTGTGTGGGGAGCCCATCTCGGGGGTCACACACACCCGCTGCCGAGCTAACCCCCTCACACAATGTTCGAGTCGAACATGAGTTTGACTCGAACTCGGAGCTCATACCTAGCAGGGAGCACCTTTATGCGGCGTACACACGATCGTTTTTCATGCCATTTTTTAAACCGACGTTTTTTTTCATGTTTCCTCTCAAGCCTGTCTTGCGTACACACGATCATTTTAAAAAATGTTCAAGCAAAGCGCAGTGACGTACAACACGTACGACGGCACTATAAAGGGGAAGTTCCGTTCGGATGGTGCCACCCTTCATGTTAGTAAAGTTTGTTGAGCGACGATTCGCGCTTTTCAGCCTCCTGCTTTTCAGTCCGTTACAGGGTGACGAATGTGCTATCTCCATTACAAATGCTAGTTTTACCAGAACGTGGGCTCCTGTCTCATAATTGATTCTGAGCATGCGCGTTTTTTTTCACCTCGACAAAGCATACACACCATCGTTTTTCACGTCGTTAAAAAAAACGACATGAAAAACGACGTGAAAAAATAGAGCATGTTCGAAATTTTTAATGCCCGTTTTTCACGTCGTTAAAAATGCTCCGGAGCATACACACGATCGGTTTTAATGCCCATTTTTAAAAATGGCATTTTTAACAGCATGAAAAACGATCATGTGTATGGGGCATTAGGCATTCTGGAGCACCCAGGCCGATTCTGACATTTCTCTCCTACATGTAAAAATCATCATTTGTTTGCTAGAAAATGACATAGAACCCCAAAACATTATATATGTTTTTTTAACAAAGACCCTAGATAATACAATGTTGGTCGTTGCAACTTTTTATCTCGCACGATATTTGCGCAGCAATTTTTCGAATTTTGGAAAAAAAACTGTTTTGTGCTTTAAAAAAAACAGTACAGTAAAGTTAGCCCAATGTTTTTGCATAATTTGAAAGATGAAGTTACGCCGAGTAAATAGATACCCAACGTGTCACCCTTCAAAATTGCACATGCTCGTGGAACGGCGCCAAACTTTGCTACTTAAAAATCCCCATAGGCGACGCTTTAAATATTTTTACTGGTTACATGTTTTTAGTTACAGAGAAGGTCTAGGGCCAAAATTATTGCTCTCGCTCTAACATTCGCAGCGATACTTCACATGTGTGGTTTGAACACCGTTTTCATATGTGGGCGGGACTTACATATGCATTCACTTCTGTATGCGAGCACAAGGGGACAGGGGCGCTTTAAAAAATGTTTTGTGTTTTTTTATTGTTCATTTAACTTTATTTATATTAGTTTGACACGTTTTTCCCCAAAAATAAATTTTTTGATCACTTTTATTGAATGTAAACATCCCTTGTAATCGGAATATGGCATGACAGATCCTCTTTACAGTGTGATATTGGGTCAATAAGACCCCACATCTCACCTCTAGGCTGGGAAGCCTGAAATAATAATAAAAAAAAAAACGATCCTGGCTTCGATCGTAGCGGTGAGTCGGTAGAAGCACTGGAGGGCGGCGGGAGGGGGGGGCGCCTCCTGTAAGAACGATCAAGTGGGGGAACAGCCGCTATAATCATTCTTATGGTGTAGGGAATTGCCGGCTGAAAAAGCTGATATCTGAATGATGCCTGTAGCTGCAGGCATCATTCAGATATCCCCGCACAAAGTCAAGGACGTGATATGACGCTCGGCGGGCGGGAAGTGCTTAAAACGTTTTTTTTTTTTTAACACAAAGTTGTCCATTTATACAATATTTCTAACACATAGCATGTACAGACCAAAAATTACACCCCCAAAATAGATTCTCCTACTCCTCCTGAGTATGACGATACCACATGTGTGAGACTTCCACAGCCTGGCCACATACAGAGGCCGAATACAGCCGAGTATGGCCGCAGAGCATGGCTGAGCATGGCTGAGCATGGCAGTGCTCTGCCATGCTCAGCCATGCTCTGCGGCCATACTCGGCTGTACTCGGCCTCTGTATGTGGCCAGGCTGTGGAAGAGCATGGCTGAGAATGGCTGAGCATGGCTGGATATGGTTGAGCATGGCCGGGCATGGCCGAGTATGGCAGGGTATTGCAGAGTCTGGCAGGGTATTGCAGTGTCTGGCAGGGTATTGCAGTGTCTGGCAGGGTATTGCAGAGTCTGGCAGGGTATTGCAGAGTCTGGCAGAGTATGGCAGGGATGGCTGAGCATGGCTGGATGGATCTCTCCCCCTCTCACACTGTACCGATCGGTACAGAGAGGGGAGAGAGGAACCGGCGTCATGATCTGACGCCGGTTTGTTTACAAGTGATCGCTCCGTCATTTGACGGAGCGATCACATGGTAAACGGGCGCTATCATCGGCCATTTACCGTGATCCGTGATGCGCCGGGTCCTCTGGGCACGCAGAAGCGCGATTCTGGGAGGGCGTCAATGCATGCCCTCCCAGAGTTAAGAAACCGCCCTGTAGCCGTCATTCGGCTATGGGCCAGTTGTCAAGTGGTTAAGATCTGAAATAATCCTTATGGAGTAGAGTCATGTAGTTAATAGAAAAAACTGAGAAAAATCTGAAGGTATATGTATTCCTAAATACATCAAAGATCTGATCGAAGTAGTTGAATAACTGAAGAAGTATGTGCAATGTTTATGTCTCTAATTTAGAGAGGTTAACTTAGAAAGTAACTTGATTTACATAGTTTCATATAGTTACATAGTTGGTAAGGTTGAATGAAGACACTGGTCCATCCAGTTCAACCTGCGTGTTTGTATGTTCATGACACTACCGTTTTTAATATCCCTGTACATTGTGTTTGCTAGGAAACACATTAAAAAGTATTTTTTTTTAATTTATCCACTCTCCCCATTGACACCAACAACTGTGGAACAGAGATTTACATCCTCACTGCTCTAACAGTGAAGAACCCCTTATGCAGTCTAAATTTGAACTGCTTCTTGCCCATCTTTACTGTGTGGCCATGTGCCTTCTTTTAGAAACCTTAAAGTGACTTTAAAGGAATTTTATTTAATTTTTTTAATAACAAACCTGTTGTACTTACCTGCTCTGTGAAATTGTTTTGCACAGAGCAGCCCCGATCCTCCTCTTCTCGGGTTTCCTGGCTGCACTCTGGGTTCCTTTCCCTTGCTGGGTGCCCCCATAGCAAGCCGCTTGCTATGGGGGCACTTATGCATGCTCGTTCCAGAGCCCTGCTTTGTGTGTCTATTGACTATCCTAAAAACATCCCAACACAGATTATAAACAATATTGCAATATACCAAAGCACAAAAATGAGAAATAATGCAATATACCAAACACAAAAAAAATAAACATTGTGTTACAAATAATCAATATTTGAAACGCTGTTGTAATGAAAGATCAGTGTTCATTAATAAAAAAAATCAACATAAAGTCCACTCCACAATACTTGTGTAGTCCAAGGGCCCTTTCACACAATAGAAATGCAGTCTGAATGCGTTCCGGATACGTTTCTGCATTTTGATGAATTTTGCTGTGGTCCAGTACAGTTCAGTGCAGAAGAACCGCAGCAGGTTCTATATCTTTCTTTTTTTTCTTCACTGGAACTGACTGCACTGGTGTGAACTAGGCCATTGGAACTCATATAACCTACAGTCTTTGTGTTTTTGATGCACAAAATAAACTGCGCTGGACTGCATCTGGTGTAAACCGGCCCAATGGCTTGAAAAACTGCAGAAAACAAAGTTCAATGCAATCACTGATCCCAGAAAACAAACAGTGAATCTTCAATTTTTTTGATCCTTCACCAGTCATTTGGAATCTCTCTCACCAAAAATCTCAGCCTTTGTCATCTTTTTTTTTTCAGATTAGGCAAACAAGGCTTGCGTTTATGTCTGATCGTAAGAGTAATCCACCACCAAGACATCTGAAGTAGCAGTAATTCGGGTTTCTTTCACAACTCCACAAAACCCCCATGTGGCTGAATGGATTGGGTAATAAAAAGAAAGGTATTGTGTAATAATGTCTCCACAGTATTTGTTAATAGAAACAAAGTTTTACTCACATCCTAAAATAAAATTCCAAGTTCTTTTAAACAGTAGTAAACAGCAAAAAAAAAAAAAAAGAGATGTCCCCTTAAAAATAGCATAATATGTTAGTATGCATTGCATGCTAACACATTATGAAAGACTTGCCATAGAACGAAGCCCTCCAGCAGCATGCTGTCACCGCTGATAGGGCTTCCATCTTCACCCAGTCTTCCTTCCGTGGGATTCGGAAGTTTGGCCGAGCCGTGGTGACATCACTCCTGTGCAGCACATTGCGCATGTGTCAGTGACGTCACCGGCTGCTACTATAGTAAATATCTTCTAAACAATAGGAGATATTTACTGTACCTACAGGTAAGCCCTATTATAGGGTCACCTGGAGGTACATGTTAACAAGGGAGCTTTACTAACACTTTAATGAAACCCCAGCAACACATTGTGTAACCGGCACTAGACAGGAACAAGCATACACTGCTGGCCACAGGCTGCTCTGTTCCTCCTGGCTCTCATTGTTAACAGGACACATGCTGGATTCCTTCCTACTTGGCTGACAGCTTGTATGCTCTGCCCAATGCATTTCGTCCTGTGTCAAGGGGGTGCCAAGTGCTGCAGCCTGGTGACTTTATATACGCAATCACGATCCCTGCATGTATGGCTCTGACCAGACCGTAAATAATTAGCGACGAACCTTTTTGGTATTATTATTATTATTATTTATTATTGGATGGACTTGTGTCTATTTTTTAACCAGACTAACTATGTAACCTCTGGAACTGCTGGAGCTCACAGTATTAAATCTCAATCTCTGTACAGAACCCTTTCAACTAAAATGATCCCAAAAGTGATTTCATCTTTACTGTACCAGCCTATTTGATAATTATAACAGTTCTGGACCAAAACACTTGGAATACAGACAATGAAGTCTGCCATATATTAATATAAAAAGAATCCTGTGAAAAACGATGGTGTGTATGCTTTGACGAGGTGAAAAAAAACGCGCATGCTCAGAATCAATTATGAGACGGGAGCCCACGTTCTGGTAAAACTAGAACCCTGGTGCTGGTGCTGGTGCTGGTGACCAGAGGGCTCTGGTGAGTGCATACTACAAAGACATGCTGGTAGGTTAATTGGCTCCTGTCTAAATTGGCCCTAGTATATGAATGTGAGTTGGGGTAGGGACTGATGTGAATGTACACTGTATATGTAAAGCGCTGCATAAATTGACAGCGCTATAGAAGCACCTAAATAATAATAATAATAATTTAGAGTGGCACTTGTGGTGGAGCACTGGTGGTTTGTTTTTTGCTCAGGATCACCTTATAGAAGCACAATGCATTCTAAGTGTAGCGGGCCTCACTCTCCCTCTCCGCTTCTATCGCCCGATTGGCTGGTGTGGTCTAGGGGTACCTGGGAGAGGAGAGTGCAGGAACACTACGCCAAGCTCTCACCTCGTATGTGTATGAGGGTTGAGCAAAGTCACTTGAATTACCTCTGGGTCTGTTCGCTGCATACGGAGCCTCTGCTTGTTCCGTAGAGATGTGTCTGCCAGAAATAGAGCCCCACACCAATTAAAAGTCCAACACTCTTTTATTTCTCCATTGCAGGGTGAACATAATAGTTGAACTTTCAGTAACAGACAGACAGGGGTGTGGATACGTGTAGGCCCAGGCACAAATGAACTCTCCTATTCCTTTGCAAGCGAATAGGCCTGGCGCACGGTCTCTGCCACCGACCGTGAGATTGGTCGCTGCCACCGACTGGGTGAACTGTTGAGGCCCCTGTCACAGGCCTAATAGCAGGTCTCTGCCACCGACCTGAGTTGACTAGTTGGACCGCTGCCACCGGTCATAGAACATAAACCACCTTCCTCTATGAACTTGGCCCCTGTTCGGGAAAGATATCCCTCCGGGCGGTCTCCAGAGGTTCACCCGGCACTGGCAATATGCTGCACCAGGTCTTCGGATGAATCCCTCCTCCGGTCCCTTACACCTCTGGATTCGGGTGCCCAACGCCCGGGGCACCCTAGGACAATCCCTCCCTTGCGGGACCCAGTGGAAGGTACTGGGCCCCAGGCCTCCGGCTGAGTACCTCACCCCAGACTGAAGGTGTCTGGGATGGAACACGAACTCCGAGTGTCCAGGCCTAGGCCGCCTGGACACCGACCGCGGCCAGCAGCCCTCAGGCTGAAGGTGCCTGGCACTCGAACCTCGTGGCGAAGATGTCCGCCCCCTTTATACCCTCTCCCAGCAAGCACAGCGGGTTCCCCGCCCGCTGTACAACTGCTGCCAGAGGTCACAAAGGGTACGGCACTGCAGTGATGGGCCGCAGGGAACTTGACATCACTGATGTCTTCACCAGATTTAAACACTCTGAAAAGTACATACCCGCTACATACGTTTTTTCAAGCCTTTTTTTTTCACAAGTTTTCACATGCCATGTTGTATGTTCATGTTTATATACTTTCTGAAACAAGATCTATTGTTTGTATGTGCATTTTATTGTCACCAAATCACAGACGCAGCTGTGGTTGTAGAGTGCATTAACACATGCATTTTGAGATATTGATTTTTGATTTCACTTTGAGGAGGATAGCGCCTACTTTATTTTTTGTTTTTGTTATTTAGTGTCATCCACACTTAAAGGGGGCAGCTGACGCATTCACTTTATCACAATACACAATATCAATTTTGTGTTTATAGTTGGCACCATTTATATGTTTATAGAGTTTTTTGTTCTTAAGGATTGCTGACCAAAACTCCAAAACTGGACCATATACTTGAGATGTGGCCTAACCAGAGTTTTGTAAAGGGGTTGGATATTAGTTTAGCTGTTGCGTAAATACCATTTTAATACATGCTAATTGACATTGCATGCTGTTTCTGAATTTGCGACTTTACTAGAACACCCAGTTCCTTTCCCATCCCTGATTTCCCTCAGAGGTTCTCTTCCTAGCAAGTATTCATACTTTTAGCTCCCAAGTACATTACTTTTCATTTTTCAATATTAAACCTTACCTGCCATATCACATCCACCCCCCCCCCCATCTATTTTAACTAGGTCTTCATGTAAAGTTGCTATATCTTGTTGTGAAGTTATTGCTCATTGCTCTGATTAGCTTTGTACGCAACCACTGAGATCAAACTACTTATGCCAACTTCTACAGTCATGGCCGAAATTGTTGGCACCCCAGAAATGTTTCCAGAAAATCTAGTATTTCTCACAGAAAAGCATTGCAGTAACACATGTTTTTCTATACACATGTTTATTCCCTTTGTGTGTATTGGAACAAAACAAAAAAAGGGAGGAAAAAAAGCAAATTGGACATAATGTCACACAAAACTCCAAAAATGGGCTGGTCATAATTCTTGGCACCCTATAACTTAACAGGTCTCTCTTATTGAAATGGCACCTTTTCCCAACAGCAATTTTAAGATCTCTCCACAGGTGTTCAATGGGATTTAGATCTGGACTCATTGCTGGCCACTTTAGAACTCTCCAGCGCTTTGTTGCCATCCATTTCTGGGTGCTTTTTTACGTATGTTTGGGGTCATTGTCCTGCTGGAAGACCCAAGACCTTGCACGCAAACCAAGCTTTCTGACACTGGGCTCTACAGTTCGACCCAAAATCCTTTGGTAATCCTCAGATTTCATGATGCCTTGCACACATTCAAGGCACCCAGTGCCAGAGGCAGCAAAATATCATTGAACCTCCACCATATTTCACTGTATGTACTGTTTTCTTTTCTTTGTAGGCCTCGTTCCGTTTTAGGTAAACAGTAGAATGATGTGCTTTACCAAAAAGCTCTATCTTGGTCTCATCTGTCCACAAGACGTTTTCCCAGAAGGATTTTGGCTTACTCAAGTACATTTTGGCAAACTGTAATCATGCTTTTTTATGTCTCTGTGTCAGCAGTGGGGTCCTCCTGGGTCTCCTGCCATAGCGTTTCATTTTATTTAAATGTCAACGAATAGTTTGCGCTGACACTGATGCTCCCTGAGCCTGCAGGATAGCTTGAATTTCTTTGGAACTTGTTTGGGGCTGCTTATCCATCATCCGGACTATCCTGCGTTGCAACCTTTCATCAATTTTTCTCTTCCGTCCACGCCCAGAGAGATTAACTACAGTGCCATGGGTTGCAAACTTCTTCATAATGTTGAGCACTGTGGACAAAGGCAAATCTAGATCTCTGGAGATGGACTTGTAACCTTGAGATTGTTGATATTTTTCCACAATTTTGGTTCTCAAGACAGACAGTTCTCTTCTCCTCTTTCTGTTGTCCATGCTTAGTGTGGCACATACAGACACACAATGCAAAGACTAAGTGAACCTCTCTCCTTTTTATCTGCTTTCAGGTGTGTTTTTTATATTGCCCACACCTGTTAATTGCTCCAGGTGAGTTTAAAGGAGCATCACATGCTTGAAACAATCTTATTTATGCACAATTTTGAAAGGGTGGCAATAATTTTGACCAGCCCATTTTTGGAGTTTTGTGTGACATTATGTCCAATTTGCTTTTTTTCCTCCCTTTTTTGTTTTGTTCCAATACACACAAAGGGAATAAACATGTGTATAGCAAACCATGTGTTACTGCAATACTTTTCTGTGAAAAATACTTGATTTTCTAGGCAAATTTCTGGGGTGCCAACAATTTCGGCCATGACTGTATATCGTTTATGCACAAGGTAAACCAAATTGGTCCCAAGACAGAGCCCTGGGAAACACCACTCACAACTCTAGATCATTCAGGATAACATGTCTTTAATCACCACTCTCTGGACTTGCTCCTGCAAACAGTTTTCTATCCGGTTAAATACAATATCATCAATGCCAAAGGACCTCAATTTGTTAATTAAGCATTTTATGGTGTACTCTATCAAATGCCTTAGTGAAATCTAGATACACTACATCTACAGGCCTTCCTTTAGCCAAATTACAGCTTACCTCCTCATATAATGTTAAAATGTTGGTCTGGCATGCACGGTCCTTCATAAATCCATGTTGGTTAGCACTAATGTACTATTTTCATCCGCCAATTCTTGGATACGGTCCCTTATCATTCTTTACAATAATGTACATACTATTGATGTTAGGCTGACTGGTTTGTAGTTTCCAGGTATTTATCTCGGCCCTGTTTTGAATATTGGTACCACGTTTTGTTTTTGCCAATCTGCAGGTACTATTCTAGTTTGTAAGCTGTCCTTAAAAATGAGAAACAGTGGTCTGGCTATAACATGGCTATGTTCTTTGAGAACTCTCAGGCATAAGCCAATCGGGTCATGTGATTTATTCACATTAACATTTTCTAATCTTTTTTTGAACACAGGTTTCTCTCAGCCACATGGGTACATTCAATATATTATTAGCATTACTGCTCTATTATACTCCTCTTTCTTTGTATAAACTGAAGAGAAGAATACATATAATGCAGTTGCCTTCTCCCCAAAACTTGTGACCAGCTTCCCTTGATCATATTTTATGAGGTAAATATGTTCTGACCTTACTGTTAATATATTTGAAAATTTTTTGTTACTCTCTTCGGCAATGTGTCTTGCATAATCTGTTTTAGCTGCCCTGAACTTGCTCTTGCATTTCTTATTGCAGTCTTTGTAGTTTCAGAATGCAAATTTGGTCTTCTATTTTTTAAAGAACTGTTTTGTTCTCATTATAATGCCTTTTTACATCACTATTTAGCCACCCAGCTTTAACTTTTGTTCTCTTATATTTGTTGCCTAGTGGACTGCACTGACAATTGCTATTGTTTAATATGTCCTTTAGAGCACTCCCCCCTTTGTTCAGAGTTCTTTGTTGCAACAATTTGATCCGATGTATTATCACGAAATGTTGTGTTCTTATTGGGGATGCGCCGATACCATTGTTTCTTTATCGTACACCACGGAACACAGGACATTTAATCATTACATAGTGGGTTGTATAGTTCACCAAAGGTGATTGGACACTGGCACAACCAATTAAGACAAGTTCCCCTCTATATAACCCCTCCCATAAGGGAAGTACCTCAGTTTTTTTCGCCAGTGTCCAAGGAGAAGGGCGCGAGTAAGGATGTGCTAAGAAGGAGCTCTGTTGAAAAATCCCTCCGGGGGTTACGCCACCGGGTCCATCCAAACCGCTTATTAAATTAAGCCAAATGGATGGTACCCGAGCCTCGCAGAAGACCGAGGCCATGCCTGTAATGTCTCTCTTTTGAGGACTGGGCTCTGGGATCGAGCACGTTTGCTATTTAAACATGCAAAAGTATTCTGGCAAAGTCTTTTACAAGGTCCAGGGAAGAGGCCTCCTTTAAGTAGGAACCCATACCCTTGAAGGTTGGCACAACATTACGCGCCGTGATGGGTGAGGATTGGTACTGTCTGGTCTTCAGCAGTCCTGCGGCGTGGATAAGGTAAGTGGGAAAAGTCTAAGTTTTAAACACTTAAGAAACTTTCCCCCTTTTGAGTAGAGTGTCTTGCCTGTAACCACCACTAGAGGGAGTAAAAAGCCAGAGTTCCACTTACCATGTCAGGAACAAGTAGCTCAGTGTCAGTTCAGCACACTTCCTCCGCTGCAAAGCTCTGCAAGGCAAAAAGCACATGTCTCTTCATGTTTTCCACTCACTGGTCAGTGGATGTTGTTCCCTGGAGTGCCGCCATTCCCCATAGGCGTGCGCTTTTACCTCTCAGAAAGAGGAAGAAGAGGGTGTGGTCACACGGGCGAGCACGACGGCGTGCATGCCGCTATACTGCGCAATGTGCAGAGCAGGAAGGCTTGAAATCAGCCTCAGACGCCTGACAGACTCCTCTGAAGAGACACAGCAGTTTTGGGGGCACGTGAGTTCTCTGGGTGGTTGGATTCAGGCACTTTCAAGGCACCTACTCAGCATCTGACTGTGTGATAGTTGCTTACTTTATGTAGATTGCTAAACTAGCACAGTAGTGTATGCACTGTCTTGTACCTCTGCTTTTGGCTTAGGAAAATGTCTTCCCAGAGAAAGAATTCAGGGACTAATAAAGACAAAAAAGACACGCCGCCTAAAACAGGGGGCTCTAACCGTTCTGGCCGGGTATTATCCTCTCCTGAGGGATCAGAAGCACCCATACAGGATGAGCCATTGCCTTTATCAGAAATAGCAGCCTCTCCTGTTGTGCCAGCTCCAGCATATGTCACTGAAGACATTTTGACAGCGGCTCTAGACAATTTGGAAGGCAGGATAGCTACATTAATCGCTAACTCCGCAAAAAAGGATAAAAAGCGAAGCAGGTCCTCTTCTGTTGTTCTAGATTCATCTTCAGAAAAGTCTGATGAGGAAGATGAGGATGATATGGCACCTTTAGAGGATGAGGAGGATAAGCAGTCGGATGGATGAGGTGGTTCAGAGGAACCTTTTTCTGCTTCACAGGTTCTAAAATTGCAGGTACAATGTTATGCTGAAGCAGTACGTTCCACGTTCAAGTTGCTCTCTGCAGGGTTAACTGAATCACCTGTCTCCTCCCATTAAAATCCCCACAAGCTGCATGCTCCTTTCTGGTTCATCCTTTGTTGGAGAATCTTATTTACGCAGACTGGCAACATCCAGATAAGCGTTTCTCTCCTCCGAGGAAATTTGATGTCCTCTATCCTATGAAGGAAAAGTTTACTAAAAAATGGAATCTACCGGCGGTAGATGCAGCCATTTCTTGTGTAAATAAAAACCTAACCTGTCCAGTAGACAATGCTCACGTGTTTAAAGATTTTTCTGAAAAGAAGTTAGAATCTTTACTTAAGTCTTCCTTTGTTATGGCGGGCGCTGTGACCCAACCTGCTGTGGTGGCAGTTGGTATGTGTCAGGTTCTAAAGAAACAGGTGAAACAAGGGCTCAAGGATCTTCCTCCAGACCAGCTCAAGCTTTGGGAGAACCTGCCTAAGGCCTTATGTTTTACGGTCGATGCCATTAGAGATTCTATCCAACAGGCATCCCGCCTCATGCTCCAACCGGTGCATATGCGCAGAATCCTTTGGTTAAAGCATTGGTCATAGCTCCGTGTAAAAAACTTTTGGCTGCTTTCCCCTTTCATGGGGAACGGCTCTTTGGGGATGATCTGGATAAATACATCCAGAAGATCTCAAGTGGTAAGACTACACTATTGCCAGAGAAAAGCCAGAGAAAAAGAAAAGTAAACGCCCATGTTTTAAACGGTCCCTCTCCCCGGTTCCAGAAACCTCTGCCTCCAGGCAGTGGCGATGGCATTCTCAGTCAACCTCAAAACCTAAGACCCAAAATCAGACCCAGGGTCACAAAAAGCAGTGGGTACAAAAAAACGGTAAACAGAACCCTAAAGCTCCCTTATGGAGTGAGGAGACGGCTTCGGTGGTTTTCAGCAGCTTGGCAGACAGAGATCCAGGACGAATGGGTAATTTCCACGGTATCCCTAGGATACAAAATTTAATTCCGGGAAATCCCACCTTATTGGTTCCTAAACTCAAATTTCTCCAAAGATCCATCAAAGAGGAAATCCTTCTTCCAAGCAGTGGATCACTTGCTGTCCCAAGGAGTAATCAGAGAAGTCCCCCTAAAAGAACAAGGCACGGGGTTGTAATCAAATCTCTTTGTGGTTCCGAAGCCAAACGGTGACGTCAGACCCATTCTGGATCTAAAAGCTCTGAATCAGTTTCTAAACATTCGTCATTTCCGAATGGAAACAATTCGATCAGTGTTTTCCACCCTACAAGGCGGAGAATTCTTGGCGTCAATAGACATCAAAGATGCCTATTCATCCCGTGCACCAGAAGTTCCTAAGGTTCGCAGTGGAACACCACCACTATCAGTTTGTGGCTCTACATTTTGGCTTAGCTACGGCATTTCGGGTGTTTACAAAGGTTCTGGCCCCGCTTCTAGCAAATCTAAGGACGCAGGGCATAACAGTGACGGCTTATCTGGACGATTTACTCTTGGTAGAACAGTCAGTGGCATGGTTAAATCACAGTATACTCAGTATGGTAAAATACCTAGAGTATCTAGTCTGTATTCTAAACTTCCAGAAGTCCTCTCTACAGCCCCTGAGAAGGGTGGAGTACTTGGGCATGGTCTTAGACACGACCCAAACCAAAGTATTCCTTCCAGAGCCAAAGGTCAAATCTCTAAAGCATTTGGTCTGCATGGTCAGGGCAAAGGGAAAACCGTCAATTCGCCTTTGCATGAAGTTGTTGGGGAAAATGGTGGCCTCTTTCGAAGCCATTCCGTATGCCCAGTTTCATTCAAGGCTACTTCAGAACAGTATCCTGACTGCCTGGAACAGAAAGATTCAGGCTCTAGATTGGCCGATGCACCTGTCCTCAGAGGTGCGCCAAAGCCTCAGCTGGTGGTTAAGCACCAAGAATTTGCGAGGAGGGAAATCCTTTCTCCCGGTCACATGGAAGGTGGTATCTACGGATGCCAGCCTGTTGGGCTGGGGGGCAATTCTGGAAGAAGCTTCAGCCCAAGGAACTTGGTCCAAATGTGAAAGGGATATACCCATCAACATTTTGGAGATTCGGGCAGTATATCTAGCCCTCAGAACCTGGACATACAGGTTACAGGGTTACCTGGTTCGAATTCAATCCGACAATGCTACTGTGGTGGCTTACATCAATCACCAAGGGGGCACCCGGAGTCGGGATGCTCAAATATAGGTGAACAAGATTTTAGCATGGGCAGAAGCTCATATTCCTTGCCTCTCTGCGATCTTCATTCCAGTGGTAGAGAAATGGCAAGCGGATTACTTAAGCCGCCAACAATTGCTCCCAGGGGAGCGGTCTCTCCACCCTGACATTTTTCAGGACATATGCCAGAAATGGGGGACACCTGGTGTAGACTAGGGATGAGCCGAACACCCCCCGGTTCAGTTCGCACCAGAACCTTCGAACGCACTGAAAGTTCACTCGAAAGTTAGAACCCTATTAAATACAATGGACGCGAACGTTCGAAATCTAAAGTGCTAATTATAATGACTAATATGCATGTTATTGTCCTAAAAAGGGTTTGGGGACCCGGGTTCTGCCCCAGGGAACATGTATCAATGCAAAACGAAGTTTTAAAAACTGCAGTTTTTCGGGAGCAGTCATTTTAATGATGCATAAAGTGAAAAAAAAAAAAGGTCAAATATTCCTTTAAATATCGTATCTGGGGGGGTGTCTAAAGTATGCCTGTGAAGTGGCATGTGTTTCCCGTGTTTAGAACTGTCCCTACACAAAATGACATTTCTAAAGGAAAAAAAGCCATTTAAAACTGCTTGCGGCTTTAATGTAATGTCTGGTCCCGGTAATATGGATGAAAATCTTTGAGAAAAATGGCATAGCTACCCCATCCACCCTAACCCAGCCTATTACCAGCCCCTTTGGGTCTTGTATGGATATTAAGGGGAACCCCGCACACAAAATAAGAAAGACCCTATATACTCTGAAAAGCAGTATACAGGCGGTGCAAACAAGACAGGGACTGTAGGTTTGTTCTTAAGTAGAATCTGTTTGTAATTTTGAACAGGTACATTGTTTAAGTGTAGCTCCAGGCAAAAAATCTATTTTTAAGCTTTTTGGAAAACATAGGGAAGGGTTATCACCCCTGTAACATTTGTTTTGCTGTCTGTGCAGTGTGCACCTGTTCAGAACAGTTCACCTCACTTTCCGTCCTAATGACAAATGTTTTTTGAAAATTTGGGGTTTTTATTGAAACAAGAATTGGTGATAAAGCATCAGTGGAGAGGAGACACTTTTTTTCCCATATTAACTCTTACAGGAGAGAATTTGCCTTCCTAGGGGTAGATTTCCTCTCACTTCCTGTTGTATCCTTCCGTTTGCAAGGAGGAGTCGTTTGTAAGTTGGATGTTTGAAAGTAGGGGCCTGCCATATATACTCAGCTGAAATTTGCCCCTTACATGTTGGTGTTGCCACAACACTGTGAGCCCTCACAGTTACTCTTGGTGGGCGCATGAATGGGCCCTGCTGTGAATTATTAGATCAAGAATTGTAATTACATGCCCCTGTTAAACAGGGGCAGAAAAATTGGGCCTTAGGCACTGGTGCCACAACACTGCAACCCCTCACAGATACTGTACTTTGAGCACAGCAATGAGCCCTGTTGCAAAGTATTGCATCAAAAATTGTAATTACACGCTCCTGTTAAACAGGGGCTGAAAAATTGGGCCTTAGCCACTGGTGCTGGTGCCACGACACTGCAACCTCTCCCAGATACTCTAGTTGGAGTGCAGGAATGAGCCCTGCTGCAAAGCATTGCATAAAAAATTGTAATTACATGCCCCTGTTAAACAGGGGCATAAAAATTGGGCCTTAGGCACTGGTGCCACAACACTGCAACCCCCCACAGATACTGTACTTGGAGCACAGCAATGAGCCCTGTTGCAAAGTATTGCATTAAAAATTGTAATTACACGCCCCTGTTAAACAGGGGCTGAAAAATTGGGCCTTAGCCACTGGTGCTGGTGCCACGACACTGCAACCACTCTCATATACTCTAGTTGGAGTGCAGGAATGAGCCCTGCTGCAAAGCATTGCATAAAAAATTGTAATAACACGCCCCTGTTAAACAGGGGCTAAAAAATTGGGCCTTAGCCACTGGTGGCGGCACCCAGAAACAAAAATGTTCTTCCAAGCTATCATCATCAATCGGATCATTGAGGAGGAGGAGGATAGTCAGTCAACATAACAGGACAGTCTCTCAGCATCAGCATCAGTCTTAAAGGGATGTGACATTTGAAAATAAATTAGTCTGTTATATCAGCTTCAGGTGTTTGGTAGCTGGTGGTGATCCAAGACTGGCTCATCTTTATGAAGGTCAGTCGATCAACAGAGTCGGTGGACAGGCGCACCCTGTGATCCGTGACAAATTCTCCAGCAGCACTGAATGTGCGTTCTGAAAGAACGCTGGATGCAGGACAGGCCAGTAGCTCAATTGCATACTGTGCAAGCTCTGGCCAGTGATCCATCCTCAAGACCCAGTAAGCCAGAGGATTTTCGGTAGGGAAGGTGTCCAAGTCTGACCTTGCCCCTAGGTATTCCTGCACCATGTATATCAGACGCTGGCGATGGTTGCTGGAACCGATCATACCTTGGGGCTGCGGACTAAAGAATTGTCTGAACGCATCGGTCAGACGGCCACCTTCCCCACCGCTCCTTCTTTGACTGACTGAAGCCTCAGCAACTCGTTGTCCAGGACCAGGAGTTTGTAACCTCCCAGTCTCTGGGAACGCGTTGCACAGACCTTTCTGCAAGGCCTCCCGGAGTTGTCTCATCCTCTGCTCCCTCTGCGATGGTAAGATAAGTCCGCAACCTTACCCTTGTACCGTGGATCAAGGAGAGTGGCCAGCCAGTAATGGTCCCTCTCCTTGATCCGAAGAATAAGAGGATCCTTCCGCAGACTTTGCAGGATCAGGGAGGCCATGCAGCGTAGGTTAGCTGAGGCATTCGGTCCTGAGTCCTCTGGGTCACTAAGGACGACATGATCCGCAGCCACCTCCTCCCAGCCACGTACAAGCCACTGGTTTCTTGGGACTGTAAATCATCCCTAAAAGACTGCTGCTGATGATGCTGAGTGCCAGGCTCAACCTCCATGCTGACACAATCCTCCTCCTTCTCCTCCTCCTCTTCTTCCTGTGCGATGGGTGGGACAGAAGGAACACTGTCTGGGTAAAGGGGGCCTTGAGAGGCAATGAAGTCCTCCTCTTCCTGCCTCTGTTCTGCCTCAAGTGCCCTGTCCATTATTCCATGCAGCGTATGTTCCAACAGGTGGACAAGAGGTACAGTGTCACTGATGCATGCACTGTCACTGCTCACCATCCTCGTGGCCTCCTCAAATGGTGCCAGGACAGTGCATGCATCCCTGATCATGCCCCACTGGCGTGGTGAAAAAAACCCGAGCTCCCCTGACCCTGTCCTGGTGCCGTAGTCGCACAGGTACTCATTGATGGCCCTCTGCTGCGTGTGCAGCCGCTGCAGCATGGCCAACGTTGAGTTCCACCTGGTGGGCATGTCACATATAAGGCGGTTCTTGGGCAGGTTCAACTCCTTTTGCAGCTCAGCCAGGCGAGCACTGGCATTATAAGATCTGCGGAAATGCACACAGACTTTCCTGGCCTGCCTCAGGACATCCTGTAAGCCCGGGTACCTGCCCAAGAACCGCTGCACCACTAGGTTAAGGACGTGAGCCACACAGGGCACATGGGTCAGTTGTCCCTGTCGGAGAGCGGAGAGGAGGTTGGTGCCATTGTCGCAAACTACCATTCCTGGCTTAAGCTGGCGTGGCGTCAACCACCTCTCGGCCTGCCCCTGCAGAGCAGACAGAACCTCTGCCCCAGTGTGGCTCCTGTCCCCCAAACACACCAGCGCAAGCACGGCATGGCATCTTTTTGCCTGCGTACTTGCGTAGCCCCTTGAACGCCTACGGAGCACCGCTGGTTCCGAGGACAAAGCACAGGAAGAGGCCACGGAGGAAGAAGAAGAGGAGGGGGTGGAGGACAGAGGTGTGTCACAACCAGTAGTAGCATTTTGGAGGCGTGGCGGTGGATCAACCTCCAACACTACTGCACCTTGTCCTGCATCCTTCCCAGCTGCCAAAAGAGTGACCCAATGGGCCGTGAAAGAAAGGTAACGTCCCTGTCCATGCCTGCTGGACCATGAGTCAGCGGTAATATGCACCTTACCGCTGACCGCCCTGTCCAGCGAGGCCAAGACATTGCCTTCCACATCCCGATAGAGAGCCGGAATCGCCTTCCGTGAGAAAAAGTGGCGTTTGGGAACCTGCCACTGAGGAACCGCACATTGCACAAACTCACGGAAGGGGGCCGAGTCTACCAACTGAAAAGGCAGCAGTTGAAGCGCTAGCAATTTAGCCAAGCTAGCATTCAACCGCTGGGCATGTGGATGGCTGGGAGTGAACTTCTTTCAACGGTCCAGCAGCTGGGGCAGGGAAATTTGCCTGCTAGATTTGGACGTCGGTGTACTGCTAGCAGAGTGCCCGCAAGTACTTGGCTGTGACACACCTAATTCTACACCTTCATTCCTCTCAGAGCAGGTTTCAGAGAGGACTGAAGGTATAGTGGGGTTGGAGATCCCAGCTGATGCGGTGCAAGAAGAGGTCAGCTTTGTTCTTTGGTGTGGGTCTTTAAGGTAGGCTTGCCAACGAGCTGCATGGCAGGTCAACATATGTCTGGTCAAGCATGTGGTGCCCAAGCGGGTGATGTTTTGGCCACGCGATATACGCTTGAGACATATGTTGCAAACAGCAGCTGTGCGATCTGATGCACTCGACTCAAAAAAGACCCACACCAAAGAACTTTTTGAATAACGGGCAGAGGCAGCGCCCTGCACAGGCGGAGCTCTGCGGTGTGATTCCGTCGGTGTGCTGCCCTTACGCTGGCCCCCTGAGGGCATCCAGCCTCGTTGGAGATGTGCCTCCTCCTCATCCTCCTCCTCCTCCTCCTCCTCTCTCCTATTAGGCACCCATGTGGAGTCAGTGACCTCATCATCCCCTCCCTCCTCATCACTGGAGCCAATCTGGCAGTATGCTGCAGCTGCTGGAACATGACTGCCAGATTGGTGTCCTTCTTGAGCATCCCCTCTCTCTGCTCTCACGCTACGGCCTTCCTCTAGCTGGGTATCATCATCAGACCCTTCGAAACGCTGGGCATCCTCCTGGAGCATGTACCCAACACTGTGCTCAAACAGTTCGGGGGACTCCTCAGGAGGACATGGTTGGTCTAGGGAAGGAGTGACTGATGATGACATTGATACCAGGGAAGAGGACGCTTTGGCAGCTGCTTTGCCAGTACCCTGAGCCTGGGCGAGAGATGATGAGGAGGGCTTGGTCATCCACTCTACCAAGTCTTCGGCATGATGCGGATCAACACGTCCAGCTGCCGAAAAGAAGGACAAGCGTGTCCCATGGCCACGTGCTGATGGCGATGCACCGCGTCCACGACCAGCACTGTTGTCTTTAGACAGAGAGCCTGCTTGCCCTCTTTTATTGGCTCCTGACTGTCTGCCTCTTCTTGTTTGCCTTCCAGACATTCTAATGGCCTGCAGGGAAATGGGAAAAGCAGCAATACAGGCTAAGTTCAGGTGTAATATGGTCAGGAGGCACACTCCGCCCACTGTAAGTGCCGCAAAATCCTGTTGGTGTAACACACCAGGAAAAAGCAGCAATACAGGCTAAGTTAAGGTGTAATATGGTCAGGAGGCACACTCCGCCCGCTGTAAGTGCCGCAAAATCCTGTTGGTGTAACACACCAGGAAAAAGCAGAAATACAGGCTAAGTTAAAGTGGAAGTAAACCCTCCTATAATTTTCAGGCAAGGAAGCTGCCATCTTGGCCTCTGTTTAATCTTCAACTGCCATGATGCTGCACATGTGATCAGTTATGACACCAGCCATTGGATGGTTTGACAGTTTGGTTGAGAGCACAACCAATGTGACAGTTGGCATTCCCGGCATGCCGGGAATGTAACTGCTTTTTGAAACTGTTAAATCGATGGGTTTACTTCCGCTTTAAGGTGTAATATGGTCAGGAGGCACACTCCGCCCGCTGTAAGTGCCGCAAAATCCTGTTGGTGTAACACACCAGGAAAAAGCAGCAATACAGGCTAAGTTCAGGTGTAATATGGTCAGGAGGCACACTCCGCCCGCTGTAAGTGCCGCAAAATCCTGTTGGTGTAACACACCAGGAAAAAGCAGCAATACAGGCTAAGTTCAGGTGTAATATGGTCAGGAGGCACACTCCGCCCGCTGTAAGTGCCGCAAAATCCTGTTGGTGTAACACACCAGGAAAAAGCAGCAATACAGGCTAAGTTAAGGTGTAATATGGTCAGGAGGCACACTCCGCCCGCTGTAAGTGCCGCAAAATCCTGTTGGTGTAACACACCAGGAAAAAGCAGCAATACAGGCTAAGTTCAGGTGTAATATGGTCAGGAGGCACACTCCGCCCTCTGTAAGTGCCGCAAAATCCTGTTGGTGTAACACACCAGGAAAAAGCAGCAATACAGGCTAAGTTAAGGTGTAATATGGTCAGGAGGCACACTCCGCCCGCTGTAAGTGCCGCAAAATCCTGTTGGTGTAACACACCAGGAAAAAGCAGCAATACAGGCTAAGTTCAGGTGTAATATGGTCAGGAGGCACACTCCGCCCGCTGTAAGTGCCGCAAAATCCTGTTGGTGTAACACACCAGGAAAAAGCAGCAATACAGGCTAAGTTAAGGTGTAATATGGTCAGGAGGCACACTCCGCCCGCTGTAAGTGCCGCAAAATCCTGTTGGTGTAACACACCAGGAAAAAGCAGCAATACAGGCTAAGTTCAGGTGTAATATGGTCAGGAGGCACACTCCGCCCGCTGTAAGTGCCGCAAAATCCTGTTGGTGTAACACACCAGGAAAAAGCAGCAATACAGGCTAAGTTAAGGTGTAATATGGTCAGGAGGCACACTCCGCCCGCTGTAAGTGCCACAAAATCCTGTTGGTGTAACACACCAGGAAAAAGCAGCAATACGGGCTAACTTCAGGTGTATAATGTGCAGGAGGCTTAGCAACAATGACACTGACACTGTCCCCTGCCTATCCTTCTCTCTCCCTGCACAAAAGGTTTTTCAAAGTATATGACACTGACACTCTCCCTGTCTATCCTTCTCTCTCCCTGCACACAAGGTTTAGCAAAGAATATGACACTGACACTGTCCCCTGCCTATCCTTCTCTCTCCCTGCACACAAGGTTTATCAAAGTATATGACACTGACACTCTCCCTGCCTATCCTTCTCTGTCCCTACACACAAGGTTTAGCAAAGAATAGATTTGACAAGATTTGACACTGTCCCTGCCTATCCTTCACTTTCCCTGCTCCGGAACACACTACACGAGGCCGCCGCGCTGGCGGCCTTTTATAGTGTGGGGCATGTACTAAACCCCCTCAGCTATAATTGGCCACAGGCATCCTGCCTGTGGCCAATCATTGCTCTCCTCGCTGCCGGCGCTGTGATTGGCCAAGCATGCAGGGTCACAGTGCATGCTTGGCCAATCACAGCGCCGGGATTACACTGCGATGGCGCAGTGTATTGTGGGCCGTTCGCGTCACTCGAATTTGGCGCGAACGGCCCAAATCGTTCGTTGTTCGCCGAACGCGCGAACAGCCGATGTTCGAGTCGAACCTATGTTCGACTCGAACACGGAGCTCATCCCTATTCAGAACATTTCACCTCACTTTCCGTCCCAATGACAACTGTTTTTGAAAAGTGGGGTTTTTATTGAAACAAGGATTGGTGATAAAACATCAGTAGAGAGGAGACACCTTTTTCCCATATTAACTCTTACAGGAGAGAATTTCCCTTCCGAGGGGTAGATTTCCTCTCACTTCCTGTTGTCTCCTTCCGTTTGCAAGTAGGAGTCGTTTGTAAGTTGGATGTTTGAAAGTAGGGGCCTGCCGTATATACTCTGCTGAAATTTGCCCCTTACATGTTGGTGTTGCCACAACACTAAGAGCCCTCACAGTTAATCTTGGTGGGCGCTGGAACGCCCTGCTGTGAACTATTATATCAGGAATTGTATTTACATGCCATTGTTGAACAGTGGTAGGAAAAATTGGGCTTTTGGTGGTGGTGCTGGTGCCACAACACTGTAAGCCCTCACAGTTACTCTTGGTGGGCGCATGAATGGGCCCTGCTGTGAATTATTAGATCAAGAATTGTAATCGCATGCCCCTGTTGAACAGGGGCTGAAAAATTGGGCCTTAGCCACTGGTGCCACAACACTGCAACCCCTCACAGATACTGTACTTGGAGCACAGCAATGAGCCCTGTTGCAAAGTATTGCATCAAAAATTGTAATTACATGCCCCTGTTAAACAGGGGCTGAAAAATTGGGCCTTAGGCACTGGTGCTGGTGCCACGACACTGCAACCTCTCCCAGATACTCTAGTTGGAGTGCAGGAATGAGCCCTGCTGCAAAGCAGTGCATCAAAAATTGTAATTACATGCCCCTGTTAAACAGGGGCTGAAAAATTGGGCCTTAGCCACTGGTGGCGGCACCCAGATACAAAAATGTTCTTCCAAGCTATCATCATGAATCGGATCATTGAGGAGGAGGATAGTCAGTCAACATAACAGGACAGTCACTCAGCATCAGCATCAGTCTTGAAGGGATGTGACATTTGAAAATAAATTATTCTGTTATATCAGCTTCAGGTGCTTGAAGAGAAGGATTGAGTATAGCCTCAATTATAAAAAATAAACTAACAGTATATTGTGCCCTCATCCGTAGTAATGTTTAAGGAGGGAATCCATCAGACATAGGGTAGTGGTTGCTAAGGCCATCTTCCCCTAATAGTCACTCAGGATTAAAGGTTTGGTGGACTTTCTCAGGCACTGATACGACAACATACAAATATTACATAAAAAATATTTATTAATGTGTATCAACGAAAGAAAACAATAATATTTAAAAACAAAGACCAAACCCCACAGTATAGGACAGCATGAGTCGGTGACAAAACAGCCGTATACAATCTATTAAAGTGGAGCAGGCCAAGCCTCAACCGGTTTCGCGGCAGAAAAACCGCTTCTTCAGGAGGGTCTGTGCAAAACATAATATACATAATAAATACTCTAGCAATGTATTAATGCAAATATAGAACGTATTTAATATCAACAATATAATCAAAAAGTCAAGGTCTGTGGACTGCTCACCGTAAAAACGTTCAGAGGTGCAGCGACTGCCCAGGTAAACCCCCCGCGGCGGATGAGGGGGAATAAACGTATATGGTGCAGATTGATACAATCTAATAATAATGATTAGAATAATATTGGGTTAGATAATTTATATTTGAGCCAATTTAACATGGGACACCCAGTGCTGATAGTGGGAAGGGGGGGGAAAGGGGGGAGGGAAGGAAAGGGAGGGAGGGGGAAAGGGAAGAAAAAGGGAAAGGAAGTGTGGAAGGAAGGGGAAAACGGGGGAAAGGAAGGGGGAGGGGGCGAAAGGAAGGGGGAGGGGGAAAGGTGGTGGAACGTGGGGAGAGGGGGGAGAGAAAAGGGGGGGGAGGGGAAGAGGTTATTAAGGAGGGGGAGACAATTGAGAGGGGGGGGTGAAGGAAGGGAGGGAGAAGGGAGGGGCAACAAAGAAAAAAGAGGAAGAAAGGGAGGGACAAAAAGGGGGGGGAAGGGGAAGGAGACGAGGGAGGAAAAAAAAAAAAAACGGAAAATTCTAATAAGGGAAAGTTCTGATAAGGGAAGAGCCGACCTCGACCCCCAATCTACTGGAAACACCAACAGACACCAAGCCACTGTGCCCAGCAGATGCAAACCAGGGAGGAAGGGGAAACAGACCAAGGAACCCAGAGGGGAAGGGAAAGGAGGGGGGGAAAAGGGCGCTTGGGGTAAAGACTGGACTATATAACCAGCACATGTAATTGGCTCTTACCAGTATTAAGACATGTTGCAGTAATAAGGAAAACCTCAGGAGGATCTAGACAGCCAGAGGGTTATGATAAACCAGATTTGGAGCCCAATGTCCGGCGCGGTAGAGGGACAAGGTTATAAGCTGTATATGGAGCCAAAAAGTTGCATATAAAAAACAGCAGTTTTAAACAAATTGAAAGGCAACTAGGCGCCCTGTTGCTATATAGAGCACTCACCTCGGCGTGTCTGTTCCTCACATATGGTTTTCCAAGGAGAGTGTGCATGCACCACTCACACTAAGGGCTTGCGAACAAGCCGCTTATGTGTGTTCCCCGACCCCGCCGTCAGTCGCGCCGCAAGTGACGTGCAGCGCATGACGTCACGGGGTCATCCCTTCCGCACTATGCAAACCTGACGTGGAAGTGCGCGTCAATTAACCCAAGGCCGTGGGGCCAGGTCAATCGACGCAAGTACGGGATGACATAGTCATCCCGACCAGGAAGAGAACTCATCCGCCAATGGGGAGAAAATAGGAAGCCGCCGCATCGCATGTAACGTCAGCAGCCAGAGACCAAAACAATAGAGATGTAATGCAGTAACAATGTACATGTAATGGCAGTATAAGGCTTTTAATAGATGATTAATGGTACCTATCAATAACAATATGTTTGATAGAAATCACCAATATACAATTTAAGGGATTGGAAAGAAAAATAGCACATTTACAGGAATGTGTCACATTGGTGGCAAGTTAGGTTGGATATAGACTTATAAATAGGCCATATTTGGGAAGGGAGGGGGGAAGGGGGAGGAAAAAATAAATAATAAAATGTACTCATAAAAAGGATTTATAGGAGTTCATCTCGTTAATTCCAGGGGGAATTGTGGCATTGAGGTGTTCTATCCACAGGGTTTCCCTCTGTAGGATAGTTCTATCCCAATCGCCACCCCTGGGGCTCGGTTTAACAACTTCCAAGACGAAAAAACGCACGGCAGACAGGTCATAACGGTGGTATAGACCTATGTGTCGTCCAATGGTGGTCAGTTTCCCATTGCCAGAATAGTATATATGATCTCCTATACGTTGTCTGAGCTCTCTGATGGTTTTACCCACGTAAAATGCCTTGCAAGAGCACACCATGAGGTAAATAACCCCCTTGGTGCCACAGTTGGCATATGCAGAGGAGCGGAAATGCTCTCCATTAGGGAGAGTAAAGTTCCGGCCCTCCAGGACCCAAGGGCAACGGGGACATTCTCCACATTGATAGGTGCCGTTGGGTCCCTGTTGCGGGACACTATAGGGAATGTAGTGACTCTGAGTTAGGCGGTCCCGTAAAGAGTGAGCTCTGCGGAACACCAATTCTGGATAAGGTCTAAGGTGTTTTTGCAAGGTAATATGTTCGGTGAGCAAATGCCAGTGTTCGTTGAGGATATTTCGAAGTGTGCGATGATGGCCCGAAAAGGTAGTAACAAATCTGACTGATTCTTGAATAGATTTCAGTCTGGGGGGGGGGTAAAGCAGAGATTGCCTGGAGCGAAGGCGGGCCTTATTATAGGCCTTTCTCAGGTTGGAGCGAGAGTAACCTCTTAGTAATAAACGTTCACGTAAAGCGTTAGCTTGAATTTTAAAGTCACTTTCTGAAGCACAATTTCTACGTATACGTAGATATTGCGCAAATGGGATACTGCGTATCAATGGCTTTGGATGGGCGCTGGTGGCGTAAAGTAAAGTGTTACTGGCAGTCGGTTTACGATAAAGGTTGGTACTTAACGTGCCGTCTGGTTGTTTCATGATAGTCAGGTCCAAGAATGGGACCTGAGTATCATCAAAATGTACTGTAAAGGTCAAGTTGAAATCATTACAATTTAGTAAATCCATAAATTGTTCTAATTGTATACTGGTCCCCGTCCAGACCAGAAAAAGATCGTCAATATAACGATACCAAACCAACGCATGCTCAAGCATTTCCGTGTATTGTTCATCTGCATTGATAAAGCGCTCCCACCCACCCAAATAAAGATCTTTATTTGGGTGGGTGGGAGCGCTTTATCAATGCAGATGAACAATGATTAATGAGTAATGATTTCAACTTGACCTTTACAGTACATTTTGATGATACTCAGGTCCCATTCTTGGACCTGACTATCATGAAACAACCAGACGGCACGTTAAGTACCAACCTTTATCGTAAACCGACTGCCGGTAACACTTTACTTTACGCCACCAGCGCCCATCCAAAGCCATTGATACGCAGTATCCCATTTGCGCAATATCTACGTATACGTAGAAATTGTGCTTCAGAAAGTGACTTTAAAATTCAAGCTAACGCTTTACGTGAACATTTATTACTAAGAGGTTACTCTCGCTCCAACCTGAGAAAGGCCTATAATAAGGCCCGCCTTCGCTCCAGGCAATCTCTGCTTTACCCCCCCCCCCCCAGACTGAAATCTATTCAAGAATCAGTCAGATTTGTTACTACCTTTTCGGGCCATCATCGCACACTTCGAAATATCCTCAACGAACACTGGCATTTGCTCACCGAACATATTACCTTGCAAAAACACCTTAGACCTTATCCAGAATTGGTGTTCCGCAGAGCTCACTCTTTACGGGACCGCCTAACTCAGAGTCACTACATTCCCTATAGTGTCCCGCAACAGGGACCCAACGGCACCTATCAATGTGGAGAATGTCCCCGTTGCCCTTGGGTCCTGGAGGGCCGGAACTTTACTCTCCCTAATGGAGAGCATTTCCGCTCCTCTGCATATGCCAACTGTGGCACCAAGGGGGTTATTTACCTCATGGTGTGCTCTTGCAAGGCATTTTACGTGGGTAAAACCATCAGAGAGCTCAGACAACGTATAGGAGATCATATATACTATTCTGGCAATGGGAAACTGACCACCATTGGACGACACATAGGTCTATACCACCGTTATGACCTGTCTGCCGTGCGTTTTTTCGTCTTGGAAGTTGTTAAACCGAGCCCCAGGGGTGGCGATTGGGATAGAACTATCCTACAGAGGGAAACCCTGTGGATAGAACACCTCAATGCCCCAATTCCCCCTGGAATTAACGAGATGAACTCCTATAAATCCTTTTTATAAGTTAATTTTATTATTTATTTTTTCCTCCCCCTTCCCCCCTCCCCCCCTCCCTTCCCAAATATGGCCTATTTATAAGTCTATATCCAACCTAACTTGCCACCAATGTGACACATTCCTGTAAATGTGCTATTTTTCTTTCCAATCCCTTAAATTGTATATTGGTGATTTCTGTCAAACATATTGTTATTGATAGGTACCATTAATCATCTATTAAAAGCCTTATACTGCCATTACATGTACATTGTTACTGCATTACATCTCTATTGTTTTGGTCTCTGGCTGCTGACGTTACATGCGATGCGGCGGCTTCCTATTTTCTCCCCATTGGCGGATGAGTTCTCTTCCTGGTCGGGATAACTATGTCATCCCGTACTTGCGTCGATTGACCTGGCCCCACGGCCTTGGGTTAATTGACGCGCACTTGCACGTCAGGTTTGCATAGTGCGGAAGGGATGACCCCGTGACGTCATGCGCCACACGTCACTTGCGGCGCGACTGACGGCGGGGTCGGGGAACACACATAAGCGGCTTGTTCGCAAGCCCTTAGTGTGAGTGGTGCATGCACACTCTCCTTGGAAAACCATATGTGAGGAACAGACACGCCGAGGTGAGTGCTCTATATAGCAACAGGGCGCCTAGTTGCCTTTCAATTTGTTTAAAACTGCTGTTTTTTATATGCAACTTTTTGGCTCTATATACAGCTTATAACCTTGTCCCTCTACCGCGCCGGACATTGGGCTCCAAATCTGGTTTATCATAACCCTCTGGCTGTCTAGATCCTCCTCAGGTTTTCCTTATTACTGCAACATGTCTTAATACTGGTAAGAGCCAATTACATGTGCTGGTTATATAGTCCAGTCTTTACCCCAAGCGCCCTTTTCCCCCCCCTCCTTTCCCTTCCCCTCTGGGTTCCTTGGTCTGTTTCCCCTTCCTCCCTGGTTTGCATCTGCTAGGCACAGTGGCTTGGTGTCTGTTGGTGTTTCCAGTACATTGGGGTTCGAGGTCGGCTCTTCCCTTATTAGAACTTTCCCTTATTAGAATTTTCCGTTTTTTTTTTTTTTTTTTTTTTTTCCCTCCCTCGTCTCCTTCCCCTTCCCCCCCCCTTTTTGTCCCTCCCTTTCTTCCTCTTTTTTCTTTGTTGCCCCTCCCTTCTCCCTCCCTTCCTTCACCCCCCCTCTCAATCGTCTCCCCCTCCTTAATAACCTCTTCCCCTCCCCCCCTTTTCTCTCCCCCCTCTCCCCACATTCCACCACCTTTCCCCCTCCCCCCCTTCCTTTCGCCCCCCTCCCCCTTCCTTTCCCCCGTTTTCCCCTTCCTTCCACACTTCCTTTCCCTTTTTCTTCCCTTTCCCCCTCCCTCCCTTTCCTTCCCTCCCCCCTTCCCCCCCCCCCTTCCCACTATCAGCACTGGGTGTCCCATGTTAAATTGGCTCAAATATAAATGATCTAGCCCAATATTATTCTAATCATTATTATTAGATTGTATCAATCTGCACCATATACGTTTATTCCCCCTCATCCGCCGCGGGGGGTTTACCTGGGCAGTCGCTGCACCTCTGAACGTTTTTACGGTGAGCAGTCCACAGACCTTGACTTTTTGATTATATTGTTGATATTAAATACGTTCTATATTTGCATTAATACATTGCTAGAGTATTTATTATGTATATTATGTTTTGCACAGACACTCCTGAAGAAGCGTTTTTTCTGCTGCGAAACCGGTTGAGGCTTGGCCTGCTCCACTTTAATAGATTGTATACGGCTGTTTTGTCACCGACTCATGCTGTCCTATACTGTGGGGTTTGGTCTTTGTTTTTAAATATTATTGTTTTCTTTCGTTGATACACATTAATAAATATTTTTTATGTAATATTTGTATGTTGTCGTATCAGTGCCTGAGAAAGTCCACCAAACCTTTAATCCTGAGTGACTATTAGGGGAAGATGGCCTTAGCAACCACTACCCTATGTCTGATGGATTCCCTCCTTAAGCCTCAGGTGCTTGGTAGCTGGTGGTGATCCAAGACTGGTTCATCTTTATGAAGATCAGTCGATCAACAGAGTCGGTGGACAGGCGCACCCTGTGATCCGTGACAAATTCTCCAGCAGCACTGAATGTGCGTTCTGAAAGAACGCTGGATGCAGGACAGGCCAGTAGCTCAATTGCATACTGTGCAAGCTCTGGCCAGTGATCCATCCTCAAGACCCAGTAAGCCAGAGGATTTTCGGTGGGGAAGGTGTCCAAGTCTGACCTTGCCCCTAGGTATTCCTGCACCATGTATATCAGACGCTGGCGATGGTTGCTGGAACCGATCATACCTTGGGGCTGCGGACTAAAGAATTGTCTGAACGCATCGGTCAGACGGCCACCTTCCCCACCACTCCTTCTTTGACTGACCAAAGCCTCAGCAACTCCTTGTCCAGGACCAGGAGTTTGTAACCTCCCAGTCTCTGGGAACGCGTTGCACAGACCTTTCTGCAAGGCCTCCCGGAGTTGTCTCATTCTCTGCTCCCTCTGCGATGGTAAGATAAGGTCCGCAACCTTACCCTTGTACCGTGGATCAAGGAGAGTGGCCAGCCAGTAATGGTCCCTCTCCTTGATCCGAAGAATACGAGGATCCTTCCGCAGACTTTGCAGGATCAGGGAGGCCATGCAGCGTAGGTTAGCTGAGGCATTCGGTCCTGAGTCCTCTGGGTCACTAAGGATGACATGATCCGCAGCCACCTCCTCCCAGCCACGTACAAGTCCACGGGTTTCTTGGGACTGTAAATCATCCCTAAAAGACTGCTGCTGATGATGCTGAGTGCCAGGCTCCACCTCTATGCTGACACAATCCTCCTCCTCCTCCTCCTCTTCCTGTGCGATGGGTGGGACAGAAGGAACACTGTCTGGGTAAAGGGGGCCTTGAGAGGCAAGGAAGTCCTCCTCTTCCTGCCTCTGTTCTGCCTCAAGTGCCCTGTCCATTATTCCACGCAGCGTATGTTCCAACAGGTGGACAAGAGGTACAGTGTCACTGATGCATGCACTGTCACTGCTCACCATCCTTGTGGTCTCCTCAAATGGTGCCAGGACAGTGCATGCATCCCTGATCATGCCCCACTGGCGTGGTGAAAAAAAACCGAGCTCCCCTGACCCTGTCCTGGTGCCGTAGTCGCACAGGTACTCATTGATGGCCCTCTGCTGCGTGTGCAGCCGCTGCAGCATGGCCAACGTTGAGTTCCACCTGGTGGGCATGTCACATATAAGGCGGTTCTTGGGCAGGTTCAACTCCTTTTGCAGCTCAGCCAGCCGAGCACTGGCATTATATGATCTGCGGAAATGCACACAGACTTTCCTGGCCTGCCTCAGGACATCCTGTAAGCCTGGGTACCTGCCCCAGAACCACTGCACCACCAGGTTAAGGACGTGAGCCACACAGGGCACATGGGTCAGTTGTCCCTGTTGGAGGGCGGAGAGGAGGTTGGTGCCATTGTCGCAAACCACCATTCCTGGCTTAAGCTGGCGTGGCATCAACCACCTCTCGGCCTGCCCCTGCAGAGCTGACAGAACCTCTGCCCCAGTGTGGCTCCTGTCCCCCAAACACACCAGCACAAGCACGGCCTCTTTTTGCCTGCGTACTTGCGTAGCCCCTTGAACGCCTACGGAGCACCGCTGGTTCCGAGGACAAAGCACAGGAAGAGGCCATGGAGGAAGAAGAAGAGGAGGGGGTGGAGGAGAGAGGTGTGTCACAACCAGTAGTAGCATTTTGGAGGCGTGGCGGTGGAACAACCTCCAACACTACTGCACCTTGTCCTGCATCCTTCCCAGCTGCCAAAAGAGTGACCCAGTGGGCCGAGAAAGAAAGGTAACGTCCCTGTCCATGCCTGCTGGACCATGAGTCAGCGGTAATATGCACCTTACCACTGACCGCCCTGTCCAGCGAGGCATGGACATTGCCTTCCACATGCCGGTAGAGAGCCGGAATCGCCTTCCGTGAGAAAAAGTGGCGTTTGGGAACCTGCCACTGAGGAACCGCACATTGCACAAACTCACGGAAGGGGGCCGAGTCTACCAACTGAAAAGGCAGCAGTTGAAGTGCTAGCAATTTAGCCAAGCTAGCATTCAACCGCTGGGCATGTGGATGGCTGGGAGTGAACTTCTTTTGACGGTCCAGCAGCTGGGGCAGGGAAATTTGCCTGCTAGAATCGGACGTCGGTGTACTGCTAGCAGAGTGCCCGCAAGTACTTGGCTGTGACACACCTAATTCTACACCTTCATTCCTCTCAGTGCAGGTTTCAGAGAGGACTGAAGGTATAGTGGGGTTGGAGATCCCAGCTGATGCGGAGCAAGGAGAGGTCCGCTTTGTTCTTTGGTGTGGGTCTTTAAGGTAGGCTTGCCAACGAGCTGCATGGCAAGTCAACATATGTCTGGTCAAGCATGTGGTGCCCAAGCGGCTGATGTTTTGGCCACGCGAGATACGCTTGAGACATATGTTGCAAACAGCAGCGGTGCGATCTGATGCACTCGACTCAAAAAAGGCCCACACCAAAGAACTTTTGGAATAACGGCAGAGGCAGCGCCCTGCACAGGCGGAGCTCTGCGGTGTGATTCAGTCGGTGTGCTGCCCTTACGCTGGCCCCCGGAGGGCATCCTGCCTCGTTGGAGATGTGCCTCCTCCTCATCCTCCTCCTCCTCCTCCCTTCTATCAGGCACCCACGTGGAGTCAGTGACCTCATCATCCCCTCCCTCCTCATCACTGGAACCAATCTGGCAGTATGCTGCAGCTGCTGGAACATGACTGCCAGATTGGTGTCCTTCTTGAGCATCCTCTTTCTCTGCTCTCACGCTACTGCCTTCCTCTAGCTGGGTATCATCTTCAGACCCTTCGAAACGCTGGGCATCCTCCTGGAGCATGTACCCAACACTGTGCTCACACAGTTCGGGGGACTCCTCAGGAGGACACGGTGGGTCTAGGGAAGGAGTGACTGATGATGACATTGAGGACGCTTTGGCAGCTGCTTTGCCAGTACCCTGATCCTGGGTGAGAGAGGATGAGGAGGATGAGGAGGGCTTGGTCATCCACTCTACCAAGTCTTCGGCATGATGCGGCTCAACACGTCCAGCTGCCGAAAATAAGGACAATCGTGTCCCATGGCCACGTGCTGATGACGATGCACCTCGTCCACGACCAGCACTGTTGTCTCTAGACACAGAGCCTGCTTGCCCTCTTTTATTGGCTCCAGACTGTCTGCCTCTCCTTGTTTGCCTTCCAGACATTCTAAAGGCCTGCAGGGAGATGGGAAATTCAGCAATAAGGGGTAGCTACAGGTGTATATTTTGCAAGAAGCACACTACGCCTGCTATAACTGCTGCAGATGCCTGCCTGTGTTACACAACAGGAAAACACAGCAATAAGGGCTAGCTTCTGGTGTATATTTTGCAAGAAGCACACTACACCCGCTGTAAGTGCTGCAGATGCCTGTTAGTGTAACACAAAAGAAAAAAAACTACGAGCACTAAGGGGTAGCTTCAGGTGTATAATGTGCAGGAGGCACACTACGTCCGCTGTAAGTGCTGCAGATGCCTGCCTGTGTCACACAACAGGAAAACACAGCAATAAGGGGTAGCTTCAGGTGTATAATGTGCAGGAGGCACACTATGTTCGCTGTAAGTGCTGCAGATGCCTGCCTGTGTTACACAACAGGAAAAAACAGCAATAAGGGCTAGCTTCAGGTGTATATTTTGCAGGAAGCACACTACGCCTGCTGTAAGTGCTGCAGATGCCTGCCTGTGTTACACAACAGGAAAAAACAGCAATAAGGGCTAGCTTCCGGTGTATATTTTGCAGGAAGCACACTACGCCTGCTGTAAGTGCTGCAGATGCCTGTTAGTGTAACACAAAATAAAAAAAACTACGAGCAATAAGGGGTAGCTTCAGGTGTATAATGTGCAGGAGGCACACTACGTCCGCTGTAAGTGCTGCAGATGCCTGCCTGTGTTACACAACAGGAAAACACAGCAATAAGGGGTAGCTTCAGGTGTATAATGTGCAAGAGGCACACTACGTTCACTCTAAGTGCTGCAGATGCCTCCCTGTGTTACACAACAGGAAAAAACAGCAATAAGGGCTAGCTTCACATGTATATTTTGCAGGAAGCACACTACGCCTGCTATAACTGCTGCAGATGCCTGCCTGTGTTACACAACAGGAAAACACAGCAATAAGGGCTAGCTTCAGGTGTATACTGTGCAGGAGGCTTAGCAAAAATATCACTGACACTGTCCCCTGCCTATCCTTCTCTCTCCCTGCACACAAGGTTTAGCAGAATATCACCGACACTGTCCCTGCCTATCCTTCTCTCTCCCTGCACACAAGGTTTAGCAGAATATCACTGACACTGTCCCCTGCCTATCCTTCTCTCTCCCTGCACACAAGGTTTAGCAGAATATCACTGACACTGTCCCTGCCTATCCTTCTCTCTCCCTGCACACAAGGTTTAGCAGAATATCACTGACACTGTCCCTGCCTATCCTTCTCTCTCCCTACACACAAGGTAAATGAACAAATATCACTAACACTGTCCCTGCCTATCCTTCTCTCTCCCTGAACCGGAACACACTACACAAGGCCGCTGCGCTGGTGGCCTTTTATAGTGTGGGGCGTGTACTAAACCCCCCTGAGCTATAATTGGCCACAGGCTTCCTGCCTGTGGCCAATTATGGCTCTCCTCGCTGCCGGCGCTGTGATTGGCCAAGCATGCGGGGTCACAGTGCATGCTTGGCCAATCACAGCGCCGGGATTGCACTGTGATGGCGCAGTGTATTGTGAGCCGTTCGCATCACTCGAATTTGGCGCGAACGGCCAAAAAAGTTCGATCTTCGTCGAACGATCGAACAGCCGATGTTTGAGCCGAACGTATGTTCGACTCGAACACCGAGCTCATCCCTAGTGTAGACCTGTTCGCTTCCAGGTTGAACAGGAAATTAGACAACTTTGTGTCGAGGACAAAAGATCCTCTATCCTACGGAACAGATGCACTAATGATTCCCTGGGATCAGTTTTCCCTGATCTATGCATTCCCTCCAGTTTCGCTCTTACAGAGACTTCTTTGCAAGATCAAAAAAGAGGGGATACCAGTTCTCCTGGTGGCCCCGAATTTGCCCAGAAGGTCCTGGTACACCAAGATCATAAGGATGGCGGTGGGAGAACCTTGGATTCTCCCACTTCACCAAGACCTGCTATCACAAGGTCCAGTATTCCATCCTTCTTTACGAAAGCTAAATTAGACGGTCTGGCTGTTAAAACCTACATGCTGAAGAAATGTGGGCTCTCGGGTCCAGTTCTTTCCACTCTCATTAATGCTAGGAAGCCGGCCTCCAGGCTCATTTATTATAGGCAGAGTCTGGAAGGCATATATTTCCTGGTGTGAATCCAGAGGGTGGAACCCTCAAAAATATGTAATTGGCAGGATTCTGGCCTTTTGTCAATTGGGGGTAGATATGAAATTAGCCCTCAGTACTATTAGGGGTCAAATCTCAGCTCTATCAATCTTTTTTCAGAGACCGTTGGCATCTCATTCCCTAGTTTGGGCATTCATTCAGGGGGTTTTGCGGGTAAATCCGCCAGTCAAACCTCCCTTTGTGCCCTTGGGATTTGAATCTAGTTCTGTCGGGCTTGCAGAAGCAGCCCTTTGAACCTATTCGTCATATTCCGTTGATTCTCTTGAGTCAGAAGTTGTCATTTTTGGTTGCTATCTCCTCTGCCAGGAGAGTATCTGAATTAGCAGCTCTTACTTGTAAAGAACCTTATTTGGTTTGTCACAAAGACAAAATTGTATTACGGCCCCATCCTACTTTTCTTCCTAAAGTGGTCTCGCCATTCCATTTAAATCAAGATATTGTCGGTAATTCCTCTTGACCAGGTTAAAAGTAAACTCAATTGGATTATGATTAATGATAAACATTAAAATTTAACAAGATATGGGACCCGTGGATCGATTACATCTCAGCTCCGTAGGGAGCTCCAGGATGACCCTCTCTTTTCTCATTTCCCCCGCTTCTTTTCTTTTTTTGGGGGTTCTTTCCCTTTTTTTTCTCTCCTTTTCTCTTTTCTTTTCTCTCCATTACTTTCTTCTTCTAGAATTTGTATATGCAATACAGATGACCGCACATGGGGCCTCATACGGTCGTGAGTTCTGAGATTATCATCTCGGGGAACATGACTTGGATTCCCTGTGACTCCGGATCTCCGCCACTCTTTACACATAGTGGTACTCCGGATCATGGCTGGGAGATTATTATTTAACCCCATTAATATTTGGATACATATTGCACACCTTACATTCTGTTATTGTGATAGAGGATGGTTATGTATTATGGCCATACTTTCTATATCTCTGTATTGTTGTGTTGATGATCTGAAAAATGTACTCCACTCTGTCAATATGTCTGTTTATTCTAGAATTTGTTCTTCTTTTAATAAAAAAATATTGAAATTAAATCACGATATTGTTTTGCCTTCCTTTTTTCCTGAACCGCAGTCAGTGGGGGAAAAATGATTGCACTCTGTGGATGTAGTGAGAGCAATGAAAGTTTATCGGCAAGCAACTGCTCAGATACGTGAAACAGATGTTTTGTTCATTCTGCCAGATGGTCCCAAAAAGGGCCAGGCAGCATCTAAATCGACCATTTCTAAATGGATTCGACATGTGATTATTCAAACTTATGGTTTAAGGAATAAAATTCCTCCTTTTCCTGTTAAGGTGCACTCCACCAGGGCAATAAGTGCCTCCTGGGCAGTGCATCATCAGGCTTCGATGGCTCAGATCTGTAAGGCTGCAACTTGGTCTTCAGTCCATACATTTACCAAATTCTACCAAATGGATGTAAGAGGACATGAGGATGCCGCCTTCGGGCGTAGTGTGCTGCAGGCAGTGATTTAGGGCCTCTCGTCCGATGGCTGTCTGCTTGATCTGTGTCTCCCTCCCCTCATATTGAGCATTGCTCTGGGACGTCCCACTATGTAATGATTAAAGGCTCTGTGTCCCGTGGTGTACGATTGAAAAGTTATTTACAAATTAAATACATTTATTTTTTCGATTTTTTGGGGGTTTTGCGCTTTTTTCAATGTGAAACGTGTAAAATATATGTTAAAGGTGTAAAAATCTTAACGAACAAAGCAAACAAAAAAAAGTTTTAATTATTAATAGTTTATAAAATAGAAGTGAACACAAAAAATCAGCAGGAAAATAATTACATGGAGAAGGACAATAAGGAGTTAATTAAGGCAGATTAGAGTAAATTAAGAATAAGGGGTTCAAACAGGAACATTTAATAAAAACAAAAAAACAAAACTTTTTTTTACTTGACAGGTTTCTTTAACCGCTTACAGACCGGAAAATTTGGCTGCTTAATGACCAGGCCATTTTTTTGCGATACGGCTCTACATCACTTTAACTGACAATTGCGCGGTCATGCAACGTTGTACCCAAACAAAATTGATGTCCTTTTTGTCTTTTGGTGGTATTTGATCACTTCTGCGGTTTTAATTTTTTACGCTATAAACAAAAAAAGAGCGTGAATTTTGAAAAAAAATATATATTTTTTTACTTTTTGCAAAAAAAAATATCCCAAATGGTTTTTAAAAAACAAATTTCTTCATCAGTTTAGGCAGCTATATATTCTTCTACATATATCTGGGTAAAAAATTGCAATTAGCGAATATTGATTGGTTTGTGCAAAAGTTGTACAAACTATGGGAAAGATTTATGGCATTTTTTTTTTTTACTAGTAATGGCGGTGATCTAAAATTTTTAGTGGTACTGCGGCAGACAGATCAGACACTTTTGACACATTTTTGGGACCATTGACTTTATACAGCGAACAGAGCTATTAAAATGCACTGATTACTGTGTAAATGTCACTGGCAGGGAAGGGGTCACTAGGGGGCGATCAAGGGGTTAAATGTGTTCCCTAGTTAGTGTTGGGGGATAGGACTGACTGGGGGAGGAGACATATCATTGTTACTACTGACTAGGAACAAACGATATATCTCCTCTTCCCTGACAGAACAGGGATTAGTGTGTTCCCAGTTCTAGCTCTCGTTACCACCCACCCGGCCACGCGCATCGGGTCCCCCGGCGGCTCTTAAAGGGGAAGACTTGCCACTTTGCCAACATATATCGGCGTGAGCCGTTTGGCAAGTGGTTAAACCGACTTCATCTGCAGATCAAAGTTCATTCGATTGATCTATAGATAAAGTAACGGATACAAAAGGAAACAATGTTTCTTTTTGCCTTTCTGTTTCAGTGGCTGAGCAATGTTGTTGCTAAACATGGCTGCTTTTTTTTTCCAGCTCCAATTGTCAGGACTTCGTTTACACTTCAGCTGTCAACAGGGGAACCCCACTGACAGCTGAATAAGTCATCGGTTGTTATGGACGCGGCTTTCCCGCTCCTTAACAACCGATAATTGCCGGCCTTTTTTTTTACATTTTAGCTGTGTACTCACTCACAGCTGAAGGAACCGAACCTGAAAGTATCAGTTTTAGGTATCCAAGCATTTGCATGAGTACCAATACTCGTTCAAATGCTTAGTATCAACACCGATACTGATACTGATACCCAAATCGTAATCCTTGTTCTTATCCTTCCCTCGTGTCTCCTTTTCTTATCACTTATGAAGAACGCAATTACTCTGTGATCATTGTTGGGGTATCTATCCCTGAATAACAATGTAAGAGAACCCACAAAGGGAAAAAGAGGGGGAATTGGGACTTGCGATACCCAGAAAGCAGCAATAATGTGTATCAACTGAATTGAATTAATATGACTGTTTATTAGAGGTACGCGACAGGGCTGCCCCTTGTTCCCCCTCCTATTTGCCCTGGCCATTGAGCCCCTAGCTGCCATAATCCAGGCCTGTCCCTCAGTACAGGGATTTCGCTATGGAGATCTTCAGGAGAAGATCATGCTATATGCTGACGACACCATGCTGCTCCTTGGCGATACTTCCACTTCACTGACGGAGGCCATGAATGTTGTGCGGCGGTTTGGAGAATACTCAAGTCTAGTTATTAATTGGACAAAGTCCTCTCTCCTATTGTTAGACTGTAGGCCTTCCTCATCCCCACTGACCATGCAAGACATCCCTGTTTCCACGTCCTTTCGGTATCTTGGCATCCAGGTTACCGCCTGTTTGCTGGACTATGTCAACCTTAACCTCACCCCTCTGATCAATCGCTGCCGCGATCGGGTCAAGGTGTGGAGCAAGCTGAGGCTGTCCCCAGTGGGGAGGGTAAACTTGATAAAGATGATTCTCATGCCACAACTACTCTATGTGCTTCACAACTCTCCTGTGGTCATTCCCCTGAAAAAATTTAGAATTATTAATTCAATCTTTCGATCACTTATATGGATCACGAAGTCCCCTAGAGTCAAACTTGAGCAACTGCAACGCTCAAAGGACACCGTGGGTTGGCATTGCTCAATCCCTGGTTGTACTACCTAGCTTCCCAAATGCAACATCCAGCTACTCAGTTTCACGACTGGGGGGGGGTGGGTGGCAGATGGTCTGGAGGCCCTGCGGTACTCTAAATCTAATAAGCTTTTTCCCACGTACGCTCTCATGCAGAAGATTTGGAACAAGGTCAGGATGCTTCAGGGGGTGACTGGGTGACTGGGTTTACTAAATACAGCCCTATTTTGGACAATCAATACTACCAGGAAATAGCTAAATTACCTTATGCTCTGAAATGGAAACAATATGGTGTGTCACATATGACTCACGTATTTAGGGCTGGCAGACTGAGATCCTTCCAGGAGCTCAGCGTGGACTTTCAGCTACCGGCTTCTATGCACTTTTACTATTTGCAGCTCAAACATGCAGTTGACGCACAGAGGGAGACAGATGTTTGGTCCTTGGACTTTGCATCTGTCTTCAATTACCTGTTTGAGGTGACTACCTATAAGGGATTTATATCTTGCTGCTATGCCATGTTGCTAAATCTCTTCCTTCAGGGCACCCCTCTGAAGGCAGTGTCCCTGTGGGAACAAGATGTGGGCGCATTTCAGGATGAACAGTGGGAGGAGGCCCTGCTGGCTGTCCCCATGTGCTCCCTAAATGTGGCACACAGGCTGTCTCAGCTTTATATCCTTCTAAGGGTGCATTACACGCCGGCTAGACTAGCCCGTATGGGAGTGAATGTTGATCCGACCTGCACCGGGTGCTGCAGAGATCACGGTGATCTTATTCACCTGTTGTGGAGTTGCCCGAAGCTTTCCAGGTCCAGATACCTTTAGACCCCAAAACTTGTCTGCTAGGGATAATAGATGGCCTCCAGGTGGAGGATATCTCTAAGCAGGCGATTGGTAGAGCCTTATTTCAGGCTCGCTTGATGATCTTGAGACACTGGAAAGATACCGAACCACCCACAGTGCAGGAATGGATCACACAAATGGGGGTTACACTTCGTTTGGAAAAACGTATATATCAACGTAGGGGGACCAGTACTAAATATGATAAACTGTGGGCCCCATGGCTGAACGTCCCGGGTCTGGCCCCGATGGATCTGGTGTATGATCGTCTATTTTGAATCCGCTCAGGGCAGGTGTATATTTTTTATGTTTGGATATGCTGTCTACTTGTTAGAGTATGCTGATGGGAAGTGTAGATTGGGGGTGGTTGCATACACAGGTAATATGTGGAACTATTACTTGCAGGGGGGAATGGGTGATATTAAGTATCTATAGGTGTGCTGCGCCACACTGATTGAATGTACTGTTTGTGCTCTGGAACTCTTTGTTCTTTTACTTTTGCTCAATAAAGACCTTTGTTTGAGAATTTTTTTTTTTTAATTACTGTTTATTCAGATCAAAATTAAAACAGCCTATGAAAAGGCAGACAAGACAAGAGAACCATAATAAATAAACTGTACAGAGTCACACAGTAATCAAACAGTACAGACAATACCAAATGATGAACAGTGAAAACAAAAAAGCAGTCGTGTGAAATTCCAATGCGTTTCAATTAAATATGTCTTCTTAGGGGGTAGAGTGTCCACTTAAGAGGATCTCTGTAAAGTGCATAAAGTTAATAAAAAACAATTGAGTGTCAGAAAAAAACAACTTATAATGTCCATGAATCAATTTCTCAAAAAATGGTAATAATCTAAAGCTCCACCTAGAATAAATAAAGTCCACCATAAAGGGAAAGAAGAATTGGCTAGATCCTCTTTCAATACACCACCACTGTGTGCCAGGCAGTCACTAATAATCCATATTGCTGTTTTCCAGAAGGTTGGACCTCAAATGGAGAGAGGTCTAACAGGGCTTTGTGGGGAAAAAACCTGGTGGATGATCAATCTCCAAGAGCAGTCCTTTGTACGCTCACTGTGGTCCAGTTGCATTTAAGGCATTAGTCAAAATATACACTGACACGAGAGGAAGGAGAATCACCATAGTGCAGTATCTTATGTAGCAATACCCCCTAGAGGGCCGCTGGTTAATTTTGGGTTTTGCACGTTACTTCTTCAGCTTCGTTGTCCGGGTAGGAAAGTCTGTAATAATGCAATGTCCACGCAGATGTAAAACCTCAAACAGTTTGGCTTTATTATCTTATGCGGTAAACGTTGAGAAAGTAGAAGGTATAGAAGAGTAGGGGAAGGTTTAGGCATTTAGCAATACTAGCCAAAGATATCAGCTCACAGTCACTTACCACTCTCAGTGTTTAGAGTGGGTATTGGTCACCCGGATAGTCCTCTCTCACATGGCCTAGCAGCCGGGATGACACACGAATCAGCAACGGAACAGTCTCTGCCACAGACTGCCCTAGGTGAATGGGGTCTCTGCCACAGACCTTTTAAAGTGAACAAAGTCTCTGCCACAGACCTTTTAAAGTTGAGCGAATGGATAGTCCAGGAATCCTCTGCCACAGGATTTCAAAGTCCCAAACTTCCAGCCGTACAGTTAAAGAGCCTTTAAGCCAATCCGGCGAACTGCAGGGCTTGTAGTATAGTGGATCCCTCCTCAATAAAGTTGCCAGGCCTCGCCCGAGACAGCAGCACTTTGCCGGTCTCCTCCAGGGCAGGTCCTCCCCTGATCTCCTTCATTAAGACAGCTTCCTCCCATTTGGACGGACAGCTTGGGATCCCCTCTCAGTATGCAGGCCCCAGCCAGACTAGCTGGGCCTACCCGATAGCGATGCAGCCTCGGGCCAACGTGGCCCCGAGACCAGGATCACACACACACACCTCACGCCCGGAGGGCTGCGGGGCGAAGACGAACCCTAATAAATGGCATATGCCCCTTAAGTATCCCCTCCCAGCAGGCACAGCGGGTCAACCACTCCCACCGTACCACTGCCGAGAAGGGCCACTCAATGTACCATGGTTTGCCCGTGTTCCAACAAGTGCCTGGTGGTAACGCTGCCTACAGGCAAAAAGGGAAAATGCTATCGGCAAACCACAGCTGGAACAGAGGTAAATTTCAATGTAATTCAACAGTCTGAGCCCAACTACTGGCTCAGACATCCCTCTATATTTTAAATAGTGTCCTAACCTTTTGGGGAGGGCGCTACACTTAAAACACCATTTATTAAGACCAGGTATGTACTCACATATAGGAAACTGTATACAGCATATCACAAACCAGGCACCAAACATCCTGGCGGGCATGATTCCCTAATTGCGTTAGCTCCGCCCTGCGCATTTTATCCAAAAGGGCGTTTTCTTAGAGCATGCAGAGATTGCGGTGAAAGCCAGCATAGAAGACTAGTTTACCAATCTTCACTACCAGAGGTCGCTTCCACCTACCAGCACTAAAAATCAACTCCAGCATGCAATACTCTTTAGAGGCTTCATATTGCCATAGATTTAACCTGCAATAAAGGCTTGCAAAGCAAGCCTTGTTATTTAAGGAATGTATACAGGAAGCAGGATGTGCCCCGATTTGCATCCCCACTCCTGTAGGACATCTTACCCACTAACATAATGGGGATAATAAAATAAGTTTCCATTTAATATACTTTATTTTTATTCTGCGCACTATTTGTTTGCCATAAACTGTTTAAGAATTTAACAGTAATCCCTGGGTGCTCACAATGTCCCTGGTCACACAGTGCCACTCGGTTTACTCACAGTGCCCCTTTCGGCACTCACAACAACTTTAGTACTCACAGTGCCCCTCAGTACTTGCAGTGCTCCCTCAGCACTCACACCAGCACTGTACTCACAGTGCCTTTAATACACACAGCACCTCCCCAGTATTCTCAATCCCCCTTAGTACTTTCAGTACCTTAGTACTCTCATTGTCCCCTTAGTACTTTTAGTCCGCCCTCAGTGCTTTCAGTGCCCCATCAGTATTCCTAGTGCAGTTCTCTCTGTGCTGTGTCCAACTGTGTCCAACAGTCTATTACTGCAGCTCCCCACACAGCACTCCCACTGCAGCTTTCACCTCCGGCTGTTCCAGAACCTATTTTTATAGTCCCCCCCTCGCCATTCTAGCGATTACAGCCCACAGCATCCTCACACCACACCCCTGTCACTCCTACAATCTTGCTCATGACTTCCCCATGCTGCTCCAGCCCCTGCAATTGCCACACTGCTCTCCTTCAGTTATTCCTTGTGGCTCATGCACAGCTGCTCAGTTACCAAATTTTTTGGGCTTCTCACAGTATAGATGGCAAAATAAATGTGGTTGGGTGACCTATAATAAAGATTTATCAACAAATAGAAATAATAGAGGGGCAGCCCTGAAGAGTACCATTATTCATGGGAAACCTAAGTGATAGTTACATAGTTACATAGTCAGGTTGAAAAAAGACACAAGTCCATCCAGTTCAACCATAAAAAAAATAATAATAATATCATACAATCCCATATACCTAATTCTATACCCACAGTTGATCCAGAGGAAGGCAAAAAACCCTAGCAGAGCACGATCCAATTTGCTACAGCAGGGGAAAAAATTCCTTCCTGATCCCCCGAGAGGCAATCGTATATTCCCCAGATCAACTTTACCTATAAATGTTAGTACCCAGTTATGTACATTTAAGAAAGAATCCAGGCCTTTCTTAAAGCAATCCACTGAGCTGGCCAGGACCACCTCTGCAGGGGGTCTATTCCACATTTTCACAGCTCTAACTGTGAAGAAACCTTTCCGTATTTGGAGGTGAAATCTCTTTTCCTCTAGACGTAAAGAGTGCCCCCTTGTCCTTTGTGTTGACCATAAAGTGAATATCTCAACACCAAGTTCACTATATGGACACCTTATATATTTGTACATGTTGATCATATCCCCCCTTAATCCCCTCTTCTCAAAAGTTAATAAATTCAGTTCCTCTAATCTTTCCTCATAGCTGAGCTCCTCCATGCCTCTTATCAATTTGGTTGCCCTTCTCTGCACTTTCTCCAGTTCCCCAATATCCTTTTTGAGAACTGGGGCCCAAAACTGAACTGCATATTCCAGATGAGGTCTTACTAATGATTTGTACAGGGGCCAAATGATATCTCTCTCTCTGGAGTCCATACCTCTCTTAATACAAGAAAGGACTTTGCTCGCTTTGGAAACCGCAGCTTGGCATTACATGCCATTATTGAGCTTATGATCTACCAAAACCCCCAGATCCTTCTGAAAGACCCATCCACATTGATCCCAACTGAGGGGATGAGTGAAGGGAAAGAATATTGTATATTATTTTGGGGGCTAGGCCCAGTTGTACTAGGGATTGTTGAAAAAAAAAATCCAACTTAACCTATCAAAAGCTTTTTCCGTATCTACTGAAGGGAGGCACATAAGGATTGTGGAGTTTTGGGCATGGTGCATTAGAAGAAGAGTTTTAATTGTATTCTCTTGCACATCACAGCCAAATATGAACCCCAATTGGTCTAAGTGGATGAGGCGAGGTGGGAGGGGTTGAAGTCTATTGGCTGTCATGTTAGAATAGAGTTTAGGATCCACAGTGATCAGGGATATGGTTTCATAAACCCTAAACCAGACAAAGACCATACCCACTGTTCTAATTAAGGAAATATATTCCTCTAGGGCCTGTGGAGAAAAAGAATGCTTCCTGGGAGAAAGAGTTAAAACACTTTTGTTATGAAAGGACTGGGAAGTATTTAAAATGTAGGAGTAAACTAATTTCTATAAGGAGTGTATTTCCACTGGAGAGTAGAAGTTCTTCCTCAGTAAAAATATGTTTCCAAGGAAGTTTTAGTCTCGTTATCTATAGTGGATAGCGGTGTGTTCACAATGTAAGCTTCAATCTCATTATCCAGAAGCTCGAAGGATGGGTAGTATGTAGAAATTGAGAGATTGTACAGATAGTGGTATTAATCACTAAAATCCTGGAGAATATAAATTCGAGTATGAGCAAACATATATTATCTGTAGGGTCTCGTATTCTTGCCAGAGGCTGCTGCATTTATTGCCATTTTCATATCTGCACAAGCTTTGTTTGTTGGTAAATGTTACCATAGATTAACTAAAGAGATGGAGGAGTTTAGATCTTGTGACCGAGATCTCCAAAGAGATGACAGATGACTGGTGACTTTGTGACTGGTTTCAATGGTATGCAGGTGATCAAGGGTGGAAAGAAAAGTTTCAGGTTTTTATTTCCCTCTGTCCAGGACAACACAGGAGAGAGCATGACCCCACCCCCAGAGGCAGGAAACATAACTGGAAGAACTTTTAAAGGATGATGCCAGACCAAGGCTATTCGTATTTGTGTATTGTATGTCTTTTTGAGCTCTCCTGCTTTCTTATGTAAAAAGGAGGGGGTGGGTTTGGGGGTCCCTTATCTCCACTGGAATTTTTTATTTTGCATCCCTCTATTGGGGCGTCAGTCCAGCTGCATGTGCAGGTCCAGGTCCAGAGCCTACTCCTTGGTTCCATAGTCTATGGGGGTTGGGACTCTGCTTTCCTGGTTGTGTGGCTGCTCTGGTGGTTTCAAGTTCTTGACCAGCAGCGTTGGGCATAACTTCTGGTAGGAGTGGAGTTTGTCATCGGCACTGGAACATAGGAGTTCTGCTCTATGGAGTGCAGGAGGAGGGGGAAAGCTTTCTGGTGGGCAATTTACACTTCGGGGTCTATAAGGATGCCAGAAACCGATGGTTTCTTTTAAAGTGGACACTGGTACCACTCCAGGCGGAACAGAGCAGTTGCTGCACTCGGGATCCAGGTGCTGTTTGGCTGTGGACTTTGCTGGGATGAATCCGGAGGAGGCACAAGCATGGCAAGGGTAAGAGGAAGCATGGGCTTTGCTGTTTACCTGTCCTACTAAGGGGGGAGGGGTAGATTTATTGGGAAAATTACAGTCTAATCCCTTCTCAAAAGATTATTTTCTGGGGTACATAGTAGAATAAATTACTCAGAGAATTTATTTTCCCATGGTCTCCCTTGGTACCCATTCTCCCTGAGACTTATGAGGGATTCAAATGCCTGGGGTGGGTGCGCACATATGGGGGAGAAGATGGCTCAAGGTTCCTGGTTCAGGGTGAATTTCAAAAAGTCCTTTTTGGTCAGGCTCTGGAAGGTCAAAATCTTCAAATTCTGTCAGAAAATGTGGCTATGGTAACCTAACTAAACAGACAGGGAGATACCTGCAGTCAAACATTAAACTGTCAGGCAGCATTCTCTCCTGGGCAGAGAAAAAACTTCTGTCTATCTCAGTGCATCACCTCAAATGGTCTCTGAATCTGCTGGCAGATTACTTGAGTCGTCATCAGGTGTGGGAATCAGAGTGGTCTATGAATCAAGGAATGTTTCTGTTGAAAACAAGGGAATGGTGGGTTCCTCAGGTGAATCTGTTTGTCAACCAGTCAAAAACCAAAGTTTTACTCTTTTTCTCTCAAGCGAGATGGAGGGACGTTGGCTATAGATACTCTGGCTCACCCGTGGTGCTTCTTCTTTTTTTTTTTTTTTTTAACAAAGCCTGGATTCTTCACTTTAGGTGTTTTTCAAAATTTAATCTCTCTCTTGTCCTTCAGGGGCTTATCAAGATTTCCCATGCGGGTGGGCTCCTGAGCCAGGCTGTGTGCATCCATAGACACACAGTGCAGCTTGGCCTTTCTCCTCCGCTTCCTCCTGAGAGGATTTGCCTGACAGCAGCAGAAACCTATGGCGCCTGCCCACTGACAATATCTTCTGTGAGACCAGAAAGTGAAGGCAGAAGAGCTGCAGCTGGGACAGCGCTGGATCGCTGACAGGACTCTGATAAGTGTTTAGGGGAGGGGGGTAGAAGAGACATTAGGAATTTATTTAACCTTAATGCAAGGATTGCATGAAGCTAAAAACTGTTATGCCGCGTACACACGTTCGGACATTCCGACAACAAAATCGTGGATTTTTTTCCGACGGATGTTGGCTCAAACTTGTCTTGCTTACACACTGTCGCACAAATGTTGTCGGAAATTCCGATCGCCAAGAACGCGGTCACATACGACGGCACTATAAAAGGGAAGTTCAATACCAAGTGCGCCACTCTTTGGGCTCCTTCTGCTAATCTCGTGTTAGTAGAAGTTTGGTGAGAGACGATTTGCGCTTTTCAGCCGTGCTTTTCAGTCCGTTACTGCTCTTTGCAGCGTGACAAATGTGCTATCTCCATTACGAACTCTAGTTTTACCAGACCGAGCGCTTCTGTCTCATACTTGATTCAGAGCATGCGTGGAATTTTGTCCGATGGAGCCTCAACACAGTCGGAATTTCCAACAACAAGCTCCCATCGAACATTTGTTGTCGGAAATTCCGTGCGTGTGTATGCGGCATAAGACTTTAGAACAACTTTAAAGAACCCTTTCTCCAAATTTTTGATGACAGGTTTGTTTTACACACTAATCCTGGTTTCCTACCCAAGGTATCCTCATTCATTATTCCCAGGATATTGTTTTGCCCTCCTTCTGTGCTGATCCTTCAACAGTAGAGCAGGATTCTTTTTTACTGTGAGAATGAGCTTGTACAGTATATAAAAAACATTTCTTTCCTGCCTCTGGAGGTGGTGTCATGCTCTCTCCTGTGCTGTCCTGTATGACTCCTGGAAACAGTTGGCGGTAATGTCTGCCCAATACTGGTTTGAGGTTTTCCCAATGGTAGGGTAGTGAAGTGGGGTCATTATTATGACCACCAAGAATGTGGATAGTTGAGATAGTTTGATGACAAATCATCAGTAAGTCATTAGGACCTCATGTCCATTCTCTAAAGGGAGTATATCGAACTGTCAGTTAAAGTGTGATTGGAGAGTGGTCCAACCAGATCATCACATCAACTTCGCAGACAGGAGACCAGTCTACAAAAAAGTAGTCAAGTTTGCTATACAAATGGTTGTTTTGTAAGTTGGATTTACCAACAACATCCAAACTTTGACAAGTCCTTTGTTAAAAAAAAAAAGCCAAAAGCCCAAAAAACTCCCTCCATTCTAAATTCATAGTCAATCATTATGCCTGCTTCTGCCAGCTCAATGAAAAAAAAAAAAAAAACTCAATGACCTGCTGCACTTGACCAATCCTGATGGTACACATAACTGGCTGACAGCTCCCCCAGCTGTCTTTGGCTATAAAAAGTAAGGGGTGGGGATAGTGGTGACATTATTGCCCAAATATGTTATGTACAGTATATAATATGACTGGATACTAACATTTTATAGGTAAAGTTGATCCAGGGAATATCGGGATTGCCTCTCAGGGGATCAGGAAGGATTTTTTCCCCCTGCTGGAGAAAATTGGAGCATGCTTTGCTGTGGTATTTTTGCCTTTGTCTGAATCAACTGTGGGTATAGGATTGTGTACAGTGGGGAAAATAATTATTTGATCCCCTGAAGATTTTGTATTTTGCCTACTTACAAAGAAATTAAGGGTCTATAATTTTTTTTTATCATAGGTGTATTTTAAATGATATAGGCAGAACATCAACCAAAAATGAAAAAAAAACACATAAAACAAATGCTATACATTTAAGTTGCAGTTCAGTGAGTAAAATAAGTATTTGATCCCCAAACAAAACAAGACTTGGTACTTGGCAGAGAAACCCTTGATGGTAAGCACAGAGGTAAGACGTTTCTTGTAGTTGGTTACCAGGTTTGCACACATCTCAGGAGGGATTTTGATTCACTCTTCTTTACAGATCTTCTCTAAATCCTTAAGGTTTCTTGTCTGTTACTTGGCAACTCAAAGTCTCAGCTCCCTCCATACATTTTCTATAGGATTAAGGTCAGGAGACTCACTAGGCCATCTTAACCACTTAACGACCGCTCACTGTATATATACGTCGGCAGAATGGCACCGACAGGCACAATCACGTACAGTGTACGTGATCGCCTTTGTAAAGTTGGGGGGTCAGATCGGAACCCCCTCCTATACAGTGAGCGGCCGTTTATCGTTGGGGAGCGTTCCGAGATGAGGGGGCGGCCATTCGATTCCGGCCACCCCCCGCGATCGCTCCCGGCGAATGAAAATGCTCCCTCTGCCTGTGTAATGTAAACACAGGCAGAGGAAGTGATGTCATCTCTCCTCGTGTCGGTCTTTTCGTTCCCGGCGCCGAGGAAAGAAGAAGCAGGTTAGTGCACCAACAGTCCACTGACACATAGGTACACATAGGCACACATTTCACCCCCCAGTCACCCCGAGATCACCCCCCAGCCCCCAATCACAGTGTCACTGATTGCAGTGATCATTTATTTTACTGATCACTGCATTTAGTGTCATCTGTGACAGTAAAAAGTTGCAGGGCAGTTAGGTTTAGGCCCCTTTAGGTCCAGGGTAGCCCCCCAACCCCCCTAATAAAGGTTTAACCCCTTGATCGCCCCCCAGGTAACCCTTTCACCCCCTAACTCCAGCGTCACTAAGCGATCGTATTTTCGATCGCTGTATTTAGTGCCGGTGGTGCCCTAGATAGCCAGTTATTTATTTTTAGTTTCGCCGCAGGTTTTTATAGCGCCAGGTACCCCCATATATTATTTTAACCCCCTGATTGCCCCTAGAGTTAACCCTTTCACCAGTGATCACCGTATAAGCGTCACTGGTGACACTGGTTACCCAGTTAGTTATTTAGTTATTTAGGTAACCCGTCAGTTTTTTATATAGCGTCGGGTACCCCCATATTTAACCTAATAAAGGTTTTACCCCCCTGATTGCCCCTAGTTAACCCTTTCACCAGTGATAACCATATAAAGGTTACGGGTGACGCTGGTTGGTTAGTTTGCTTTTTATAGCATCAGGGCACCCGCCGTATATAACCCAATAAAGGTTTAACCCCCTGATCGCCCGGCGGGTGAGATCAATTAGGTTTTAGCGCCAGAGAGGGTCTGCGTCGCCCCAGGCAGCATTAGGTTAGTGCCAGTAACGCTAACAACCACGCACAAAGCATACACCTCCCTTAGTGGTATAGTATCTGAACAGATCAATATCTGATCTGATCAAATCTATACTAGCGTCCCCAGCGGTTTAGGGTTCCCAAAAACACAGTGTTAGCGGGATCAGCCCAGATACCTGCTGGCACCTGCGTTTAGCCCCTCCGCCCAGCCCAGCCCAGCCCAGCCCACCCAAGTGCAGTATCGATCGATCACTGTCACTTACCAAACACAAAACACATAACTGCAGCGTTCGCAGAGACAGGCCTGATCCCTGCGATTGCTAACAGTTTTTTTGTAGCGTTTGATATATTTGCTGACGACAGTCAGGTGCTTTTTTTCCTGTGAATCTTACTAGTGTACCCCTAAATTTAGAGCCCAAAATGGCAAGTCGAAGGTACACTAGTAAAGAGGCCTACGAGATTCTGAGCATGACAGATAGTGAAGAGGAGGTCACGTATCTGTCAGATTCAGGCTCAGAATATCTTCCCGTAGAAGACAGTGACGTCAGCGGCCCCACGTCAGATAGCTCTGACGACGAAGTTGAGGTCCCTGCTAAGGTCAGGCGTACCTGATCCCGATCTTCTGAGGTTGTTGAGGAGCAAGAACCGCAGGGCTCTTGTATCATGGAGCAGAGGAGTACTAGCGCCGCTATTCCTTCTGGTGAATTGGCAAGCACCAGCGGCCTAGTACAGCCTGGGCGAGTCCCATAAGTGCAGTCAGTGGCGTAACTAGAGACTTCAGGGCCCCGGTGCAAGAAATAATGAAAGGCCCCCCCCCCAAAAAGCCTGATTTTGATACTTATTTTTTTTACACTGTACAACAAAATAAAATAAATCTGTTTCAGATTTCACTTAAGGGGGGTTTGGGGGGGGGTGGCTGCGGCAGCAGAGCAGTGGGGGTGCCATCCTCTCCCACCACCACCTGTGCCTGTTACTGATCCCATCCCTTCACCACTGATCTCATCCCTACCCCCCCATCACCTCTGTTGTAGAAGTAATAGGGGGATAGGGATGAGATCAGTGGTGGGGCCGTGGGGGGATGGGATCAGTAAGAGGCACGGGTGGTGGTGGGAGAGGATGGCACCACCACTGCCAACCCCCCTCAAGTACCACCGCTGCCACCTCCCTCAAGTACCACCACTACCACCCCCCTCAAGTATCACCACTACCACATATCCCTGCAAGTACCACTGCAGCCACCCCCCCTCAAGAACCAGCGGTGGTACTTGAGGGGGGGTGGTAGCGGTGGTACTTGAGGGGGGTGGCAGCGGTGGTACTTGAGGGGGGTGGCAGCGGCGGTACTTGAGGGGGGGTGGCAGCGGTGGTACTTGAGGGGGGGTGGCAGCGGTGGTACTTGAGGGGGGGTGGCAGCGTTGGTACTTGACACACTACACGACACAGACTGTGCAATACTCTGCAGGAGGACCTACCTTCACACACTACACAGCACAGATTGTGAAATACTCTGCAGGAGGACCTGACTATACACACTACACAACACAGACTGTGCAATACTCTGCAGAAGTACCTGACTATACACACTACACAACACAGACTGTGCAATACTCTGCAGGAGGACCTGACTACACACACTAAACAACACAGACTGTGCAATACTCTGCAGAAGTACCTGACTACACACACTAAACAACACAGACTGTGCAATACTCTGCAGGAGTACCTGACTACACACACTACACAACACAGACTGTGCAATACTCTGCAGGAGGACCTGACTACACACACTAAACAACACAGACTGTGCAATACTCTGCAGGAGGACCTGTCTACTCACAGGTCTGACCTTCACCATGCCTTCTTCTCCCGCCAGGATGCAGAGAGGCGAGGGGGAACAAATTAGGGGCGGAGCCGGCCGGCTACAATATAGAAATGGAGCTGCGGCACCGCCCACCCCGACCCCTTTCTACAACAGGTCACAAATGACAGACAGACCGGGTCGGGGGTGGGCGGCGCCGCAGCTCTATTTGCTATTTTGGCAGGCTCCCTTGTTTTGGTCTTCAGGAAAATGGCGGCCGGCAGAGACATTTTTCCGCCGGCCGCGGACCTCTAGCGGCGGCGGCGGGGCCCTACGCAGCGGGCGGACGTTTTGCACGGACGGGGGGCGAGCCCCCCGGACTTGGCGGAATTACAGGGCCCAGTCGCAACTGCGACTGTCGCGACCCTGATAATTCCGCCACTGAGTGCAGTTCAAGCTGGCGAGGTGGCAAGCACAAGTAGTGTCCCGCTGCCACCAATAAGAAGACAAAGGCAGGCCCGTCGTACCCATAGTGCTCTTCCTGCAGAATTCGCCTATCCTGATTGGGTCCCCACCACTTCTGCAGAACCCGTACTTCCCCCATTCACTGCCCAACCCGGAATTCAGGTGGAAACAGCTGATTTTATGCCAATTGATTATTATTCGCTGTTTTTCACGGAAGATCTCTATAGATCTATTGTGGACCAGAGTAATTTACATGCTGGTCAATTCATCGCCACTAATCCCCAGTTGCCTTCCATTGCCAAAGATTGGAAACCAATTACGGTTTCCGAATTTAAGACCTTTCTGGGCCTTTCCCTCAACATGGGCACACATAAATTCCCGTCATTGCGTGCTTATTGGTCCACGCACCCAATTGACCACATGCCCGTGTTCTCTGCCTCCATGCCCAGGAAATGATACGAGCAGATTTTGCGGTTCATGCACTTCAACGACAATGAACTTTGTCGTCCACGTGGGGACCCTGAATACGACCGGCTCTATAAAATTCGGCCCCTCATAAACCACTTCAACGAACGTTTTGCAGCCTTGTTTACTCCTGATCAAGTTGTCTGCGTTGATGAGTCCCTGATTAAATTTTCTGGCCGCTTGGCTTTCAAGCAGTACCTTCCCAGCAAGTGTGCCAGATACGGGGTCAAGCTCTATAAGTTCTGTGACAGGGCAACAGGCTATGTATGGAGCTTTATGGTTTATGAGGGAAAAGATAGTCAGGTTGAGCCGGTCAACTGCCCAGATTACATAGGGAGCGCTGGCAAGATAGTGTGGAAATTGGTGTCACCCTTATTCGGAAAGGGGTACCACTTGTATGTGGACAATTATTACACGAGCGTGCCACTGTTTAGTCACTTGTTTGATCATCAGATTGGAGCATGTGGCACCGTGCGACCTAATCACCGGGGCTTTCCCCAGCGGCTTGTAGATGCCCGTCTTAGGCTGGGGGAGAGAGCCTGCGTAAAGTGTAATAATTTGCTCGCTATGAAGTGGAGGGACAATAAGAATGTTTTCCTTCTTACCTCCCTTCATGCAGACACGACAGTCCAAATTCCTACGGTGACTGGTGTTGTGGAGAAACCCCTCTGTGTCCACGAATATAACAAAAATATGGGAGGGGTGGACCTCAACGACCAGTTGTTGGCGCCGTATCTAATTGACCGTAAGGCGAGACGCTGGTACAAAAAAGTGTCTCTATCCTTATTTCAATTGGCTTTGCTGAACGCTCATGTGCTATACAGAGCTTCAGGCGGGACTTTATCTCTTCTAAAATTCCAGAATGAGATAGTCACAGAACTCCTGTATCCAGGCGGTTCTGCACCTCACCATCCCCAACCAAATGTAGTAAGCCGGCTGCATGAGAGGCATTATACGTATGTCCTCCCGAGTACCCCTACCCAACGAGCCCCCCAAAAAAGATGTCGTGTCTGTAGCAAGCGCGGATTTAGGCGTGACACCCGTCATTATTGTCCACTCTGTCCTGACAAGCCTGGTCTTTGCCTTGGTGAATGTTTTGAACGCTACCACTCAAAAGTGAAGTTTTAGCGTAGGGTACAGCATTTCACAGACTAGGACACACTTACACAGGGTCTCCCAAGATGCCATTACATTTTGAGAGACCCGAACCATTACAGTTGTTAAAGTTATAAAAAAAAGTGTAAAAAAGAAAAATAAAAAACGTAAAAAACAAAACACAAAAAAAATTAAAATTAAAAAACCAAAAATAGTTGTAGTTTTATTGTTCTCTTTCTCTCTCTCTATTTTCTCTCTATTGTTCTGCTCTTTTTTACTGTATTCCATTCTGCAATGTTTTATCATGCTTGCTTTTCAGGTATGTAATTTTTTGTTTTCAGGTGCGCCATTCAACTGCAGCGCGGAATTATTTATCTTGACAGCAACAGCGCTTGCTCCCACGATACATAAAGCCGTGACTCCAGTGCTGTAGGAGGTGATTTCACCACCACAGTTAAAAAAAAAGAGCATATATGCCGAAGCATGGGGGCAGCAGGGGCGGAGGAGCGATTTTGCTCCTAATGCCACGTACATACGGTCGAAATTCCGACGGAGGCTTGCCCGTGGAAAAGTCCGACCGTGTGTACGCGGCATAACTTTTTTGCGGGAGGATGCCCCCATGCTTCGGCATATATATATTTTAGGCACAGGTTGCGTTAAAAAAATGTTTTATTTTTTACTAGGTTTTGTTTTGGTATTTGCTTTGCAGGTATGGTATGGTCTTACTGTTATACTGTAATGTTACTTTGTTTTAATGTTAACCATCATTTGCTTAGCAGGTACGCCATTCAGTTGCAGCACGGATCTATTTATCTTGACAGCAACAGCGTTTGCTCCCACGATACATAAAGCCGTGACTCCAACGCTGTAGGAGGTGATTTCACCACCACAGTTAGAAAAAAGAGCATATATGCCGAAGCATGGGGGCAGCACGGGCGGAGGAGCGATTTTGCTCCTAATGCCGCGTATATACGGTCGAAATTCCGACGGAGGCTTGCCCGTGGAAAAGTCCGACCGTGTTGTGGCATAACCTTTTATGCCGCGTAAATACGGTCGAAATTCCGACGAAGGCTTGCCCGTGGAAAAGTCTGACCATGTGTACGCGGCATAACTTTTTTGCGGGAGGATGCCCCCATGCTTCGGCATATATGCCCATCATTAGAAGTGGGTGGATGGAGGGAGGTATTCTAATGGTGGGCATACCCACCGATCAATCTATTTTTTTCGTTCAGCCAACAGGCTGCATGAAAAAAAAGATTACAATACATGTCCAACAAGGACCAGCAACGTACTGGTATGTTGCTGGATTTGAATGGTTATACCAGAATGATGCCTGTAGGTTTAGGTATCATCTTGGTATCATTCTTTTCAGCCAGTGGCCGGCTTTCATGTAAAAGCAATTCTAGCAGATAATTAGCCTCTAGACTGCTTTTACAAGCAGTGGGAGGGAATGCCCCCCCCGGATATAAACAGCGCCATTGGGAAATTGGGAAAGCATTTTATCACACCGATCTTGGTGTGGTCAGATGCTTTGAGGGCAGAGGAAAGATCTAGGGTCTAACCCCCCAATTTTTTTCAAAAAAAAGAGTACCTGTCACTACTTATTGCTATCATAGGGGATATTTACATTCCCTGAGATAACAATAAAAATGGTAAAAAAAAAAAAAATATGGAAGAAACAGTTTAAAAATCAAATAAAAAAGCAAAATAAATAATAAAAATAAAAAAAAGCACCGCTGTCCCCCCCTGCTCTTGCGCAAAGGCGAACGCAAGTGTCGGTCTAACGTCATATGTAAACAGCAATTGCATCATGCATGTGAGGTATCCCCGCGAAGGTCAGATCGAGGGCAGTAATTTTAGCAGTAGACCTCTGTAAATCTAACGTGGTAACCTGTAAAGGCTTTTAAATGCTTTTAAAAATGAATGTAGTTTGTCACCGCTGCGCGTTTGTGCACAATTTTAAAGCATGTCGTGTTTGGTATCCATGTACTCGGCCTAAGATCATCTTTTTTATTTCATCAAACATTTGGGCAATATAGTGTTTTTTAGTGCATTAAAAATAAAAAAAGTGTGTTTTTCCCCCAAAAAATGCGTTTGAAAAATCGCTGCGCAAATACTGTGTGAAAAAAAAAAAATGCAACACCCACTATTTTAATCTGTAGGGCCTTTGCTTTAAAAAAATATCTAATGTTTGGGGGTTCAACATAATTTTCTTGCAAAAAACATTTTTTTTTCATGTAAACAAAAAGTGTCAGAAAGGGCTTTGTCTTCAAGTGGTTAGAAGAGTGGATGATGTGTGACATAAGCTTCCTAATGTTGTGCATAAAATGCCAGGACAGTTCAAAACTGTTTCGCTTTGCGTCTATCTAGCAAGGTTACTCTGTGGTATAACAAGGAAGCTGAGACTTCTGCAGTGTGTAAATGTGCTTTTACTATACAAGATGCTGTACATACAAAACTATTACAATATTAGGAATATACTACAAGACTGACAGATTTCTATAACAAGCAAAATGCCTAGAAAATAGAACAGCCTATGGTCTATAACTACAAATACATTTAAAGGTTACTTAACTTGGATTACGCTTTGTTCATGATCTTCATTGTTGAGACCAGGCATCTTCTTCTTATGATGAGTGGCTTCTCCTCTCTTACAGCAACATGATGTGTGTTTTTTCCTAGCTTACTGTCCTGCTTTTATGTGTGTCAGGCTGTTTACTATTGTTACCAAAACAGAAAACATAGATGTATTTCAACAATAGCATTGAATACAACAATGCTATCTACCTATTGTCTACTGAAACGAAACCTGTAATCTAAACTGTAATTCTTTTCAGTTTGAGAGCTGAAAGAAATCTCAAACAGGTAATGTCTATAGAGACATTAGCATATTGGATACAACAATGGTATCTAACCTATTGTCTACTCAAAACGAAACCTGTAATCTAAACTGTAATTCTTTTCAGTTTGAGAGCTGAAAGAAATCTCAAACAGGTAATGTACTAAAATACAACAATGGTATCTAATCCCATTGTCATTTGTTTGAGAGATCTACTTAAACCAAATGCTGACAGGTAATCTGACTATTGTAAAATTGTCCCATGTATCCTATGTCTGATTAATATAATAAAAATCATATTTTTAACAAACACAATACATTCCACCCTATGATTTTTATTTTTTCTCTCTCAGACCACACACAGAAAATCTCTTCATTACTAAAAAACTCAATATACACATGAATTTTCCTTAAATGCAACCCCTCCCATATTTCTGTCACTGGGAAGGTGTTTCAGTCTTTGGATAAAAGTTCATTCTAAAGCTCTTTAGAAACAAGTCCAGGCTTGGAATACATCAAAGGCCTTGTTCTCCACAGCTCTTGCGATCTTCCATCATTCTTTCCATCATGTAACCACTTTTCTCTGGTCTTCCTATGGATCAAATTGGAGACAGCCTGTGGAGTGGAAAACAAAGCGGATTATCTGTTCCTTCTAACAATACATAAACAGTAGATCCTGGCCCTTCAGCTACAATCTCTCCTCTAAATGGCTTCTTGCCTGGATATCTGACCAATACTTTGCCACCTGCCTGTATGCACCTCTGACCCTCCCAAAGAACATCAATAGGGAGGAGAGGAGATATACTGATATTTCCCAGAAGGTCACTGCTGTTTATTTTGGAAGGTTTGATGTTATGTAGCCTCACTTTCCGCTCATCTGCCAATGCAAATATAACTTCAAACCTTCCTGCCAGATTCCCTCTCATTCCTAGATAGGCTTCAGCTTCAGATACGTCACTCTTGGTTTCTATGTCATGGGAAGCAGTAACATGGTATCTGTTAAACCCTGTTCTTTCAGGAACCTTACATAAATACTGAACTCTGCACTCACACTGTGGAATCTGTGCCTCAGCCCCTACCATCCTCTCATATGGTGTGCTTTTGGCTATTGGCCTAGAATTTAACAACATGACTGCCTGTGTGAGGACCCGATCCCACCCCCTTAGTGTATGTGTGGGTGTAATTTTGCGTATCTGGTCCTTCAATAGTCCGTTGTATCTTTCAATCAAACCAGCTGCCTGTGGATGGTATGGGATGTGGCACAACCAGTACACTCCAGAATCTTTGGCCCACTGCTGTACTGTTAATCCGGTGAAGTGTGAGCCATTATCACTTTGGACTTGTTTGGGACAACCATAAGCAACGACAAGTTTCTGAAGCAGTTGAAGCATTGCGGCTTGATCTGCACGTTTGCAAGGATGAACAAGCATAAGTCCTGAATAGGTGTCCACTGCAGTGCAACAATATCTCAGTCCATTGTTTCCCCGGGGCAGGGGACCGATGAAGTCAATCTGCCAGATCTCTGCAGGCCTCTCACCCCTCTTAATCGACCCAGTGGAGTACTTTTGCAATGGCCATTGTCGCACTTCTCCACACACTGTACAGTTCCCTATTACAGTCTTTATCATGTCCATGGATATAGGCAATCCTCTCTGCTGTGCCCATTCATATGTTGCTTTCTGCCCCAAATGTCCAGATTGCTTGTGGGCCCAGTTGGCCAAGTTCATCAAAACAGGATCAATTGGCACAACTGCCTTCACTTTTGCGATTTCATCTGCAACTCTGTTATAGTTCTCAAAGTCTGGTACTAGGGGCACATGTGCATCAACATGCCCCACTTTTATGGTGCGGGAGTGAGCTTCCTTCCAGATGTAGTCCCAGACTTCCTTGCCTCCCCACACCACCTTTCCATTAATCATCCATTCATTGGACTTCCACGTGGGCATCCAAGTTGTCAATCCTTTAAAAACCGCCCAGCTGTCAGTGTAGATAGTGACATGGGAAGAAGGATCCTCCTGAAGAGTCATCACTACAGCTTTCAACTCTGCATACTGACTGGACCGTCCGATTCCGGACTCCTGCAGGACTGTGTCTGTACTTGGATTGTAGGCTGCTGCTGTCCATTTACGCCCAGACGAGGCGATTATGGCTGAACCATCAGTGAACCACGCTGACTCCTTCATGTCTTCTGACAGAGACTCAAAGGGTGGAGCCTCTTGAATGGGGGATGACTGCAGCACAGGAATTTCTTCTTCTGGCCGGGTGCTGGTAAAAGTAACAAGCCCTGCCAACTGTTTTGAAATGTCTCTAACATCCCCAGCTGCAATACCCCCTCTTTCTTGAAGGTACCACTTCCATTTCATCAGTGTCTGGTTCTGGGCTACAGCTGCCCTAGTGGTCAGTCCATTATCTCTCACCCATCCTGCTATTGGTAATGCAGTATGGATGGTGACTGTGTCCTTTCCTGTAATGGTCTCTACATGTTGAAGTGCTGTGTAGGCCCCAAACAGGTACTTCTCTAGGGGCGTGTATCTCGTCTGTGCCCCTGTCAGTTGTTTGGACCAAAATCCAATAGGTATTGCTCTCAGTCCTTTCTTTTCATTTGGCTGCCACAGACTCCAAGATATGGTACCATTCTGCTCCACTACATCCAGCTGAAATGGTACTCCTTGTCTCACGGGTCCCAATCCCTGATGCTGCAAATTAGCTTCTTTAGCAGCCAGGAATGCAGTCCGCTGCCCTGAACCCCATGAGAACTCAGTCTTTTTTCTGGTAACATTGTATATAGGCCTCAGAATCAGTCCAAGATGTGGAATGAATGATCTCCAGAATCCCACAACTCCAATGAACTTCTGTGCCTCCTTTTTGGTAGTAGGGGGCAACAGCGCCTGGATAGTTTGCACAACTGTCTCTGGAATCTTCCTCTGTGGCCCAGTCCACATCATTCCTAGGAATTTCACCTCTGTGGCAGGTCCTTGGACTTTGTCTCTGTTGATAGCCCACCCTCTGTTCTCCAAGTGCTGTATCAGCAGGTGCAGTGCTTCAGTTACATCTTCTTTTGTCCCAGAGATCATGATGTCATCAATGTAGTGAAACACAGCGACTTTCAAATTCAGGGTACTTAAATCTCGGGCAATCAGTCCATGACAAATCGTTGGAGAATGAAGATAGTCTTGCGGAAGGACAGTGAAAGTGTACTGGCGGCCGTCCCACACCAGAGCAAACTGGTCTTGAAAATCTGGGTCTATCAAAATTGAAAAGAAAGCATTAGCCAGGTCTATCACAGCATGATATTCTCCTGCATCTTTAGCAATTTTCTCAACAATTGAGATCATATCTGGTACAGCTGACTTCAATGGAGGTGCCACTTTGTTTAGACCTCTGTAATCCACAGTCATTCTATATGTCCCATCAGGTTTCTTTACTGGGAACACCGGAGACGAGAAAGGACTTACAGCAGGTCTAAGGATCCCTACTCTCAACAGTTCTTGAATAGTCTCCCCAATTTCTTTGTGGCCTCCAGGAAGTCTGTACTGCTTGAGACAGACTGGCTTCTCTGGTGGAGGAATGTAGACAGGGGTCCATTTCGCATGACCTCTGACCACAGCCTTCACCGCCCTTACCAGATATGCTTTATCAGGATACCCGAATGTGAATGTACCTCTTTCAGTCTGAATTGACTGACCTTGAAGTACATCCATCCCAAGAATATTTTCGGATAACTCTGATATCAAAACATTTGTCATAAATCCTGATCGCTTGCCAATAGCCAATTTCACCCGTATCCTAACTGCTGGTGTAGTTTGCCCTCCCAAACCTTCTACATAAATCAATTCTCCTTTGTGATGGGAAGGATTTCCTTGCAAAAGTGTAACTTCAGCTCCACTATCAACTAAAGCCATTACATGTGTAGGAGAAGATGACTTCCCCCATCATACAGTGACAGTGCATATGGGCGTCGGTCTCCTGCTGTCACTGCCCTTGCTGCTATTACAGGAGACTCACCTTCCCTTCATAAAGGATATTGAACCTCCCAATCCCCTTTTCTGATTCTCTCTAACTCCTCCCCAGGATAAAGGGATTTGGGTTCATGTTCAGTTTTGGGAATTGGTTTGGGGCTAACAGGAGGGGTCTGTTCTGTTTCCTCTAAGTCTAGGCTGATGTTATCTTCACTAGGAGTAGTGTTTCTAACCCTGACAGTTTTCCCTACTAAATGTTTCCACCTCTTCAGCATTTCTGCAGTAGGAATGCCATCTATCACATCTTTAGGTACTCCTGCCTTTAATATGTAGCGCTACCCCCAGTTAAGAGAGCCGCTGATATTGATTTGGGCCCTGTAGTGCACTGCTGTCAACCCCTGGCAATCGGCTCTAACCTCCCGTGGCACAGCTGGTGATAGAGGGATAGGACCGCGTGACCGCAACTGTTGGTGACGCAGTCCTATAACAAACATACACAGAATATACTTTAAAACTCCTATTAAAGTAAGCGGAACTGACACCAAATGTACTTTACCCAGATATTTTACTGAGGCTAATGGGCAAGTAATAAACAACAGTATAACAAGTTGCAGATCCCTGCAATAAACAGTAATAAAGATAAACAGAGTAATCAGAATAATTAAGTATTGCTATGCAACTCTAGCGCTGCCCTTTTACAGCTACTTCCCCTCATGGGTAGACTAACACCCAGCAATGTCTACCTATGCAGTCAGGCCTGACTGATCTAAATGGAAGTTCAGTGAAACAATATTTGCTAGCAATCTCTCGGTGGTGCACTTGAAGAACAACTTTGTAATCCCAACGAATAGTAAAGATAAAGTATCTGTCTTTAAACAGCTCTCACCACCTGGACAAGTCCAAGTCCCTTTCCTCCATCGATTCGTCTAGGAACAGGAATCCACCGACATCCAAGTCTTCAATCCTTCTGGTGTACTGCAGCAAGGAGGATTAGATGTCTCTAAGGCTCTGCTAGGCTGGCAGAGGGCTCTTTGGAAAGGAGCACACGGCTCAGGCTTCAGGCCTTGTGCACACAGCAGTTCAGCACAGAGATCCTCTTGCTAGGAGAGGGGTGTCCAAAGAGGCCGACCAAAACTCCGCCTCCCCTTTATAAAGTCTGACCCAGCAGTCTCTGTTCTGGAGCAATGCACCCTGGGTGCTGCAAGATGTACTGGGAGATGTAGTCTCTCTCTCCTCTGCTTTCACTTCCATAATGTCTCTTTACTTCCTCCCGACTCACCTCTCACCTGGAACTTCTTGTCTCTCTGCATTAAAGGGGAACACCCCGCTACACACTCCCCCACTTGAACTCTTTGGTCCCCAAAGATAAACTTCAACAAATACTGTTTACCATTTTGGACAATGTCGAGCATGATGTTGGCATAGGGAATTCCCACCAAAACTTTGGGATGGAACTCTCTTGCCCACAGGTCACACTACCATGAGTGGCCTGCCTAACTGTGCCAGAGAGTGAGCTGGGGTTGCCCTCCACCAAATGGACGGTGGAAGGATCAGGTTGTTCAACACTTCTCCTAGCCGTTACAACAGAGTCCTCTGAGCTCGTCCCCATTTGGGGGTAAGTTAGTTTCTTGGGAGGCCTGATGACTCTGCGAGCCCTCTGCTCTCTTGGTGCTTCTGACTCTGGCACCACAGGCTCTTCTTCAGGAGTAAGTTCAGGTAACATTGCTGGTTCTGGAACCTCTGATTCAGAAGTCAACTGACGTATGGAATCTCTAGAGTCCTCCTCTGCGCAAGTGTCAGGAACATCTTCCCAGTAATCAGCTGAGGGACTGAAGGGTATGAATTCAGTAGCCTCCGGATTCAGCGTTGCATCTGGGGTATCCCCTCCATTTGGGAGATCTATGGCGGACGTTCCCAGAGTCGAGGGAGGCCACAGCCAGTCCAGTTCTCCACCTTCTTCTGTACTCAATTGGGAGGCCTCCCCATCTTTGGCTCGAGAGGTCTGGGACCGAGTGTTCGGCCTAGGAATATCCAGGATAGAGGCCGGTTCAGGGGAGTCTCTCACGGGAGGTATTCTGACTGCCTCAGCAAGTGGGAGCAGGTGGTTCCGATGCCACGTCTTCAGTGGACCCACCTTTCCTTCTGGCTTTAGTTTGTAGACAGGCAAACCGGGCAACTTCCTACAGACAACATAGGGCTCAGATCTCCACCTGTCGGCAAGCTTGTGTTTTCCAGGGACCCCCAGATTGCGTAGCAGTACTCGGTCCCCGGGCTGCAGATCTTGCACTCGAACCTTCAGATCAAAATTTCTCTTGTTGCGGGCCCCCCTTTGATCCGAAGCCGCCTGGGCTTGTTCATAGGCCACCTGCAAGCTACGTCTAAGTCTGTCCACGTATCCCTTGTGGGATGTAGCTGAGGTATTGTCTATAGAAGTGCCAAAGGCCAGGTCCACAGGTAGCCTTGCTTCTCTCCCAAACATAAGTCGATAAGGGGAGTAGCCAGTGGCGTCACTTGTGGTACAGTTATAGGCATGTACTAGGGCTGATATGTGCTGACTCCAGTGTTGCTTCTTCTCTGTTTCTAAGGTTCCCAACATGTTGAGCAGGGTCCGGTTAAATCTCTCCGGCTGAGCATCTCCTTGTGGGTGGTAAGGCGTGGTTCTGGTCTTCTTTATTCCTAATGAATCCAAAAGTCTTCGGATCAACCGACTCTCAAAGTCCCTTCCTTGATCTGAGTGGAGTCTCTGTGGTAGTCCGTAATGGACAAAATACTTCTCCATAAGTATCTTGGCCACGGTGGATGCCTTCTGGTCTTTGGTTGGGAAAGCTTGAGCATAGCGGGTGAAATGGTCGGTTATTACCAGAACATTCCCCAATCCACTCAGGTCGGGTTCGAGGCAGAGAAAGTCAATGCATACCAGATCCATTGGGCCTTGACTCTGTAAATGGCCCATTGGGGCAGCTTGATGGGGTAGGGTCTTTCTCTGAATGCATCGTGCACAGGAATGGCAATACTCCTCTACTTCTGCCCTCATGCAGGGCCAATAGAACCGATTTCTGACAAGCTGGAAGGTCCTTTCTGCCCCTAGGTGACCATGATGGTCATGCAGGGCAATTAGTACAGTCTCTCGGTGCTTCTCTGGAAGAAATAACTGCCACTTATCTTCTGAGTCATCAGAGGGGCCCCTTCGGTAGACCACTCCCTGATGTACCTGTAGCCTGTCCAATTCCTTCCTCAACAGGCGAGCCTCCTTTGAGGGGTGATGTAGGAATTTGTTGGGATCCTGATTCTCCAGGGCTTCGAGGACCAATCTCCCCATGGGGTCTTCCAATTGGTCACACCTCAACTCCTTCTTGGACAGTCTCGGTAGGTTGTCTTCCTCCAGTTGAGTTACCCCACAATAGTGTTTGGGGACTCCTACCATGGTAACCCCTATTTCTTCTGCTCTGGAGCCTCCTCTGGCTTGGAATTCAGCCCCTTGACAAAGGGCCCGCACCCCGTCCGGTGCCACTTGGGTCCAATCTTCCCAGTCATTTGTCGTGGCATGAGACCTCCGGGACAGGGCATCTGCATCCCTATTTCCGGCTCCTGGTCTGTACTTCAGACTGAAGTTGAATCCAGACAATGCGGCCAACCACCTGTGTCCGGTGGCATCTAGTTTCGCGGTGGTGAAGAGGTAGGTCAGGGGGTTGTTGTCTGTCTTCACAGTAAACTCTGCCCCATACAAGTAGTCTTTTAGCTTGTCTACTACCGCCCATTTGAGGGCCAGGAATTCCAGCTTATGAGTGGGGTAATTCTTTTCTGAGGGGGTCAGGCTCCTGCTCACATAGGCCACTGGTCGCAGTTGTCCTTCATGTTCTTGGTAGAGTACACCACCTAGACCCTCATGGCTGGCATCCACATGTAATTCATAAGGTCTGGTAGGGTCGGCGTAGGCCAGGACTGGGGCAGTGGTTAAGCTCCTCTTCAGAGCATGAAAGGCCTCTTCACACCTTGGGTTCCACTGATCTTGAACTGACTCACCAGGCCTCCTGGGCCCTGAGTCATCCTCTTCCCCTTCTGCCTTTAGCAATTCATTCAACGGGCGGGCAATCCGAGCAAACCCCTCCACAAACCTCCTATAATAGGAGCAGAACCCCAGGAAGGATCTGAGCTCTGTTACTGTGGTGGGTCGTGGCCAGGAAGTGACTGCTTCCAACTTCTCAGGATCTGTGGCCACCCCTTCTTCAGACACTATGTGCCCCAGATAGTTCACAGAAGACTGGTAGAACCGACACTTCTCGGGGGAAAGCTTAAGTCCCTCTTCGCTGAGTCTTCTCAATACTTTCTCCAACCTGGCTTCATGTTCTTCCAAGGTTCTTCCAAAGACAATGACATCGTCCAAGTACACAAGGACTTCTATAAGATTCATGTCTCCAACAGTCTTCTCCATAAGGCGTTGAAAGGTAGCAGGAGCTCCAGACAGACCCTGAGGCATCCTATTGAATTCGAAGAATCCCACCGGGGTTATGAAGGCTGTCTTCTCTCTGTCTTCTGGGTGCATAGGGATTTGATAGTACCCACTCTTGAGGTCCATCACACTGAACCATTTGGCTCCAGACAAACTTTGTAGGGCATCTTCTATCCTTGGCGTGGTGTATTGGTCAGGGATGGTTCTCCTGTTGAGAGTCCTGTAATCGATACAAAGCCTCAACGACCCATTCTTCTTTCTGACCACCACGATTGGGGAGGCATAGGGACTTCTAGACTCCCGGATCACACCAGTCTTCTTTAGTTCTACAAGTTGTTCCCTCAGATCCTCCAGATCTGCCAGGGGGACCCGCCTGACCCTCTCTCGGAAGGGCTTATCTTCTTGGAGGCGGATCCGATGGGTGGCACTTCTTGCACACCCCACATCGAATTCATCTTCGGAAAAGATCTTCTCCCACCTGGACAGCTGGGCCTTGGCTCTTTCTTTCCAAGCCCTGGGTAGGTTCGGGTTTTCCACGGACAGTTTCTCCCAAACATCTCCTCCGTCACCCGTCCCCTTGACTTCGGACCAAGTGACCGGGGCAGCAGGGCTCACCTGACCAAGCAACACTCTGGCAGGGATCTCCATGGGTCCTCCCATAGTGTTCCTAACACTCACCGGAACTCTGCCATGGGCCTTCTTCAGGGCCTTGAACGGAATCACTTCTGGTATCACTTCCAGGCCTGAGGACTCTTCCCTTGGGTCTGATTCCAGCATGACAAAGGGGCCAGGTTGTTCCCACGAAAGCTTCACAGTGGCCCTAAGACAGGTTACTTCTCCGGGCTGTAGCACTACTCCTTCTCTGCCAAGTCTCCACACCTTCCCTATCCCCTCTCCCGGGGTCTTCTGCTCTAAGACCAGTCGTTGGTAGGCCGTCTTTAGCATGGGATGGATTTTGGTGGCTGAATGGTTTCTCTCTTTCACTAGAGGGGTCAGGAGTCTCCTGACTAGATCCGTGTTTGTCCCAATGATCAGGGAAATCTTGCTGGCTCCAGGCGGCCGGGGACACACAACTGCCAGGGTGTCAAACACTTCAGCCTTCCCAGCCACGGATGGGTCGAAAGTCATCTTTATGGGCAGGTACCCATCATAAGGGAAACTCTGGGTTCCAAGTCCCCATATCTCCAGCTCTTCTATCTTCTGGATAGGCAGATGACTCAAGTGCCTATCATAGAAGTCCCGGTATAGTAAAGTCACCTGTGCTCCGGTGTCCAAAAGAGCTTTAGTATAGACTCCTTCCACTTGAATGGGCACAGTAGGAGACGGGCCCACCAGTTCCTTTGGGTATGGCCGGACTGGGGTCACCTCTTTTTTTTGGCTTTCGACCCTTGCCCTGCTCCTTTTGGACTTTAATTTTTCCTGAGCCTGGCATGCATTGACTTTCTCCCTCTCAATGGGGGCACAAACCCGCTGAGGGATGTTATTGTTCCTTTTAGGTGGATGTTCCTTCTTTGGGGTGCTGTACTTCCACTGAGGGGTCTTGCCCCCTCCCTCTGGGGTACATCTTGGTGGGGGTGTACTATACCTCCTCCTAGGAGTTTTGTCTCCTCCATTCTTGGCCTTTTTTTTTTAGTTTGGAGCGCACTGAAGATGATGGGCACCCGGTTGACTCCTTCACCGGGGCCCTTTGGAGTTTCCCGCTGGCTTGCAATTATCTGTTCTCTTCTTCTTTGGGCTGGAGCATACGTTAGCAAAGTGGCCACTCCCTCCGCAGTTATAGCAAATCACCTCTTCTCGGTCCTGTAGGGAGGCCGGTGCTGAGGTGTTCGGGAACAACTCCTTTCTTGGGCTTGGTTTCTCTCGTCTTCTCTGATCTTTCTCCATCAAAGAGGTCAGCATCTCCAACACTTGGGCCATTTGCGATTTCAGAGTGTCAACCTCCGCTTCTCTTTCTGGGCTCTTGACCGAATGGACCAACACTGGTACAGGTGTGACATTCGCCTTGGCCACCTGCTGATCTTCCTGCAGCGCCTCTTCGTCCCTAATAATTTTTATTAGATCAGAGTAGGTTAGTGACATTCCTCCTCCTGAGGTTTTCAGGTGCAGCCAGACCGGGTCTGAGCGCCGCACTCCCCTCATGATCTGCTTCATGCGTGCTTCATCTGCATCTTTGGGCAGCATTCCCTTCTTCAGTACAATCTTGCATAACTGCCTGTTCAGCCTTCTAACATATTCTGACAGTTTCTCATTCGGCTGCTGGAGAGTGTGTTCAATTTGATAAATCATCTCTGACACCTTCTCCAGCTGACCAAACTCTTCCTGCAGCATGGCCAGGCAATCTTGAGCTGTACAGTTTTCATTTCCAAACCGGAAGCTCTTCACCGATTCTGCCGCGGCACCTTTCAGACTTTCTAAGACTCGCTGTCTCTTCTGTGCCTCAGGCACCTCCCATGCTTCTACTGCCTGCAATGCCTGTTCCACCCAAGTGTCAAAATCTTCCTCCCCCGCAGGGACGGGGAGCTTCCCTGAGAAGGTGCTAAGCTTCTGGTAACCGGCCTCCACATGCACCGTACTGCTTTTCAGGCACTTAATTACAAGGTCTCCTAGAGCATTCAACAATTCAGGCCCTATAGCGGCCAGCGGTGATCCCGGGCTTAATAGTTCCTTAAGCTTTTCTGCTTTAGGGGATAGTGGTGGAGATAATTGTGGGAGTGATGGCTTTGGTGTCTGAAACCATTCTTCCTTCACTGGCAGCGTATGTATCAAGTGATAGATCTGATTATCTATGGCTTGTATACTCTGACTTTTAAAATGCTCTGGGACTTCGTTTTTCCATTCTACCAGTGCGTATGTAAACGAGATCACTGGATCTGGCCTAAAATCCATCACCCATGCTTTGTGGCTCGGAGACAGTAACAATACGAGATGTTTTATCTCCTCTTCCTTCCATCTTTCCCCCGGGAGTACAATGACTACCGCCGCGGTTGGATCGGCGCCAATCGCTGCGCACCACTGTGACATTGCCAGCGGGTCCATGCTGGTACTTCTGACCGGCTTGATTGCAGCGTGCAACGTACAAGGATCCCGGACTCGAGCCCCCACGTGTAGCGCTACCCCCAGTTAAGAGAGCCGCTGATATTGATTTGGGCCCTGTAGTGCACTGCTGTCAACCCCTGGCAATCGGCTCTAACCTCCCGTGGCACAGCTGGTGATAGAGGGATAGGACCGCGTGACCGCAACTGTTGGTGACGCAGTCCTATAACAAACATACACAGAATATACTTTAAAACTCCTATTAAAGTAAGCGGAACTGACACCAAATGTACTTTACCCAGATATTTTACTGAGGCTAATGGGCAAGTAATAAACAACAGTATAACAAGTTGCAGATCCCTGCAATAAACAGTAATAAAGATAAACAGAGTAATCAGAATAATTAAGTATTGCTATGCAACTCTAGCGCTGCCCTTTTACAGCTACTTCCCCTCATGGGTAGACTAACACCCAGCAATGTCTACCTATGCAGTCAGGCCTGACTGATCTAAATGGAAGTTCAGTGAAACAATATTTGCTAGCAATCTCTCGGTGGTGCACTTGAAGAACAACTTTGTAATCCCAACGAATAGTAAAGATAAAGTATCTGTCTTTAAACAGCTCTCACCACCTGGACAAGTCCAAGTCCCTTTCCTCCATCGATTCGTCTAGGAACAGGAATCCACCGACATCCAAGTCTTCAATCCTTCTGGTGTACTGCAGCAAGGAGGATTAGATGTCTCTAAGGCTCTGCTAGGCTGGCAGAGGGCTCTTTGGAAAGGAGCACACGGCCCAGGCTTCAGGCCTTGTGCACACAGCAGTTCAGCACAGAGATCCTCTTGCTAGGAGAGGGGTGTCCAAAGAGGCCGACCAAAACTCCACCTCCCCTTTATAAAGTCTGCCCCAGCAGTCTCTGTTCTGGAGCAATGCACCCTGGGTGCTGCAAGATGTACTGGGAGATGTAGTCTCTCTCTCCTCTGCTTTCACTTCCATAATGTCTCTTTACTTCCTCCCGACTCACCTCTCACCTGGAACTTCTTGTCTCTCTGCATTAAAGGGGAACACCCCGCTACAAATAGATCCACCCACATTTCTTTCCTAGAAACAACTAGCCTGGTTTTCTCTCCACCTTCTGTCTTCTCTACCCCATTCTGTTTCTTCTCTGTTATTTTCTGCTTGTATTCTTCCTGTCTGGCCTTGACCTTATCTACTGCCCTGACAGGTTTTGTTTTAGTCTCCTCTATCTCCCCCAACTGGCTTAAAAGGGTTGTGGCTTCATGAATCTTGCTGTTTAATCCCAGTCCTCCCAACAAGGACAATAATGGAGCCCTGAGATTAAATGGCGCAGACTTCATTAGCTTAGAGCGCAGAGCAGACGTAAAGGGTTCCATATCTGGACCTATCCATTCTGGAAATGTATTTAATCCGGTTATACAGCCCATCTCACGTAACCTGGAAATACCCTCTCCTATTGATCTCCAGGAGTAGGTATTTTCCAGGTCAGTAGGACTAGCGTATTCTCGGACTATTCCATCTCTCACAAGGTCTAACAGTGAAAAATTCACGCTAAACTCTCGGGCTTTTCGCATTGCCTGACGCAATTGTGGATCATGGGTTAACACTCCCATAGCCACTGCTTCCTTACCTGACAAAACAACACTGTCCGCCCCTTCATCCCATAAGCGTAGGAGCCAACTCAATAGGGGCTCCCCAGACCTTTGTTTGTATTGTTTTGCCAGCTCATGGAGTTCAGTTTGTGAAAACTCCCGTACTTCTTCAAATTCAACATCTCTGGGGTTGCGATAATGCACCTCCCCATCTGCCATATCCTCTCTATCATGTTGCCGTTTCCTATGCTTAGTAATGAGAGGTCTGGCATACTTTTTCTTTCCCACTAGCAGATCATCCTCTGAAATATCAAACTCTATCTCCTCATCCTCACTATCATTTGAGGAGAACACATCCTCACAATCCCAATTTTGGGATGCGACAATGGCACGTACCCTGGCTTTACTAACAGGTTTACGCCCCTTCCTTTTCCTTAAGGCATTATTTGATTTGGTCATGAGGGCTGCACACCTCTCTTGCAAATCATCAGCCCGACTAGCGGTTGAACGTACACACTCTGAAGCAACTGCTAGCTGGTCTTTTAATACCTTAACTTCTGCCTCTGCCTTCTCCCTTCTATGTGATTCAGTATAGAGAGCATAGAGGAAGTACCAACCCACTGTGGACACTGTCCTCTTCTCTTTCTTACTTAAATCCAACCCCTTTAGGCTAAAATCTACAAAATGATCTGAGACTTTATCACCCCAAGTCAGCTTCAAGGGAGAAGCATACTTCACAAATGCATTAGCAAGAGGCTCCCACTCATTATTTCTGGCCCACATAGGTAAGCTGCACACTTTCTTCAGGTCACCAGAACCCTCTGCAGCCTTGCTTTTTCTAAACAGCTTACGCAGCATTTTACCTAGCACAAGCTACACAACACACTACAGAAAAACAAGTCTGCTTCAATTGAATTATAGCAGAAATCCCGGACGAGCCCCCAAATGTTTTGCTTTGCGTCTATCTAGCAAGGTAACTCTGTGGTATAACAAGGAAGCTGAGACTTCTGCAGTGTGTAAATGTGCTTTTACTATACAAGATGCTGTACATACAAAACTATTACAATATTAGGAATTGTGACGGACCTGGCCGGGACAGGGGCTTTTGGAGGGGACTGAATGCAAGCCTCTTGCCCTGCGACCATGGGCCCTGGCATTTGGGGGAACGGTGCTCTTTGTGAGCTGTATGCCTGGGGACCCTTGTCAGGGTGTTACTTCGGATTCAGGTCCATGTCCCCCCAAGACACACAGACTCTGGGGACCCTGTATATGCCATATTAGAGTGACTAATTCATACTGTTGGGATTTTCACACATTCCCTCTAAGGATATGCGAATGCAATCACCTCCAGCCATCTGTCTGTCCTCTGTGCTATTTTGACCCTGCTAAATGTGTGATGTTTACACTTAGGATAATGTATATTGTATAGCAGGTGAGACAGGTAGGAGTCGGGATGTCTACCCTGAACGGTCATATCTATGAGTCACCTTGGCTGGCTAAAGGATTTAGTTAATTAGCTCATGTTAATTATGTTTTTGGTTACCCCCTCTGTTACTGTATATAAGACTTGATTTTTGGTTCTAATAAAGTCTCTCTTGGTTAAACTTACATACAGCCTGCCTGGTGTTTGTTCTGACCGACCACAAATGGATTCGAATGGCACATAGCGGTAGTTTGAATCCTGGAGCACCGGATGATCCAATAGAGCAGAGGAGTGTCGGGAGAGTGGAGCCGAGCGAGCAAAGGGGCTCGTTACAGGAATATACTACAAGACTGACAGATTTCTATAACAAGCAAAATGCCTAGAAAATAGAACAGCCTATGGTCTATAACTACAAATACATTTAAAGGTTACTTAACTTGGATTATGCTTTGTTCATGATCTTCATTGTTGAGACCAGGCATCTTCTTCTTATGATGAGTGGCTTCTCCTCTCTTACAGCAACATGATGTGTGTTTTTTCCTAGCTTACTGTCCTGCTTTTATGTGTGTCAGGCTGTTTACCATTGTTACCAAAACAGAAAACATAGATGTATTTCAACAATAGCATTGAATACAACAATGCTATCTACCTATTGTCTACTGAAACGAAACCTGTAATCTAAACTGTAATTCTTTTCAGTTTGAGAGCTGAAAGAAATCTCAAACAGGTAATGTCTATAGAGACATTAGCATATTGGATACAACAATGGTATCTAACCTATTGTTTACTCAAAACTAAACCTGTAATCTAAACTGTAATTCTTTTCAGTTTGAGAGCTGAAAGAAATCTCAAACAGGTAATGTACTAAAATACAACAATGGTATCTAATCCCATTGTCATTTGTTTGAGAGATCTACTTAAACCAAATGCTGACAGGTAATCTGACTATTGTAAAATTGTCCCATGTATCCTATGTCTGATTAATATAATAAAAATCATATTTTTAACAAACGCAATACAAAAACCCCCCCAAATGACCCCATTTTGGAAAGTAGACACCTCAATCTATTTGCTGAGAGGCATGTTAAGCCCATTGAATATTTTATTTTTTTGTCCCAAGTGATTGAATAATGACAAAAAGAAAAAAAAATGTACAAAAAGTTGTCACTAAATTATATATTGCTCAAACATGCCATGGTTATATGTGGAATTACACCCCAAAATACATTCTGTTGCTTCTCCTGAGTACGGGGATACCACATGTGTGAGACATTTTGGGAGCCTAGCCGCGTACAGGACCCTGAAAACCAAGCACCGCCTTCAGGATTTCTATGGGTGTAAATTTTTGATTTCACTCCTCACTGCCTATCACAGTTTCGGAGGCCATGGAATGCCCAGATGGCACAAACCCTCCCAAATGACCCCATTTTGGAAAGTAGACACCCGAAGCTATTTGCTGAGAGGTACGTTGAGTATTTTGCAGATCTTGCTTTTTGTCACAAAGTTTTGAAAATTGAAAAAAGAAAAAAAAAATATGTCTTTCTTCATTTTCAAAACAAATGAGAGCTGTAAAATACTCACCATGCCTCTCAGCAAATAGCTTGGGGTGTTTACTTTCCAAAATGGGGTCATTTGTGGGGGTTTTGGGCTATCTTGGCATTTTATGGCCTTCAAAACTGTGATAGGTAGTGAGGAGTGAAATCAAAAATTTGTGCCTTAGAAATCCTGAAGGCGGTGCTTGGTTTTCAGGGGGCCCGTACGCGGCTAGGCTCTCAAAAAGTCCCACACATGTGGTATCCCCGTACTCAGGAGAAGCAGCCAAATGTATTTTGGGGTGCAATTCTGCATATAACCATGGCATGTTTGAGCAATATATCATTTAGTGACAACTTTTTGTACATTTTTTTTTCTTTTTGTCATTATTCAATCACTTGGGACAAAAAAATAAAATATTCAATGGGCTCAACATGCCTCTCAGCAATTTCCTTGGGGTATCTACTTTCCAAAATGGGGTCATTTTGGGGGGTTTTGTGCTATCTTGGCATTTTATGGCCTTCAAAACTGTGATAGGTAGTGAGGAGTGAAATCAAAAATTTATGCCCTTAGAAACCTTGAAGGCGGTGCTTGGTTTTTGGGGTCCCGTACGCAGCTAGGCTCCCAAAAAGTCCCACACATGTGGTATCCCCGTACTCAGGAGAAGCAGCAGAATGTATTTTGGGGTGTAATTTCACATATGCCCATGGCATGTGTGAGCAATATATCATTTAGTGACAACTTTGTGCAAAAAAAAAAAAGTTTGTCATATTCCCGCAACTTGTGGAAAAATATAAAATATTCCATGAACCCAACATGCCTCTCAGTAAATAGCTTGGGGCGTCTACTTTCCAAAATGGGGTCATTTAGGGGGGTTTTGTGCTATTTTGGCATTTTATGGCCTTCAAAACTGTGATAGGTAGTGAGGAGTGAAATCAAAAATTTGTGCCCTTAGAAATCCTGAAGGCGGTGCTTGGTTTTCGGGGGCCCGTACGTGGCTAGGCTCTCAAAAAGCCCCACACATGTGGTATTCCCGTACTCAGGAGAAGCAGCCAAATGTATTTTGGGGTGCAATTCCGCATATAACCATGGCATGTTTGAGCAATATATCATTTAGTGACAACTTTTTGTACATTTTTTTTTCTTTTTGTCATTATTCAATCACTTGGGACAAAAAAATAAAATATTCAATGGGCTCAACATGCCTCTCAGAAATTTCCTTGGGGTGTCTACTTTCCAAAATGGGGTAATTTTGGGGGGTTTTGTGCTATCTTGGCATTTTATGGCCTTCAAAACTGTGATAGGTAGTGAGGAGTGAAATCAAAAATTTATGCCCTTAGAAACCTTGAAGGCGGTGCTTGGTTTTTGGGGTTCCGTACGCGGCTACGCTCCCAAAAAGTCCCACACATGTGGTATCCCCGTACTCAGGAGAAGCAGCAGAATGTATTTTGGGGTGTAATTTCATATATGCCCATGGCATGTGTGAGCAATATATCATTTAGTGACAACTTTGTGCAAAAAAAAAAAAGTTTGTCATATTCCCGCAACTTGTGGCAAAATATAAAATATTCCATGAACCCAACATGCCTCTCAGTAAATAGCTTGGGGTGTCTACTTTCCAAAATGGGGTAATTTGGGGGGGTTTTGTGCTATTTTGGCATTTTATGGCCTTCGAAACTGTGATAAGTAGTGAGGAGTGAAATCAAAAATTTGCGCCCTTAGAAATCCTGAAGGCGGTGCTTGGTTTCCGGGGTCCCGTACGTGGCTAGGCTCCTAAAAAGTCCCACACATGTGGTATCCCCGTACTCAGGAGAAGCAGCAGAATGTATTTTGGGGTGCAATTCCACATATAACCATGGCATGTGTGAGCAATATATCATTTAGTGACAACTTTTTGTAATTTTCTTTTTTTTTTGTCATTATTCAATCACTTGGGACCAAAAAAAAAAAAATTCAATGGGCTCAACATGCCTCTCAGCAATTTCCTTGGGGTGTCTACTTTCCAAAATGGGGTCATTTGGGGGGTTTTGTACTGCCCTGCCATTTTAGCACCTCAAGAAATGAGATAGGCAGTCATAAATTTAAAGCTGTGTAAATTCCAGAAAATGTACCCTAGTTTGTAAACGCTAGAACTTTTGCGCAAACCAATAAATTTACGCTTATTGACATTTTTTTTACTAAAGACATGTGGCTGAATACATTTTGGCCTAAATGTATGACTAAAATTGAGTTTATTCGATTTTTCTTATAACAAAAAGTAGAAAATATCATTTTTTTTTCGAAATTTTCGGTCTTTTTCCGTTTATATCGCAAAAAAAAAAAATCGCAGAGGCAATCAAATACCATTAAAAGAAAGCTCTATTTGTGGGAAGAAAAGGACGCAAATTTCGTTTGGGTACAACATTGCATGTCTGCACAATTTACAGTTAAAGCAGCGCAGTGCAAAATTCTGAAATCACCTCTGGTCCTCTACCTACCAAATGGTCCGGGGCTTAAGTGGTTAATGTGCTTCTTCTTGAGAAACCCCTTTGTTGCCTTGTTGAGGGAAGAAGGTTTTCATCTAAGATTTTACTATACATGGCCCCATCCATTGGCCCTTCGATGCAGAAAAGTCGGTCTTTACTTTTAGCAAAGAAACAGCCCCAAAGCATGTTTCCACCTCCATGCTTAAAAGTAGGGATGGTGTGATGATGTTCATTGGCATGACTGTACACGCGCCTTCTTGAGGAGGGGGGACTCTCGTTTGGAGGAAGAAAAATTCTGACTATGACCCTAAGAACACCATCCCTACAGTCAAGCACGGAGGTAGAAACATTATGCTTTGGAGCTGTTTCTCTACTAAAGGTAAAGACCGACCTTGCCGCATTGAGGGGCCAATAGATGGGGCCATGTATTGTAAAATCTTGGATGAGAACCTTCTTCCCTTAGCCTGAACACTGAAGATGGGTCATGGATTGGTCTTTCAGCATGACAATACTGCCAAGGCAACAAAATAGTGGCTCAAAAAGAAACACATTAAGGTAATTGTGTGGCCAAGCCATTCTCCAAACCTTAATTCTATAGAAAATTTATGGAGGGAGCTGAAACTTTGTGCTGCCAAGCGACAGCCAAGAAACCTTAAAGCAGTTGTATACCCGCAGATTTTCTTTTTTTTAAACCTGTAAGGCAAAAGGCATAATGATAATAATAATAATAAGGCCTTATAGGCTTACCTGTAGGTAAAAGTAAAAAAAAAGGGGTATACAACCGCTTTAAGAATTTAGAGAAGATCTGTAAAAAAAGAGTGGACCAAAATCCCTCCTGAGATGTGTGCAAACCTGGTCACCAACTACAAGAAACATCTTGCGTCTGTGCTTGCCAACAAGGATTTCTCCATCAAGTACGAAATCATGTTTTTGCTTGGAGATCAAATATTTATTTTACTCATTGAACTGCAACTCAATTTATAACATTTGTATCGTGTTTTTTTTCTGTATTTTTGGTTGATATCCTGTCTCTATCATTTAAACGCTTAAGGGCCGCCGCACGAGTATTTACGTCGACAGAATGGCACGGCTGTGCAAATGGGCGTATATATACGTTCCCTTTAATTTGCCGGCCGTGTGGTTGCGCGCGCGAGCTCCGTGACCGTGCCCGCGGGACCTGCCGGTGTCCCGCGATCGGGTCACAGAGCTGAAGAACAGGGAGATGTTAGTGTAAACACAACATCTCCCCGTTCTCCCTAGTGACATGTCACTGATCGTCTGTTCCCTGTCATCGGAAACAGCGATCAGTGACATGTCACGGCAAGCCACGCCCCCTAACAGTTAGAATAACTCCCTAGGTCACACTTAACCCCTTCAGCGCCCCTACAGGTTAACCCCTTCACTGCCAGTGTAATTTTTACAGTAATCAGTGCATTTTTATAGCACTGATCGCTGTAAAAATTACAATGGTCCCAAAATTGTGTCAAAAGTGTCCGATGTATCCGCCATAATGTCGCAGTCACGATAAAAATCGCCGATCGCCGCCATTACTAGTAAAAAAAATATTTTAATAAAAATGCCATAAAACTATCCGCTATTTTGTAGACGCTATAACTTTTGCGCAAACCAATCAATAAACGCTTATTGCGATTTTTTTTAACCAAAAATATGTAGAAGAATACGTATCGGCCTAAACTGAGGAAAAAAAAATATTTTTTTTTATATATTTTTTTAGGGATATTTATTATAGCAAAAAGTAAAAAATATTGCTTTTTTTTAAAAATTGTCGCTCTATTTTTGTTTATAGTGCAAAAAATAAAAACCGCAGAGGTGATCAAATACCACCAAAAGAAAGCTCTATTTGTGGGAAAAAAAGGATGTCAATTTTGTTTGGGAACCACGTCACACGACCACGCAATTGTCAGTTAAAGCGACGCAGTGCCGAATCGCAAAAAGTGGCCTGTCTTTGGCCAACCAAATGGTCCGGGGTTTAAGTGGTTAAAATAGACCTATGATAAAAAATATAGACCCTTAATTTCTTTGTAAGTAGGTAAACCTACAAAATTAGCAGGGGATCAAATCATTATTTTCCCCACCGTATATGGGATTGTATATATTTTATCCCTTTTTATAGCTTGAGCTAGATGGACTTGTTTTTTTTCAACCTGACTAACTATATATATATATATATATATATATATATATACATATATATATATATATATATGTAGCACACAGACCCCTTTCTTTACCTGCATTAACTTTGGCTCCTCGCAGGAAGAGAGAGGCACACCGCACCAACAGCCCGTACCCTCCTGTGCAGGAGGTTGAGCGGTGTTGTTGTTGGGTCTTTCCACGGTCAGAACATGAAAACCTCCAGAGTCTGATGCTTGCATCTATATTAACCACTTAACGACCGCTCACTGTATATATACGTCGGCAGAATGGCACGGACAGGCACAATCACGTACCTGTACGTGCCTGCCTTCGTAGGTGCCTAACACCTACGCGTAGGTGCCTAACACCTACGCGTGAAGCATACACCTCCCCTGATCTGATCAGATCTATACTAGCGTCCCCAGCAGTTTAGGGTTCCCAAAAACGCAGTGTTAGCGGGATCAGCCCAGATACCTGCTAGCACCTGCGTTTTGCCCCTCCGTCCAGCCCAGGCCACCCAAGTGCAGTGTCGATCGATCACTGTCACTTTCAAAACACAACACACATAACTGCAGCGTTCGCAGAGACAGGCCTGATCCCTGCGACTCCAGTTCTGTAGGAGGTGATTTCACCACCACAGTTTAAAAAAAAAAGAGAACTGCATTGAACTGCAACTCAATTTATAACATTTGTATTGTGTTTTTTTTCTGGATTTTTGGTTGATATCCTGTCTCTATCATTTAAACGCTTAAGGACCGCCGCACGAGTATTTGGCCTCGTACACACGGCCGAGATTCTCGTTGAGAAAAACATGTCGTTTTTTTCGACGAGATTCTTGGACAAGAAACTTGTCCCGGCCGAGTGTACACACGCTCGTTTCAAAGAACCCGCGGTTCTTTGAAAGGAGTGTACGCGGTGACGTCATCGACTACGTCGAGCATGCGCTCGTCACATTCAATGCCGTCGCCGCCATCTTGGTACACCCTACGTATGCCTAGGAAGCTACCGCGCATGCGTCAAATTCATTTCGAACATGCGCGGGCTTCCGGGCGGACAGGTAAGTGTACACACACTCACTTTTCTCGTCGAGAAACACGCCGAGGAGAATCTCGACGAGAAAATAGAGAGCAGGTTCTCTATTTTCTCGTCGAGGTTTCTTGTCGGTTTTCTCGACGAGAAACACGCTAGCAGCGTACACACGACCGATTTACTCGGCAAGACCTCTCTGCCAGCAAGTTTCTTGCTGGTTCTTGCCGAGAAAATCGGTCGTGTGTACGAGGCCTTAACGTCGACAGAATGGCACGGCTGTGCAAATGGGCGTATATATACGTTCCCTTTAATTTGCCGGCCGTGTGGTTGCGCGCGCGAGCTCCGTGACCGTGCCCGCGGGACCTGCCGGTGTCCCGCGATCGGGTCACAGAGCTGAAGAACGGGGAGATGTTAGTGTAAACACAACATCTCCCCGTTCTCCCTAGTGACATGTCACTGATCGTCTGTTCCCTGTCATCGGAAACAGCGATCAGTGACATGTCACGGCAAGCCACGCCCCCTAACAGTTAGAATAACTCCCTAGGTCACACTTAACCCCTTCAGCGCCCCTACAGGTTAACCCCTTCACTGCCAGTGTAATTTTTACAGTAATCAGTGCATTTTTATAGCACTGATCGCTGTAAAAATTACAATGGTCCCAAAATTGTGTCAAAAGTGTCCGATGTATCCGCCATAATGTCGCAGTCACGATAAAAATCGCCGATCGCCGCCATTACTAGTAAAAAAAATATTTTAATAAAAATGCCATAAAACTATCCGCTATATTGTAGACGCTATAACTTTTGCGCAAACCAATCAATAAACGCTTATTGAGATTTTTTTTAACCAAAAATATGTAGAAGAATACGTATCGGCCTAAACTGAGGGAAACAAAATATTTTTTTTTATATATTTTTTTAGGGATATTTATTATAGCAAAAAGTAAAAAATATAGCTTTTTTTAAAAAATTGTCGCTCTATTTTTGTTTATAGTGCAAAAAATAAAAACCGCAGAGGTGATCAAATACCACCAAAAGAAAGCTCTATTTGTGGAAAAAAAAGGACGTCAATTTTGTTTGGGAACCACGTCACACGACCACGCAATTGTCAGTTAAAGCGACGCAGTGCCGAATCGCAAAAAGTGGCCTGTCTTTGGCCAACCAAATGGTCCGGGGTTTAAGTGGTTAAAATAGACCTATGATAAAAAATATAGACCCTTAATTTCTTTGTAAGTAGGTAAACCTACAAAATTAGCTGTATTAGTGTCGGTGATGCCGATAGGTAGCCAGTTATTTTTTTTAGGTTCGCCGCAGGTTTTTATAGCGTCAGGTAGCCCCATATATTACCTAATAAAGGTTTAACCCCTTGATCGCCCCCCAGGTAACCCTTTCACCCCCTTTTGCCAGTGTCACTAATTGATCGTTTTTCTGATCGCTGTATTAGTTATGCTGGTGCCGATAGGTAGCCAGTTATTTTTTTTAGGTTCGCCGCAGGTTTTTATAGCGTCAGGTACCCCCATATATTATCTAATAAAGGTTTTAACCCCCTAATTGCCCCTAGTTAACCCTTTCGCCAGTGATCACAGTATAAGTGTTACTGGTGACACTGGTTAGCCAGTTAGTTATTTTGTTATTTAGGTTCTGCGTCAGGTTTTTATATAGCGTCAGGTACCCCCATATATTACCTAATAAAGGTTTAATCCCCTGATTGCCCCTAGTTAACCCTTTCACCAGTGATCACCATATAAGTGTTACGGGTGACGCTGGTTAGTTAGTTTGTTTTTTATAGTGTCAGGGCACCCGCCGTATATAACCCAATAAAGGTTTAACCCCCTGATCACCCGGCGGGTGATATCAATTAGGTTTTAGCGTCAGAGAGGGTTTGCGTTGCCCCAGGCAGCGTCAGGTTAGTACCAGTAACGCTAACACCTACGCGTGAAGCATACACCTCCCCTGATCTGATCAGATCTATACTAGCGTCCCCAGCAGTTTAGGGTTCCCAAAAACGCAGTGTTAGCGGGATCAGCCCAGATACCTGCTAGCACCTGCGTTTTGCCCCTCCGTCCAGCCCAGGCCACCCAAGTGCAGTGTCGATCGATCACTGTCACTTTCAAAACACAACACACATAACTGCAGCGTTCGCAGAGACAGGCCTGATCCCTGCGACTCCAGTTCTGTAGGAGGTGATTTCACCACCACAGTTTAAAAAAAAAAGAGCATATATGCCGAAGCATGGGGGCAGCAGGGGCGGAGGAGCAATTTTGCTCCTAATGCCGCGTACATACGGTCAAAATTCCGACGGAGGCATGTCATGGAAAAGTCAGACCGTGTGTACGCGGCATAACTTTTGCGGGAGGATGCCCCCATGCTTCGGCATATATAAATGGTGCATGTATGCCCATCATTAGAAGTGGGTGAATGAAGGGAGGTATTCTAATGGTGGGTATACCCACCGATCAATCTCTTTTTTTCATTCAGCCAACAGGCTGCATGAAAAAAAAAGATTACAATACATGTCCAACAAGGACCAGCAACGTACTGGTATGTTGCTGGACTTTGGTTATACCAGATTGATGCCTGCGGGTTTAGGTATCATCTTGGTATCATTCTTTTCAGCCAGCGGCCGACTTTCATGTAAAAGCAATCCTAGCAATCCTAGCGGCTAATTAGCCTCTGGACTGCTCTGGACTGCTTTTACAAGCAGTGGGAGGGAATGTCCACCCCGGATATAAAAAGCGCTATTGGGAAAGCATTTTATTACACCGATCTTGGTGTGGTCAGATGCTTTGAGGGCAGAGGAAAGATCTAGGGTCCAATAGACCCCAGTTTTTTCAAAAAAAGAGTACCTGTCACTACCTATTGCTATCATAGGGGATATTTACATTCCCTGAGATAACAATAAACTGCGCGTTTGTGCGAAATTTTAACCACTTAAGCCCCGGACCATTTGGTAGCTAAAGGACCATAGGTGATTTCAGAATTTTGCACTGCGCTGCTTTAACTGTAAATTGTGCGGACATGCAATGTTGTACCCAAACGAAATTTGCGTCCTTTTCTTCACACAAATAGAGCTTTCTTTTAATGGTATTTGATTGCCTCTGCGATTTTTATTTTTTGCGATATAAACGGAAAAAGACCGAAAATTTAGAAAAAAAATGATATTTTCTACTTTTTGTTATAAGAAAAATCGAATAAACTCAATTTTAGTCATACATTTAGGCCAAAATGTATTCAGCCACATGTCTTTAGTAAAAAAAATGTCAATAAGCGTATATTTATCGGTTTGCGCAAAAGTTATAGCGTTTACAAACTAGGGTACATTTTCTGGAATTTACACAGCTTTTAATTTATGACTGCCTATCTCATTTCTTGAGGTGCTAAAATGACAGGGCAGTACAAAACCCCCCCAAATGACCCCATTTTAGAAAGTAGACACCCCAAGGAAATTGCTGAGAGGCATGTTGAGCCCATTGAATATTTTTTTTTTTGTCCCAAGTGATTGAATAATGACAAAAAAAAATAAAAAATTACAAAAAGTTGTCACTAAATGATATATTGCTCACACATGCCATGGTTATATGTGGAATTGCACCCCAAAATACATTCTGCTGCTTCTCCTGAGTACGGGGATACCACATGTGTGGGACTTTTTAGGAGCCTAGCCACGTACGGGACCCCGGAAACCAAGCACCGCCTCCAGGATTTCTAAGGGCGCAAATTTTTGATTTCACTCCTCACTACCTATCACAGTTTTGAAGGCCATAAAATGCCAAAATAGCACACAACCCCCCCAAATGACCCATTTTGGAAAGTAGACACCCCAAGCTGTTTGCTGAGAGGCATGGTGAGTATTTTACAGCTCTCATTTGTTTTTGAAAATGAAGAAAGAACTTTTTTTTTTTTTTTCTTTTTTTTTTCAATTTTCAAAACTTTGTGACAAAAAGCGAGATCTGCAAAATACTCACAATACCTCTCAGCAAATAGCTTGGGGTGTCTACTTTCCAAAATGGGGTCATTTGGGGGGGTTTTGTGCCATCTGGGCATTCCATGGCCTCCGAAACTGTGATAGGCAGTGAGAAGTGAAATCAAAAATTGACACCCTTAGAAAGCCTGAAGGCGGTGCTTGGTTTTTGGGGTCCCGTACGCGGCTAGGCTCCCAAAAAGTCTCACACATGTGGTATCCCCGTACTCAGGAGAAGCAACAGAATGTATTTTGGGGTGTAATTCCACATATGCCCATGGCATGTTTGAGCAATATATCATTTAGTGACAACTTTGTGCAAAAAAAAATAAAATAATAAAAAAATTGTATTTTTTCCGCAACTTGTGTCAACATATAAAATATTCCATGGACTCGACATGCCTCTCAGTATATAGCTTGGGGTGTCTACTTTCCAAAATGGGGTCATTTGGGGGGGTTTTGAACTGTTCTGGCATTTTATACACAACATTAGGAAGCTTACATCCACTCTTCTAACCACTTGAAGACAAAGCCCTTTTTGACACTTTTTGTTTACATGAAAACATATTTTTTTTGCAAGAAAATTATGTTGAACCCCCAAACATTATATATATTTTTAAAGCAAAGGCCCTACAGAATAAAATGGTGGGTGTTGCATTTTTTTTTTCTACACAGTATTTGCGCAGCGATTTTTCAAACGCATTTTTATGGGAAAAAATACACTTTTTTTAATTTTAATGCACTAAAACACACTATATTGCCCAAATGTTTGATGAAATAAAAAAGATGATCTTAGGCCGAGTACATAGATACCAAACACGACATGCTTTAAAATTTCGCACAAACGTGCATTGGCGACAAACTACATACATTTTTAAAAGCCTTTAAAAGCATTTACAGGTTACCCCGTTAGATTTACAGAGGAGGTCTACTGCTAAAATTACTGCCCTCGATCTGACCTTCGCGGTGATACCTCACATGCATGGTGCAATTGCTGTTTACATATGACGCCAGACCGACGCTTGCGTTCGCCATTGGGCAAGAGCAGGGCAGGACAGGGGTGCAGGTACGTTGCTGGTCCTTGTTGGACATGTATTGTAATCTTTTTTTTCATGCAGCCTGTTGGCTGAACGAAAAAAAAAGATTGATCGGTGGGTATGCCCACCATTAGAATACCGCCCTTCATCCACCCACTTCTAATGATGGGCATACATGCACCATTTATATATGCCGAAGCATGGGGGCATCTTCTCGCAAAAGTTATGCCGCGTACACATGGTCAGACTTTTCCACGGGCAAGCCTCCGTCGGAATTTCGACCGTATATACGCGGCATTAGGAGCAAAATCGCTCCTCCGCCCCTGCTGCCCCAATGCTTCGGCATATATGCTTTTTTTTTTAAACTGTGGTGGTGAAATTACCTCCTACAGCACTGGAGTCGCAGGGATCAGGCCTGTCTCTGCGAACGCTGCAGTTATGTGTGTTGTGTTTTGCAAGTGACAGTGATCGATCGATACTGCACTTGGGTGGCCTGGGCTGGACGGAGGGGCAAAACGCAGGTGCTAGCAGGTATCTGGGCTGATCCCACTAACAGTGCGTTTTTGGGAACCCTAAACTGCTGGGGACGCTAGTATAGATCTGATCAGATCAGATATTGAGCTGATCAGATACTATACCACTACGGGGGGTGTATGCTTCACGTGTGGGTGTTAGCGCTACTGGCACTAACCTGACGCTGCCTGGGGTGTGACGCAGACCCTCTCTGACGCTAAAACCTAACTGATATCACCCGCCGGGCGATCAGGGGGTTAAACCTTTATTGGGTTATATACGGCGGGTGCCCTGACACTATAAAAAGCAAACTAACTAACCAGCGTCACCCGTAACACTTATATGATGATCACTGGTGAAAGGGTTAACTAGGGGCAATTAGGGGGTTAAAACCTTTATTAGGTAATATATGGGGGTACCTGACGCTATATAAAAACCTGACGGCGAACCTAAAAAAAAATGACTGGCTACCTATCGGCATCACCAACACTAAGACAACGATCATAAAAACGATTGCTTAGCGACAGTGGTGATAGGGGGTGAAAGGGTTACCTGGGGGGCGATCAGGGGGTTAAACCTTTATTAGATAATATATGGGGGTACCTGACGCTATAAAAACCTGCGGCGAACCTAAAAAAAATTACTGGCTACCGATCAGCATCACCGACGCTAAGACATCGATCAGAAAAATGATCGCATAGTGACGGCGGTGCTAGGGGGTGAAAGGGTTACCTGGGGGGTGATCAAGGGGGTTACACCTTTATTAGGTAATATATGGGGGTACCCGACGCTATAAAAACCTGCGGCGAACCTAAAAAAAATTACTGGCTACCGATCAGCATCGCCGACGCTAAGACATCGATCAGAAAAATTATCGCTTAGTGACAGTGGTGATAGGGGGTGAAAGGGTTACCTGGGGGGGCGATCAAGGGGGTTAAACCTTTATTAGGTAATATATGGGGGTACCCGACGCTATAAAAACCTGCGACGAACCTAAAAAAAATTACTGGCTACCGATCAGCTTCACCGACGCTAAGACATCGATCAAAAAAATAATCGCATAGCCACGGCGGTGCTAGGGGGTGAAAGGGTTACCTGGGGGGTGATCAAGGGGGTTAAACCTTTATTAGGTAATATATGGGGGTACCCGACGCTATAAAAACCTGCGGCGAACCTAAAAAAAATTACTGGCTACCGATCAGCATCACCGACGCTAAGACATCGATCAGAAAAATGATTGCTTAGTGACAGTGGTGATAGGGGGTGAAAGGGTTATCTGGGGGGTGATCAGGGGGTTAAACCTTTATTAGGGGGGGTTAGGGGGCTACACTGGACCTAAAACTAAATGTAGTGACACTTTTACAGTCACAAATGTCACTGATTGCAGTGATCACTAAATAAATGGTCACTGCAATCAGTGACACTGTGACTGGGGGCTGGGGGGGGCTGGGGGGTGATCTGGGGGTGTCTGGGGGGGCCTGGGGGGGCGATTTATGTGCCTATGTGTCCTGGTGTCAGTGTGCTGTTTTGTGTACTAACCTGGCATCTTCTCCTGTACGGCGCTCGGTATATGTGAGCGCCCCAGGAGAGATGACATCACTTCCTCCTTCCTGGCAGGCAGGGGAAGCTCTCTCATTCGCCGGGAGCGATCGAGAAGGGGTGGCCGGAATCGAACGGCCGTCCCCTCATGCCTGATCGCTCCCGAAGGTAAAACGACCGCTCACTCTAAAGAAGGGGGGTCCGATCGGACCCCCCAACTATACAAAGGCAATCACGTACATATACGTGATTCTGCCTGTCGGTGCCATTCTGCTGACGTATATTTACAGTGGTTAAAGCATGTCGTGTTTGGTATCTATGTACTCGGCCTAAGATCATCTTTTTTATTTCATCAAACATTTGGGCAATATAGTGTGTTTTAGTTGAAAAATTTAATGGGGTTGTCTCTGCGCAGAGGAAGTCAAATTTTACACAGTAGACAGAACTGCTGCCTCTACTTATTGTTGCCTCCTGGGTGGGTGCAGCAAAAAAATGGAAAAAAGGTTTGGGGGGGGGTGTAGATGTGGCGCTGTTCTGAACCCAAGAATGGTTGATGAATCAAATATAAGTCTCAAGTAAAAGATATTAGAGAATAAAAAGGAAAAATAAAATAAAAATAAAATAAATTTGGCTCTGCCAGGTGTTTACTTTCCGGGCAATGAGTGGGACGTGGTGGTGAGGGTATCCGTTTAAAACGTGTTCAATTGGATAGTGATATTCCTTTAAAAATCGTGAATTTATAATTTGTAACTTTTGTCTCAGCCGGGTGTTTGTTAGTAGCTTAATGTGAATTGAGGGTTAAACTATACCTTTGAAAGTAAGGAAGAAAAAGGAAAACCTTCTAGTGGAAAAGTAGGCAAAAGGGGTGAATAAAAAACTAAATTAGGAAAGCTCGGCCGGGTGTTTGCTAATATTGTTTAAAGAGTATTTTGAAGCCCACTCTAGTGGTGTTGCTGGGGTAGTGTGATGCTTTGTGATGTTTGGAATTTTGCGATTTGATGAGGGTTTGATGTAGGTGAAACCCAATGGTGCTTCAGCCGGGTGTTTGCTACACCTTTGGCCGGTGTGATGTACTTAAATTGTTAGGCAATCCGTATAAAGCTATACTTTAGCAAGTACACATAAAAATACATAAAAATACATAAAGATGAAAAAATGAAAAGATATATATGAATGAGAAAATGGAATCAAATATGCAATAAGTCCATACAGTAGTGACAGTGAAAATTGGTGACTTTTTTGCTGCTGTGCTTGTCCCAGCCGATTTTCTTGTGAATGTGGTAATCCATGAACGTTAAAATATTGCACTCACCAGATCCTTCATACCCTCTGGGGGTATGGTGCAGTCACAGTATGTGCCCCTGTGTAGCAGTCTCGGGTGGCTCCAAAAGGTCCCTTGTGATTAGTGATGAGCCGAACACCCCCGGGTTCGGTTCGCACCAGAACCCGCGAACGGACCGAAAGTTCGAACGAACATTAGAACCCTATTAAATACAATGGATGCGAACGTTCGAATTCTAAAGTGCTAATTATAACAACTATTATGCATGTTATTGTCATAAATAGGGTTTGGGAACCCGGGTTCTGCACCAGGGGACATGTATCAATGCAAAAAGAAGTTTTAAAAACGGTCGTTTTTCGGGAGCAGTCATTTTAATGATGCATAAAGTGAAAAAAAAAAAGTCAAATATTCCTTTAAATATCGTACCTGGGGGGTGTCTAAAGTATGCCTGTGAAGTGCCACGTGTTTCCCGTGTTTAGAACTGTCCCTGCACAAAATGACACTTCTAAAGGAAAAAAAAGCCATTTAAAACTGCTTGCGGCTTTAATGTAATGTCTGGTCCCGGTAATATGGATGAAATTCTTTAAGAAAAATGGCATAGCTACCCCATGACCCCCCCCCCCCCTACCCCAGCCCATTACCAGCCCCTTTGGGTCTTGTATGGATATTAAGGGGAACCCCGCACATAAAATAAAAAAGGCCCTATATACTCTGAACAGCCGTATACAGGCGGTGCATACAAGACAGGGACTGTAGGTTTGTTCTTATGTAGAATCTGTTTGTAATTTTGAACAGGTACATTGTTGAAGTGTAGCTCCAGCCCAAAAATCTATTTTTAAACTTTTTGGGAAACATAGGTAAGGGTTATCACCCCTGTAACATTTGTTTTGCTGTCTGTGCCCCTGTTCAGAACATTTCACCTCACTTTCCGTCCCAATGACAACTGTTTTTGAAATGTGGTGTTTTTCTTGAAACAAGGATTGCTGATAAAGCATCAGTACAGATGAGACCCCTTTCTCCCATATTTATTCTTACAGGAGAGAATTTTCCTTTCTAGGGGTAGATTTCCTCTCACTTCCTGTTGTCTTCTTTCGTTTGCAAGTAGGAGTCGTTTGTAAGTTGGATGTTTGAAAGTAGGGACCTGCCGTATATACTCTGCAGAAATAGGCCCCTTAGTTGTTGGTGTTGGCACAACACTGTAAGCACTCAGTTACTCTTGGTTGGTGCTGGAACGCCCTGCTGTCAACTATTATATCAGGAATTTTAATTACATATAATTGTTGAACAGTGGTAGTAAAAATTGGGGCTTTGATGGTGGTGCTGGTGCCACAACACTGTAAGCCCTGACAGTTACTCTTGGTGGGTGCAGCAATGGGCCCTGCTGTGAATTATTAGATCAAGAATTGTAATTACATGCCCCTTTTGAACAGGGGCTGAAAAATTGGGCCTTTCGTGGTGGTGGTGGTGGTGGCGTTGCCACAAGACTGTAAGCCCTCAGAGTTACTCTTGGTGGGTGCAGCAATGGACCCTGCTGTGAATTATTAGATCAAGAATTGTAATTGCATGCCCCTGTTGAACAGGGGCTGAAAAATTGGGCCTTAGGCACTGGTGGCACAACACTACAACCCCTCACAGATACTGTACTTGGAGCACAGCAATGAGCCCTGTTGCAAAGTATTGCTTCAAAAATTGTAATGACACGCCCCTGTTAAACAGGGGCTGAAAAATTGGGCCTTAGGCACTGGTGCCACAACACTCCAACCCCTCACAGATACTGTACTTGGAGCACAGCAATGAGCCCTATGGCAAATTATTGCTAAAAAAATTGTAATTACACGCCCCTGTAAAACAGGGGCTGAAAAATTGGGCCTTAGCCACTGGTGGCGGCACCCATAAACAAAAATGATCTTCCAAGCTATCATCATCAATCGTATCATTGAGGACTCGGAGGAGGAGGATAGCCAGTCAACATAACAGCACAGGCACTCAGCATCAGCATCAGTCTTGAAGGGATGTGACATGTTAAAATCAATTAGTCTGTTATATCAGCATCAGGTGTGTGGTAGCTGGTGGTGATCCAAGACTGGTTCATCTTGATGAAAGTCAGTCGATCAACCGAGTCGGTGGACAGGCGCACCCTGTGATCCGTGACAAATCCTCCAGCAGCACTGAATGTGCGTTCCGAAAGAACGCTGGATGCAGGACAGGCCAGTAGCTCAATTGCATACTGTGCAAGCTCTGGCCAGTGATCCATCCTCAAGACCCAGTAAGCCAGAGGATTTTCGGTGGGGAAGGTGTCCAAGTCTGACCTTGCCCCTAGATATTCCTGCACCATGTTTATCAGACGCTGGCGATGGTTGCTGGAACCGATCATACTTTGGGGCTGCGGACTAAAGAATTGTCTGAACGCATCGGTCAGACGGCCACCTTCCCCACCGCTCCTTCTTTGACTGGCCGAAGCCTCAGCAACTCGTTGTCCAGGACCAGGAGTTTGTAACCTCCCAGTCTCTGGGAACGCGTTGCACAGACCTTTCTGCAAGGCCTCCCGGAGTTGTCTCATCCTCTGCTCCCTCTGCGACGGTAACATAAGGTCCGCAACCTTACCCTTGTACCGTGGATCAAGGAGAGTGGCCAGCCAGTAATGGTCCCTCTCCTTGATCCGAAGAATACGAGGATCCTTCCGCAGACTTTGCAGGATCAGGGAGGCCATGCAGCGTAGGTTTGCTGAGGCATTCGCTCCGGAGTCCTCTGGGTCACTAAGGACGACATGATCCGCAGCCACCTCCTCCCAGCCACGTACAAGTCCACTGGTTTCTTGGGACTGTAAATCATCCCTAAAAGACTGCTGCTGATGATGCTGAGTGCCAGCCTCCACCTCCATGCTGACACAATCCTCCTCCTCCTCCTCCTCCTCCTCCTCTTCCTGTGCGATGGGTGGGACAGAAGGAACACTGTCTGGGTAAAGGGGGCCTTGAGAGGCAAGGAAGTCCTCCTCTTCCTGCCTCTGTTCTGCCTCAAGTGCCCTGTCCATTATTCCACGCAGCGTGTGCTCCAACAGGTGGACAAGAGGTACAGTGTCACTGATGCATGCACTGTCACTGCTCACCATCCTCGTGGCCTCCTCAAATGGTGCCAGGACAGTGCATGCATCCCTGATCATGCCCCACTGGCGTGGAGAAAAAAAACCAAGCTCCCCTGACCCTGTCCTGGTGCCGTAGTCGCACAGGTACTCATTGATGGCCCTCTGCTGCGTGTGCAGCCGCTGCAGCATGGCCAACGTTGAGTTCCACCTGGTGGGCATGTCACATATAAGGCGGTTTTTGGGCAGGTTCAACTCCTTTTGCAGCTCAGCCAGGCGAGCACTGGCATTATAAGATCTGCGGAAATGCACACAGACTTTCCTGGCCTGCCTCAGGACATCCTGTAAGCCCGGGTACCTGCCCAAGAACCGCTGCACCACCAGGTTAAGGACGTGAGCCACACAGGGCACATGGGTCAGTTGTCCCTGTCGGAGGGCGGAGAGGAGGTTGGTGCCATTGTCGCAAACCACCATTCCTGGCTTAAGCTGGCGTGGCGTCAACCACCTCTCGGCCTGGCCCTGCAGAGCAGACAGGACCTCTGCCCCAGTGTGGCTTCTGTCCCCCAAACACACCAGCGCAAGCACGGCATGGCATCTTTTTGCCTGCGTACTTGCGTAGCCCCGTGAACGGCTACGGAGCACCGCTGGTTCATAGGACAAACCACAGGAAGAGGCCATGGAGGAAGAAGAAGAGGAGGGGGTGGAGGAGAGAGGTGTGTCACAACCAGTAGTAGCATTTTGGAGGCGTGGCGGTGGGACAACCTCCAACACTACTGCACCTTGTCCTGCATCCTTCCCAGCTGCCAAAAGAGTGACCCAATGGGCCGTGAAAGAAAGGTAACGTCCCTGTCCATGCCTGCTGGACCATGAGTCAGCGGTAATATGCACCTTACCGCTGACCGCCCTGTCCAGCGAGGCCAAGACATTGCCTTCCACATGCCGGTAGAGAGCCGGAATAGCCTTCCGTGAGAAAAAGTGGCGTTTGGGAACCTGCCACTGAGGAACCGCACATTGCACAAACTCACGGAAGGGGGCCGAGTCTACCAACTGAAAAGGCAGCAGTTGAAGCGCTAGCAATTTAGCCAAGCTAGCATTCAACCGCTGGGCATGTGGATGGCTGGGAGTGAACTTCTTTCGACGGTCCAGCAGCTGGGGCAGGGAAATTTGCCTGCTAGAATCGGACGTCGGTGTACTGCTAGCAGAGTGGCCGCAAGTACTTGGCTGTGACACACCTAATTCTACACCTTCATTCCTCTCAGTGCATGTTTCAGAGAGGACTGAAGTTATAGTGGGGTTGGAGATCCCAGCTGATGCGGTGCAAGGAGAGGTCCGCTTTGTTCTTTGGTGTGGGTCTTTCAGGTAGGCTTGCCAACGAGCTGCATGGCAGGTCAACATATGTCTGGTCAGGCATGTGGTACCCAAGCGGCTGATGTTTTGGCCACGCGATATACGCTTGAGACATATGTTGCAAACAGCAGCTGTGCGATCTGATGCACTAGCCTCAAAAAAGGCCCACACCAAAGAACTTTTTGAATGACGGGCAGAGGCAGCGCCCTGCACAGGCGGAGCTCTGCGGTGTGATTCCGTCGGTGTACTGCCCTTACGCTGGCCACCAAAGGGCATCCTGCCTCGTTGGAGATGTGCCTCCTCCTCATCCTCCTCCTCCTCCTCTCTCCTATTAGGCACCCACGTGGAGTCAGTGACCTCATCATCACCTCCCTCCTCATCACTGGAGCCAATCTGGCAGTATGCTGCAGCTGCTGGAACATGACTGCCAGATTGGTGTCCTTCTTGAGCATCCCCTCTGTCTGCTCTCACGCTACTGCCTTCCTCTAGCTGGGTTTCATCATCAGACCCTTCGAAACGCTGGGCATCCTCCTGGAGCATGTACCCAACACTGTGCTGAAACAGTTCGGGGGACTCCTCAGGAGGAGGACATGGTGGGTCTAGGGAAGGAGTGACTGATGATGAGTCTGACATTGATACCAGGGAAGAGGACGCTTTGGCAGCTGCTTTTCCAGTACCCTGAGCCTGGGTGAGAGAGGATGAGGAGGAGGAGGAGGGCTTGGTCATCCACTCTACCAAGTCTTCGGCATGATGTGGCTCAACATGTCCAGCTGCCGAAAAGAAGGACAAGCGTGTCCCATGGCCATGTGCTGATGACAATGCACCGCGTCCACGACCAGCACTGTTGCCCCCAGACACAGAGCCTGCTTGCCCTCTTTTATTGCCTCCTGACTGTCTGCCTCTCCTTGTTTGCCTTCCAGACATTCTAATAGATGGCCTGCAGGGAGATGGGAAAAAAGCAATAAGGGCTACCTTCAGGTGTCCTTCTCTGTCCCTTGAAACAAGGACTTTGACAGTGAAAGAAACTGACACACTCTCCCTACCTACAGTTTTCTGTCCCTAGAAAAAATGTTTTTTTTAAGCACAATTTAGCACAAGGAGAATTCACTCACTGTCCTTCCAGGTCCCTGGAAACAAGGACTTTGACAGTGAAAGAAACTGACACACTCTCCCTACCTACAGTTTTCTGTCCCTAGAAAAAATGTTTTTTTTAAGCACAATTTAGCACAAGGAGAATTCACTCACTGTCCTTCCAGGTTCCTGGAAACAAGGACTTTGACAGTGAAAGAAACTGACACACTCTCCCTACCTACAGTTTTCTGTCCCTAGAAAAAATGTTTTTTTTAAGCACAATTTAGCACAAGGAGAATTTACTCACTGTCCTTCCAGGTCCCTGGAAACAAGGACTTTGACAGTGAAAGAAACTGACACACTCTCCCTACCTACAGTTTTCTGTCCCTAGAAAAAATGTTTTTTTTAAGCACAATTTAGCACAAGGAGAATTCACTCACTGTCCTTCCAGGTCCCTGGAAACAAGGACTTTGACAGTGAAAGAAACTGACTGTCATGGATATGTAGTAGTGTTTGTCTGTCAGCTTACCTTCCTTCCCATGTGTTCATCTTAGAGGCCTGAGCCCTTTCACCTGGCTTCCTTTATAATCTCCTCCCAGCCTGACTCCACCCCAGGCCCTATCACAGAACACTATATTAACCTGTGCACTGCAAGCCTGCTTTGCTGATCAACGTGTTTGTTAGGCATTTTGTGTTTGGGTTCCTGCCTGCCGTGTGCTACGTCTGTCTCTCTGTTACGTTATTGGCTTGTCCCCGACCATCCCTGTCTGCTCGTGACCCTTGACCTTCGGCTCGTTCTTTCGTTATCCTTGTCTGCTTGTGGCCCCTGACCTTCAGCTTGTTATTCGGTTCTCTCATACCTTGTGCTGCTGCTTCCCCTCTTTTCCCCTTATCCTACGGGGCGTGAGCTAGGAAACTCCAGGGGCCGCGACCTGGTCCCAGCCTGCAGCATAACATCCTCACCACTAGAGGCCCTGGAGAAGACCTGCTGGGTCTTAGACTCCGCGCCCTGGGGAATCTTGGCTCTAGCTTCCGTTAGGATCCCGGTTGTGCTCCTCTGGTCCCGCTTTCCACAACCACCCAGTTTCCTATCCGCAGAAGCCAGCCATAGGGTTCACTACCTCGCGGTGCACTACTGTCCCCCTACGGTGTGCATCTGTCACCTGGCCACAGGTGACCTTGACAGTTTGATCAGCCATGAACCCGGCTGACATCCCGTTACCCGTGGATGATCCGTTGCAGGGCATAGTTTGCAGACTTGAAACCCAGGAATCGAATCAGACTCAGGTGATGCGATTCCTCCAGGATCTGGCTTCTCGCTTTGAGCAGCTTCAGGCCTCCTTGGGAACCCTGAATCCGCAACCTCAAATACAACCAGCGGCTGCACCTATTGCACCAGTCGCAGCCACACACTCACTACAACTGCCAGCTCCGTCCCGTTTCTCTGGGGACTCCAAGGCTTGCAGGGGGTTCCTTAGCCAATGCACAATTCATTTTGAGCTCCAGCCCCAAAACTTCCTGTCTGATCGGGCTAAGGTAGCCTATATCATTTCCCTCCTCTCTGGTGAAGCTTTAGCCTGGGCAGCCCCTCTGTGGGAACTGAATGATCCAGTGGTTTCTAGCCTGTCTGGCTTCTTGAAACTTTTTCGGAATATCTTCGAAGAACCGGCTCGTGTCTCTTCAGCGGCCAGCGCCCTTTTGCGTCTCCGCCAAGAGTCTGCTTCTGTGGGACAGTATGCCCTTCATTTCCGCATACTGTCGGCTGAGTTGAGCTGGAACAATGAGGCCTTAGTCGCAACCTTTTTGCATGGCCTGTCTGATAGAGTGAAGGATGAATTAGCAGGAAGAACCATCCCCACTGATCTGGCCGGCGTTATCTCCTTGTGTAACCAGATCGATATTCGCTTTCAGGAGAGGACCTTAGAAAAGCAACGCCAGCACTCCTTGGTTCTTAGTCAGCCTGAACTCCCCTCTCTTCGACCCGTAGAGCATCTCCTACCAGCTGAGGAACTCATGCAGCTGGGTCGGACCAGGCTATCCCCCGAGGAACGTGCTAGGCGCAGAACTCTTGGTCTGTGTCTTTACTGTGGGGGCAAAGGTCATTTTCGTGACACTTGCTCTCTTTGTCCAGAAAAACGTTCGGGTCCACTTCATCTGGAAAGTGGAGTATTGGACCCAGAAATATCACCTTCCCCTTCTCGTCTTCTGCTTTCTGTGTTCCTTCATGTTGGTGCTTCTTCTCATTCGGTCTCAGCATATCTGGATTCCGGAGCCGCTGGTAATTTTATGGACTGGGAAATCGCATCGTCCATGAGACTTACTCTTTTGCCCCTCACCACACCATTGGTGGTCTTGGCGATTGATGGTACTGTTCTCCCAGGGGGACCTATCCGCTTCCAGACCCTCCCTGTTAAGATGTCAGTAGGGACACTCCACCAGGAGTGGATATCCTTCCTTATCTTACCCAAGGCCTCAACGCCTATAATTTTGGGTCTCCCATGGTTACAGCTCCATTCTCCTCATGTGGACTGGACTACTGGACAGATCCTGGCTTGGGGTCCCTCCTGTTCCTCGTCCTGCCTACCCAAGGTTGCCCCCTGTGAATCTGAGCCGGTCATTCATTCCAGGTTGCATAACCATTTATATTTCTCTGTCCCTAACCACCCTTGGACGCACAGCCAGGCTAGCTTGTCTACAAGTCCTGCAGTCGCTACGTCTTGCGATGCGATTCAGGTAGTCGCTACACCTGACTCAGCTATTCACTCTGCCTCTGTACTAGTTATGCCAGTCCAGCCCATGCCCAGTGAGCCTCCTACTTTTTCTTGTTCGGGACATTCTGCTTGTCCTTCAGCTATTCAGTTTGACGCCGGCGACATGTCACCTTCTAACCAACCTGACTTTAGGGTTCCACTGACATCTGCCCAGTCTGATGGTCCTGTGCAAGATGACCAGTTCCCCTTTAAGGGTCTAGGGGACCCTCCTCAGAATCCTGTTGATCCTCTCATGCCCTTGCTTATTCCTAGAGAGCCTTTGGTCCTCAATAGATCTTCTTGTCATCTCCCTACCTCGTTTTCGGTCTCTGAGGATAATCTTAAGTACGAGGTTAGACAAGTTCTGGATTCTCGGCTCTGCAGAGGCATTCTTCAGTACCTTGTGCATTGGAGAGGTTTTGGTCCTGAGGAGGCGTCTTGGATCGCTGCATCTGATGTCGCTGCACCTCATCTGTTGAGAAGGTTTCATCAGAGATTTCCCTTTAAGCCTGGGCCCAGGCGGGGGAGGGCCCATAAGAGGGAGGGTACTGTCATGGATATGTAGTAGTGTTTGTCTGTCAGCTTACCTTCCTTCCCATGTGTTCATCTTAGAGGCCTGAGCCCTTTCACCTGGCTTCCTTTATAATCTCCTCCCAGCCTGACTCCACCCCAGGCCCTATCACAGAACACTATATTAACCTGTGCACTGCAAGCCTGCTTTGCTGATCAACGTGTTTGTTAGGCATTTTGTGTTTGGGTTCCTGCCTGCCGTGTGCTACGTCTGTCTCTCTGTTACGTTATTGGCTTGTCCCCGACCATCCCTGTCTGCTCGTGACCCTTGACCTTCGGCTCGTTCTTTCGTTATCCTTGTCTGCTTGTGGCCCCTGACCTTCAGCTTGTTATTCGGTTCTCTCATACCTTGTGCTGCTGCTTCCCCTCTTTTCCCCTTATCCTACGGGGCGTGAGCTAGGAAACTCCAGGGGCCGCGACCTGGTCCCAGCCTGCAGCATAACATCCTCACCACTAGAGGCCCTGGAGAAGACCTGCTGGGTCTTAGACTCCGCGCCCTGGGGAATCTTGGCTCTAGCTTCCGTTAGGATCCCGGTTGTGCTCCTCTGGTCCCGCTTTCCACAACCACCCAGTTTCCTATCCGCAGAAGCCAGCCATAGGGTTCACTACCTCGCGGTGCACTACTGTCCCCCTACGGTGTGCATCTGTCACCTGGCCACAGGTGACCTTGACACTGACACACTCTCCCTACCTACAGTTTTCTGTCCCTAGAAAAAATGTTTTTTTTAAGCACAAGGAGAATTCACTCACTGTCCTTCCAGGTCCCTGGAAACAAGGACTTTGACAGTGAAAGAAACTGACACACTCTCCCTACCTACAGTTTTCTGTCCCTAGAAAAAATGTTTTTTTTAAGCACAATTTAGCACAAGGAGAATTCACTCACTGTCCTTCCAGGTCCCTGGAAACAAGGACTTTGACAGTGAAAGAAACTGACACACTCTCCCTACCTACAGTTTTCTGTCCCTAGAAAAAATGTTTTTTTTAAGCACAATTTAGCACAAGGAGAATTCACTCACTGTCCTTCCAGGTCCCTGGAAACAAGGACTTTGACAGTGAAAGAAACTGACACACTCTCCCTACCTACAGTTTTCTGTCCCTAGAAAAAATGTTTTTTTTAAGCACAATTTAGCACAAGGAGAATTCACTCACTGTCCTTCCAGGTCCCTGGAAACAAGGACTTTGACAGTGAAAGAAACTGACACACTCTCCCTACCTACAGTTTTCTGTCCCTAGAAAAAATGTTTTTTTTAAGCACAATTTAGCACAAGGAGAATTCACTCACTGTCCTTCCAGGTCCCTGGAAACAAGGACTTTGACAGTGAAAGAAACTGACACACTCTCCCTACCTACAGTTTTCTGTCCCTAGAAAAAATGTTTTTTTTAAGCACAATTTAGCACAAGGAGAATTCACTCACTGTCCTTCCAGGTCCCTGGAAACAAGGACTTTGACAGTGAAAGAAACTGACACACTCTCCCTACCTACAGTTTTCTGTCCCTAGAAAAAATGTTTTTTTTAAGCACAATTTAGCACAAGGAGAATTCACTCACTGTCCTTCCAGGTCCCTGGAAACAAGGACTTTGACAGTGAAAGAAACTGACACACTCTCCCTACCTACAGTTTTCTGTCCCTAGAAAAAATGTTTTTTTTAAGCACAATTTAGCACAAGGAGAATTCACTCACTGTCCTTCCAGGTCCCTGGAAACAAGGACTTTGACAGTGAAAGAAACTGACACACTCTCCCTACCTACAGTTTTCTGTCCCTAGAAAAAATGTTTTTTTTAAGCACAATTTAGCACAAGGAGAATTCACTCACTGTCCTTCCAGGTCCCTGGAAACAAGGACTTTGACAGTGAAAGAAACTGACACACTCTCCCTACCTACAGTTTTCTGTCCCTAGAAAAAATGTTTTTTTTAAGCACAATTTAGCACAAGGAGAATTCACTCACTGTCCTTCCAGGTCCCTGGAAACAAGGACTTTGACAGTGAAAGAAACTGACACACTCTCCCTACCTACAGTTTTCTGTCCCTAGAAAAAATGTTTTTTTTAAGCACAATTTAGCACAAGGAGAATTCACTCACTGTCCTTCCAGGTCCCTGGAAACAAGGACTTTGACAGTGAAAGAAACTGACACACTCTCCCTACCTACAGTTTTCTGTCCCTAGAAAAAATGTTTTTTTTAAGCACAATTTAGCACAAGGAGAATTCACTCACTGTCCTTCCAGGTCCCTGGAAACAAGGACTTTGACAGTGAAAGAAACTGACACACTCTCCCTACCTACAGTTTTCTGTCCCTAGAAAAAATGTTTTTTTTAAGCACAATTTAGCACAAGGAGAATTCACTCACTGTCCTTCCAGGTCCCTGGAAACAAGGACTTTGACAGTGAAAGAAACTGACACACTCTCCCTACCTACAGTTTTCTGTCCCTAGAAAAAATGTTTTTTTTAAGCACAATTTAGCACAAGGAGAATTCACTCACTGTCCTTCCAGGTCCCTGGAAACAAGGACTTTGACAGTGAAAGAAACTGACACACTCTCCCTACCTACAAAAAATGTTTTTTTTAAGCACAATTTAGCACAAGGAGAATTCACTCACTGTCCTTCCAGGTCCCTGGAAACAAGGACTTTGACAGTGAAAGAAACTGACACACTCTCCCTACCTACAGTTTTCTGTCCCTAGAAAAAATGTTTTTTTTAAGCACAATTTAGCACAAGGAGAATTCACTCACTGTCCTTCCAGGTCCCTGGAAACAAGGACTTTGACAGTGAAAGAAACTGACACACTCTCCCTACCTACAGTTTTCTGTCCCTAGAAAAAATGTTTTTTTTAAGCACAATTTAGCACAAGGAGAATTCACTCACTGTCCTTCCAGGTCCCTGGAAACAAGGACTTTGACAGTGAAAGAAACTGACACACTCTCCCTACCTACAGTTTTCTGTCCCTAGAAAAAATGTTTTTTTTAAGCACAATTTAGCACAAGGAGAATTCACTCACTGTCCTTCCAGGTCCCTGGAAACAAGGACTTTGACAGTGAAAGAAACTGACACACTCTCCCTACCTACAGTTTTCTGTCCCTAGAAAAAATGTTTTTTTTAAGCACAATATAGCACAAGCACAAAACACACTGACACTCTCCCTACCTATCCTTCTCTTTCCCTAAACTAAAGGAATCCAGGTTAAGCAAGAAATAAATAAAAGTCACTGTCCCTGCCTATGCTGCTCTATCCCTGCTCCGGAACACACTACACTAGGCCGCCGTGCTGGCGGCCTTTTATAGTGTGGGGCGTGTACTAAACACCCTCAGCAATAATTGGCCACAGGCATCCTGCCTGTGGCCAATCATTGCTCTCCTCGCTGCCGGCGCTGTGATTGGCCAAGCATGCGGGGTCACAGTGCATGCTTGGCCAATCACAGCGCCTGGATGACACTGCGATGGCGTAGTGCATTGTGGGCCGTTCGCGTCACTCGAATTTGGCGCGAACGGCCGAAATCGTTCGATCTTCGTCGAACGATCGAACAGCCGATGTTCGAGTCGAACGTATGTTCGACTCGAACACGAAGCTCATCCCTACTTGTGATCCTCCGATGGCAAAGGAACTGGATCCTCCTCGCTCACTCCTACAAGTCTGCTGCTGTTTCTGTCAGTCTCCCTCCAAGACCCGTGTTCCTCCTCCAAAAGAGTGTGTTTTAGTGCATTAAAACTTAAAAAAGTGTATTTTTTCCCCAAAAAATGCGACACCCACCATTTTAATCTGTAGGGCCTTTGCTTAAAAAAAAATAATATATGTTTGGGGGTTCAACATAATTTTCTAACAAAAAAAAAATGTTTTCATGTAAACAAAAAGTGTCAGAAAGGGCTTTGTCTTCAAGTGGTTAGAAGAGTGGATGTAAGCTTCCTAATGTTGTGTATAAAATGCCAGGACAGTTCAAAACCCCCCCAAATGACCCCATTTTGGAAAGCAGGCACCCCAAGCTATATACTGAGAGGCATTTTGAGTCCATGGAATATTTTATATGTTGACACAAGTTGCGGAAAAAAGACAATTTATTTTTTATTTTTTATTTTTTTGCACAAAGTTGTCACTAAATGATATATTGCTCAAACATGCCATGGGCATATGTGGAATTACACCCCAAAATACATTCTGTTGCTTCTCCTGAGTACGGGGATACCACATGTGTGAGACTTTTTGGGAGCCTAGCCGCGTACGGGACCCCAAAACCCAAGCACCGCCTTCAGGCTTTCTAAGGGTGTAAATTTTTGATTTCACTCCTTTACTGCCTATCACAGTTTCGGAGGCCATGGAATGCCCAGATGGCACAAAACCCCCTTAAATGACGCCATTTTGGAAAGTAGACACCCCAAGCTATTTGCTGAGAGGTATGGTGAGTATTTTGTAGATCTCGCTTATTGTCACAAAGTTTTGAAAATTGAAAAAAAAATAAAAAATTATTTTCTTTCTTCATTTTCAAAAACAAATGAGAGCTGTAAAATACTCAGGTAGTGAGGAGTGAGGAGTGAAATCAAAAATTTGTGCCCTTAGAAATCCTTAAGGCGGTGCTTGGTTTTCGGGGTCCCGTACGCGGCTAGGCTCCTAAAAAGTCCCACACATGTGGTATCCACGTACTCAGGAGAAGCAGCAAAATGTATTTTGGGGTGCAATTCCACATATAACCATGGCATGTGTGAGCAATATATCATTTAGTGACAACTTTTTGTAATTTTTTTTTTTTTTTTTAGTCATTATTCAATCACTTCGGACAAAAAAAAAATGCTCAATGGGCTCAACATGCCTCTCAGCAATTTCCTTGGGGTGTCTTCTTTCAAAAATAGGGTCATTTGGGGTTGGTTTGTACTGCCCTGCCATTTTAGCACCCCAAGAAATGAGATAGGCAGTCATAATCTAAAAGCTGTGTAAATTTCAGAAAATGTACCCTAGTTTGTAGACGCTATAACTTTTGCGCAAACCAATATATATACGCTTATTGACATTTTTATTACTAAAGACATGTGACTGAATACATTTTGGCCTAAATGTATGACTAAAATTGAGTTTATTCGATTTTTCTTATAACAAAAAGTAGAAAATATAATTTTTTTTCAAAATTTTCTGTCTTTTTCCATTTATAATCGCAAAAAAAAAAAAAATCGCAGAGGCAATCAAATACCATTAAAAGAAAGCTCTATTTGTTGGAAGAAAAGGACGCAAATTTCGTTTGGGTACAACATTGCATGTCCGCACAATTTCCAGTTAAAGCAGCGCAGTGCCAAATTCTGAAAACACCTCTGGTCCTTAACCTGCATAATGGTCCGGGGCTTAAGTGGTTAACTAGAGACACTTAAGCCCCGGGCGAATGTTTTCCCATTAAAGTGAAAGTGAATGTGAATGTCCACACAAGCTAAAACTCCAACTCAGAGTTTATTTTCTCTTAGCAATAACACAGTCTCTGATAGAAGAAAGGTTGGAGCAAGAAACAGAACAGCACAAGGTGTGGATGAGGTCCAGGCACAAACGTTACGGATGTTCGCTCAGCTTATCGAGCAAAGTTAACTAGGCACACAGTCTCTGCCACAGACTGTGAGGTTGGTCTCTGCCACAGACCTGGTGAAAGCTGATTCCATTATTTAGCTATGGCCCTTGTTTAGGAGAAGACATCCTTCTGGAGAGTTACCGGGCCCCTACCGTCACCATGACACTGCACTGGGTCTTCGGAGAGTTCCTTCCCGGCCTCCTCATCCTAGATATGGGTCCCCTCGCAAGGCGGCACCCTGAGATTCCTCGATCCCTGGCGGACCCAAGCCGAAGGTGCTGGGCCCCAGGCCTCCACTGCGGTTCCTGGGCTTACATGCTCAGGGCGGACAGGAACATCACGATAGTACCTCACCCTGAGCTAAAGGTGCCCAGGATGGAATAGGAACACTCCCTGGGAGTAGGACTCCCGATAACCAAACCAACGACAACCCGCCCCCGGGCCAAAGGTGCCCGGGGCAGACAGGAACAACACCTGGGGTAGGACCCCACTGACAGAACCCCGAACAGGCAGCGTCTGCCCCTTTTATATCCTCTCCCAGCATGCCCATCAGGTAAAACACACCCACCGTATGGCTGCCGAGAGGGGACACACAAGGCACAGCACTGTATCAGTGGTTCAACCCTCGCCTACTATGGCAGCGCCACCTGTAGGCTACAGGGAACTACACACCGACACTCTCCCTGTGGATAGAAATAGTTGTAAACCCTGACAAATTAGGGTGTTTGAGCTGACTACCTCTCAAACACTTCCCTTAAATTGATGACCCCGCTACATATATATAGTCATAGCTCAAAAAAGCTACCAGTGCATGATTGTATGTATTTGTAGGACAAGCAAACAAAAACACGTATGGCGTGAGCACACAGCATGCAACAACTATCCACTCGTTCCATGCTCCATTGCTAATAGTTTAGAAACCAGCATGGGTGAAAGCTGCAAAAATAACTAGGCTAAGAAAACACTATCACCAATTAAAAAGGATTTAAAGAATGCTTAGAAAACTGGAATTACACCTTGTTGAAAATAAAATGTTCAATTAAAGTAAAAAGTTGGGGACCCCTTATTTGACTTGTGCTTTAACTGTTAAGGTTATGACTTAGAGCTTAAAATATTTAGTCAGAGGAACACATTACTAGAAAACCGATGTTATAAACTGCCTTATTCAGTGCAACATGTTAAAAACTAAAAATATTTGTTACCAAATACTTGAATGTTGGCGAATAACAATTTTGAGTATAAATATTATAAGTGTTGTTTGCTAGTCCTTCCAGTCTTAATGGGTTTGTGTACAATCATAATTCTTCTAGGTTTAAACTTGGTTTAAAGCTATAATGTTCTCCTTACTGGATACCTGCTGAGCAGGTGGAGTCTACAGTATCTCACAAAAGTGAATACACCCTTCACATTTTTGTAAATATTTTATTATATATTTTCATGTGACAACACTGAAGAAATTACACTTTGCTACAAGGTAAAGTAGTGAGTGTACCGCTTGTATAACAGTGTAAAGTTGTTGTCCCCTCAAAATAATGCAACAAAAAGCAATTAATGTCTAAACCGCTGGCAACAAAAGTGAGTACACCCCTAAGTGAAAATGTCCAAATTGGGCCAAATTGGCCATTTTCCCTCCCCGGTGACATGTGACTAGTTAGTGTTACAAGGTCTCAGGTGTGTTAAATTTGGTGTTGTCGCTCTCACGCTCTCATACTGGTCACTGGAAGTTCAACATGGCACCTCATGGCAAAGAACTCTCTGAGGATCTGAAAAAAATAATTGTTGCTCTACATAAAGATGGCCTAGGCTATAAGAGGATTGCCAAGACCCTGAAACTGAGCTGCAGCATGGTGGCCAAAACCATACAGCCGTTTAACAGGACAGGTTCAACTCAGAACAGGCCTCAGCATGGTCAACCAAAGAAGTTGAGTGCAGGTGCTCAGCGTCATATCCAGAGGTTGTCTTTGGGAAATAGACATATAAGTGCTGCCAGCATTGCTGCAGAGGTTGAAGGGGTGGAGAGCCAGCCTGTCAGTGCTCAGACCATATGCCACACACTGCATCAAATTGGTCTGCCTGGCTGTCGTCCCAGAAGAAAGCCTTTTCTAAAGATGATGCACAAGACAGTTTTCTGAAGACAAGCAGGCTAAGGACATGGATTACTGGAACCATGTCCTGTGATCTGACAAGACCAAGATAAACTGATTTGGTTCAGATGGTATCAAGCATGTGTGGTGGCAACCAGGTAAGGAGTACAAAGACAAGTGTGTCTTGCCTACAGTCAGGCATGGTGGTGGGAGTGTCATGGTCTGGGGCTGCATGAGTGCTGCTGGCACTGGGGAGCTACAGTTCATTGAGGGAACCATGAATGCCAACATTTACTGTGACATACTGAAGCAGAGCATGATCCCCTCCCTTCAGAGACTGGGCCGCAGGTCAATATTCCAACATAACGACCCCAAACACACCTCCAAGACGACCACTGCCTAGCTAAAGAAGCTGAGGGTAAAGGTGATGGACTGGCCAAGCGTGTCTCCAGACCTAAACCCTATTGACCATCTGTGGGGCATCCTCAAACGGAAGGTGGAGGAGCGCAAGGCCTCTAACATCCACCAGCTTTGTGATGTCAGCATGGAGGAGTGGAAGAGGACTCCAGTGGCAACCTGTGAAGCTCTGGTGAACTCCATGCCCAAGGGGGTTAAGGCAGTGCTGGAAAATAATGGTGGCCACACAAAAAATTTACACTTTGGGCCCAATTTGGACATATTCACTTAGGAGTGTACTCACTTTTGTTGCCACCAGTTTATACATAAAGGGCTGTGTGTCGAGTTATTTTGAGGGGACAGCAATTGTACACTGTTATACAAGCTGTACACTCACTATTTACATTGTAGCAGAGTGTTATTTCTTCAGTGTTGTTACATGAAAAGATATATAATAAAATATTTACAAAAATGTGAGGTGTACTCACTTTTGTGACATACTGTATGTATTGTTTTTTGCTTGTTATATATACACATCTATAATTTCATATAGTTTTATATACTGGTATGGTGCACTATGCTAAAACCACAGATGGAAGACTGGTGATGAGTAAGCTTTTGTTTCAGCTCTGTGCTTGGTTTATTTTTGTCCATGTTTTGTTCTGTGGTTGTGAGTCAATGACACTCTTATGCTGATTTAACATTTAGGAAATAACCACGATCATATGAGTAAACAGATGCTAAATGAAAAGCTGGTTGCAATAGATCACAACACATGAAGCTAGGTTCACAAGTACAGTAGGTGGTACGGGGACTGCATGCTCATCACACGCGTTCCCTGACCCATTGTCAAAATGCGCTGCTCTTCAGCAGACGCATAGGGATGCCATTAATTCTTATTTGCACCCCCTATGCATCAGAAACTGCAATGTTCTGTGCGGCCAGGTTTTAATGAAAAAAGGGTTGGGGACATTTTCCCTGCGTTTCCTGTAGGTACAGCAGCCCATTTCAAATAAATGGGCTGCTGTGCTTGCACAAACGCAGCACACAGGACCTGCCCAAGTGTGAACCTATCTTAACTGCTCTCTACTGAGTATTGAATAAATATCCTTTTCCTTGTTGTCCAGCAAAATTAGCATTAGCAATTTCAAAAGAGAAAAAAGTTTTTGGACAACAATCTCTGCTTAGCCCTTTTTCAGTTAATTTTCCCTGATACATGTTTGTTGATGCCAGTAACATATCATGGCTGTACTCCCTATAGATGAGTTAGGCCCGACTGAGTAGGAACATTTGGTGCCTGTGGAGATTCCGAGAAATATGAATCGATGCTTTGCTAGAAATTCTTTGGACAATTTTGCTACTGTTTCTCTTTGTTACTAGTTAGTGTTTTTATGCTGCCCACTGTGCCCAGCATTTACGTGTAAACCTGGGGGGGCTCGGGTAAGTAATAGAGTGGCTGCTGCCCACAGAAGTTTTTTTATCTCAATGCATAGAAGGCATTAAGATAAAAAAAACTTTTGTCTTTAGAACCACTTTAACCACTGCTTTTTAATATTTAACCACTTACCGCATACCGCCGTAGCTGTACGTTGGTACTTTGACGTAGATTGCAGGGGTATGGCAGCAGATAGCTGCCATAACCCCGGTATTTCCTGCAACGGCGGGCAGTCCTCTTTAAAGCGTTTGCTAACCCTCCCCAAAAAAATGGATCCTACTCCTTTTAAAGCATGTTATATGACACAGTGCTTGTCCTGTGTCATTTGGCCCCTCTGTAACGCCTAAAAAACCTAGCTGATCCTGCCAGTTTCTCCCCACCCCTCTGTAATCTGACCACGGTGTATCATGGGGCTGCTGAGACCAGATACTGTGGTCAGTTTACATGCCTCTGTCAGCAGTAGCCTGCTATCTGCTCTCCTCTCTGCTCCTGTGTCCTCCTCCCCCTCCCCTCTCTGTCTGTGTGTGAGCCGCCCCCCCCCCCTTCTGCTGCTCTCAACACTAACCTGTATACACCATCAGCACTTCCTCCTATTGCAGTGTCCCCCTCTGTGAATGATTTATAAAAATAAATGCTGTAAATACCTAATTTAAGAGCCGAGATTGTGATCACATGACCAGCCAGGTCTCTCCTCCTCCCCTCCAGACTGACATCAGCAGAGGAATCTCAGAGGAGAAAAGGAGAAAGCTGGCCAGTCATGTGATTGCAATCTCGGCACTGAAATTAGGTATTTGCAGCATTTATTTTTATAAATCACACACAGAGGTGGGACACTGCAATAGGAGGCAGTGCTGATGGTGTATACAGGTTAAAGTGTCTTAAGAACAACTTTAAGATAAAAGTGGTCTCTGCGGCGCATTTGCCGCAAGATCACTTTTATCGAAGGCGGGAGAGGTGCCTGCCGCGCTCCGGTCGTCTCTGCCGCTTACCGGAGCTGCTGGTAGTGGCGGAGACGATCCGATGCTGTCCCTCAGTAGCATGGAGCCGAGTGAGGAAAAGATGGCCCCCACTCGACTCCATAACATTGGATGACGGAAGCGACGTCAAACGTCACTTCCGCCCAATGGTCTTAAAGGGGAAATATTTTTGTGTAAATGTAAGCTCTGAGGTCTTTTTGACCCCAGATCTCACATTAAAGAGGTCCTGTCATGCTTTTTTTCTATTACAAGGGATGTTTACATTAGGCATAGGAATAAAAGTGACCCAAAAAAAATTGTTTTAAAAGGACAATGTAAAAATAAAAAGTTAAATAAATAAGAAAAAAAATATTGAAAGCGCCCCATCCCTACTAGCTCGCGCGCAGAAGCGAATGCATACGTAAGTCGTGCCGGCATATAAAAACTGGGTTCAAATCACACATATTGCCGTGATCGTTAGAGCGAGAGCAATAATTCTAGCACTATACCTCCTCTGTAACTCAAAACTGGTAACCTGTAGAAAATTTTAAAAAGGTCACCAATAGAGATTTTTAAGTGCCAAAGTTTGTCGCCATTCCACGAGTGGGCGCAATTTTGAAGCATGACATGTTGGTTATCAATTTACTCTGTGTAACCTTAACAATATAGAAAAAAATTGGGCTAACTTTACTGTTTTCTTTTTTAAATCAAAAAAGTGTATTTTTCCCCAAACATTTTTGCTTGTAATGAAGAAAGGAAGGTGCGCCAAACTAAGTGCAGTATAACAGGCTTTAACGGCAAATTAGATAAAAGACAGCCAAATGGCTACTCACAGGATGCAGGACAATATAAGGCATGTAAGGGGTTAATGGTGGTCTGGTGTCATCTGAGGCGGTCCTCAGGGGAGATGTAGGTCCCAGATGAGAGGATGGCTGAAGGCAGGATGAGAGGAAGGCTGGAGGCAGGTTTGCGGTGTCAGCAGAGGAAGTCTGAGCATCTGAGCCGGGGGTGATGTGGGGGAACAAATTATAGAAAAAAGGGGGATAAATAAATTTTCTATAATTTGTTCCCCCACAAAATCTCCATATAGATAATTACACCAGTATTACTCTAATCTATATACGCTTTTTTCTTATCCCCATCATAGCGCTGCTCTTCCCCATACAATCATTTATTTTTCTTTATTTTTCTATATTTATTATTCATCCTTTATTATTATTTTTTTTCTATTTTGTTCCCCCATAAAATTTCCATACAGAAATATCCCATGCCAGTCACTTTTTCTTCCCCCATATATCTCTCACACAACTCCGTGTCATTATATTCCTTATATTCCTCTCTCAACCAATCACAATGCCTATTTACTATTGCCAGTATGCTTTTAACCAATCACGACATGTCTCTCTACTATATTACATCCACCTATGATAATGCTCTCCATGGATCTGATGAAACAGCGGATGCTGTGAAATGCGTCATCCCATTGGTCCGTTCTTTACTCATGTCACTTCCGGTCTGACGGCATGCTGCGCTCCACGCTGAAGTGCACGCTGATGCGCAGCTTCCTGGTTGTCTCTTGGCTGTTTCTGCGGTTCAGGGATACTCACATCACCCCCGGCTCAGATGCTCAGACTTCCTCTGCTGACACCGCAAACCTGCCTCCAGCCTTCCTCTCATCCTGCCTTCAGCCATCCTCTCATCTGGGACCTACATCTCCCCCGAGGACCGCCTCAGATGACACCAGACCACCATTAACCCCTTACATGCCTTATATTGTCCTGCATCCTGTGAGTAGCCATTTGGCTGTCTTTTATCTAATTTGCCATTAAAGCCTGTTATACTGCACTTAGTTTGGCGCACCTTCCTTTCTTCATCATGTTTTACAGAGCTTGCTTCTGCTTATGGTAGCTGCCGCTGGTGCTTGCATCATTTATTGAAACTCACTGACATTTGGATTTTATGCTCTGCCAGAACCCTATTTGCGCCATTTTTTCTTTTTTATTATTTTTGCTTGTAAGACCGCTGCGCAAATACAGTTTTATATTTACAATATTACCTTCCAAAATTATCTTTCTGTGCTCAATTACATACACAAAACAAAAACGAATACCTCTATATTACACTTCATTAATCAGTTGTGAACGCTGAACAGTACAGATGTTCATAAAAAATAATCTGCCCCTCTGCTTCTCCCCGTTCACAACTGCCAGCTGTTACCCACTATCAAAATGACAGTCCAGAGTTGCTGTGTAAATACAGCAGCTGTAGCTGCTATTGCTGTCAAAGAACTGACTGGTAGACACAGTGTTGATAAACATTGTTCAGACCACTGTGATCGCCTGTCAATGTATTATGATTGGAAGCCAGTCTTTACCAGCCCACAATCAATAGTAAGGACTAAAAGCTGTGTTAGAAAGCTCGGTCTCTGTTCTTTTTCCTTTTTTCTTTTCTTTTAGCAGTTTACAACCGCTTTAAAGCAAAAAAACACAATATATAACCCAAATATAAAAGATGACCTTACACCGAGTAAATAAATACCTAACATATCATGCTTTAAAATTGCGCACACCTGTGGAATGGTGCCAAACTTTGGTACAATTTTTTTTACAGGTTACCAGTTTAGAATTGCAGAGGAAGTCTAGTGCTACAATTATTGCTCTCGCTCTAATGTTTGCGGCGTTACCTCACAACATTGGTTGAACTAGATGGTCTTTTTTTCAACCAAATTAACTGTAAATGTAACTAGGTAACAGGTACAAATGCCGTTTTACATATGTGGGCGCAACCTACGTATGCGTTTGCTTCTGCGGGTGAGCACGAGGTGAGTGTATTTTTACACTGTCCCCTTTTAATATATTTTTTTTATATCATACCTATTACAAGCATCCAAACATCCCTTGTAATAGGAATAAAGCATGACAGGGCCTCTTTATGGAGACACCTGGGGTCAATAAGACCCCAGATATCTCCTCTACCCTGGAAAGCATGAGATCAAAAAAAAAAAGAAAAAACATTGATCTTTGCTTTCCAGGGGGAAAAAAACGTCAGTGTTTACATCTTTCAGAGCTGGAACTGACTTTGTTTCCAGTCTCCCAGGGTCAAAGAGATGGCCGGGGACCATCCCCGCCAGCATTAATCACATAAAAACAATCAGACAGGCTGGTTGTACCAAAATCATTCGATGGTCCGGCCGAGATTCGATCCATCTATGGTTGGTTTTAAAGCCACCTTTAATCTTAATCATTTGTTCCTATTTAACCCATTATAACCCCTTTAGTTTACCCTAATCAACTCTAATTAACTCTTCCCTGCCTCCCCATAAAAAAATAATTTCTACTGATATAGCTATTTTTCTAACCATTAATATTTTTTTAGGGTTTTTATATTATTTTTAAATAACATTGCAATGCTTTTTACTAGCATCATAATTTTTGTGTACTTTATTTTTTTGTGTAATTTTTGTGTAATTTTTGTGTAATAGAACGTATTGTACTTTTTAATAGAACATTGCATTTGCTTTTTTATCTACAATAACACACATTTTATTAAGCTAACACTTATTAAAGTAGAATTCTTTTTTTTATTTTTGTCTATGAATTGCCTAAAAATAGAATAATTTTTGAAAAACAATATTACCAAAAGAAAACTTTGTTTTAAAAAAAAAAGAGACATGCACATTAATAAAATGGTAGGAAGTACCAAACTGGGAAATTATGTGGCTTTTTAGGCACAGTCAATATTTGATATCAATTACAGTTACATAATAAAACGCATTGAAAGGCTCACAGGTTATTGTATTTATCCCCTAGAAGAGAGAATCCCTCTAATCACTCACAAACAGTTGTATCCATGATGTAAAATACTTTTAGGATCAATGGAATAAATATTTCACTTTTATCGATATGGGTTTCAAATTTTGGTTTGTGCCTAAGATTTCTATTATATGGTGGATTTGGCACTCAGTCAGAACATCATATCTAATTCTAAACACACATGGGACTTTATCCAAGTGGCATTACCCAGAATTCCCACTTTTCCCACTATGCCCTTCTGAAGACCCATACAGACCCACGGTATTGGGAGGATGACAGCATCATTGAAAATATAGGCCACTTAACCCCTTAACGACCGCTCACTGTACATATACGTTGGCAGAATGGCACGGACAGGCAAACTCACGTACCTGTACGTGCCTGCCTTCGTATGGGTGGGGGGTCCGATCGGACCCCCCTCCGGTACAGTGAGCGGTGGTTATCGTTGCAGGAGCGATCCGTGATGAGGGGACGGCCATTCGTTTCTGGCCACCCCCTAGCGATCGCTCCCAGCGAATGATATGCTTCCTCTGCTGTGTAAATGTAAACACAGAAAAGAAAAAGGAGGGCGCACCAACCTCGTGCATTACCACTTAAAAGTTTTATTAAAATATAAATAAAAAGCAATGGTCCTACTCACAGACGGAGCTTAAGTACAAGCTTATCGGACAATTTAGGCTGGAAATTCTTGGCACCCACCGACCGAACTTGATGACAGAGAGGGTCCGGCAGCACCTCAAACATCTATACAGCTGACGCGTTTCAGGGGCGCACCCCTTTCCTCAGAGCTAAGATGATCCATCAATTTCCAGCCTAAATTGTCCGATAAGCTTGTACTTAAGCTCTGTCTGTGAGTAGGACCATTGCTTTTTATTTATATTTTAATAAAACTTTTAAGTGGTAATGCACGAGGTTGGTGCGCCCTCCTTTTTCTTTTCTTTTTTCTAGCCATGTGAACACCCATTGTTCTGAGGAGGGCTGCAAGACTTCAGACTTTGCTTTTAGACGGAACCACACTACCCGTACCCTGACTGTACACTGAGAGCGCAGGAGATTGTTGTTGTTTTTAAATGTAAACACAGGCAGAGGAAGTGATGTCATCTCTCCTCGTGGCGGTCTTTTCGTCCGCAGCTCCGAGGAGAGAAGACGCAGGTTAGTTCACCAACAGCCCACTGACACGTAGGCACACATAGGCACACATTTCACCCCCCAGTCACCCCCAGATCACCCCCCAGCCCCCAGTCACAGTGTCACTGATTGCAGTGATAATTATTTTTCTGATCGCTGCATTTAGTGTCATCTGTGACAGTAAAAAGTTGCAGGGCAGTTAGGTTTAGGCCCCTTTAGGTCCAGGGTAGCCCCCTAACCCCCCCATATAAAGGTTTAACCCCTTGATTGCCCCCCAGGTAACCCTTTCATCCCCTATCGCCAGCGTCACTAAGCGATTGTTTTTCCGATCGCTGTATTAGTGTCGGTGGTGCCCCTAGGTAGCAAGTTATTTTTTTTAGGTTCGCCGCAGGTTTTTATAGCATCAGGTACCCCCATATTTTATATAATAAAGGTTTAACCCCTTTATCGACCCTAGAGTTAACCCTTTCACCAGTGATCACTGTATAAGTGTCACTGGTGACACTGGTTAGCCAGTTAGTTATTTAGGTTACCCGTCAGGTTTTTATATAGCGCCAGGTACCCCCATATATTAACTAATAACGGTTTTAACCCCCTGATTGCCCCTAGTTAATCCTTTCACCAGTAATCACTGTATAAGTGTTACAGGTGACGCTGGTTGGTTAGTTTGCTTTTTATAGCATCAGGGCACCCGCCATATATAACCCAATAAAGGTTTAGCCCCCTGATCGCCCGGCGGGTGATATAAATTAGGTTTTAGCGCCAGAGAGGGTCTGCGTCGCCCCAGGCAGCGTTAGGTTAGTGCCAGTGCTAACACCCACGCGCAAAGCATACACTTCCCTTAGTGGTATAGTATCTGAACAGATCAATATCTGATCTGATCAGATCTATACTAGCATCCCCAGCGGTTTAGGGTTCCCAAAAACGCAGTGTTAGCGGGATCAGCCCACCCAAGTGCAGTATCGATCGATCACTGTAACTTACCAAACACAACACACATAACTGCAGCGTTCGCAGAGTCAGGCCTGATCCCTGCGATCGCTAACAGTTTTTTTGTAGCGTTTGAGATATTTGCTGACGACAGTCAGGTGCTTTTTTTGCTGTGAATATTACTAGTGTACCCCTAAATTTAGAGCCCAAAATGGCAAGTCGAAGGTACACTAGTAAAGAGGCCTACGAGATTCTGAGCATGACAGATAGTGAAGAGGAGGTCACAGATCTGTCAGATTCAGACTCAGAATACCTTCCTGTAGAAGACAGACAGCGGCTCCATGTCAGATAGCCCGGGCGACGAAGATGATGAGGTCCCTGCTAAGGTCAGGCGCACCCGATCCCGATCTTCTGAGGTTGTTGAGGAGCAAGAACCGCAGGTCTCTCGTATCATGGAGCAGAGTAGTACTAGCGCCGCTATTCCTTCTGGTGAACTGGCAAGGACCAGCGGCCTAGTACAGCCTGGGCGTACATCCAGAACTGCAGTATCACGTGGTGACTAGAGATGTACAGAACTATTCGCCGGCGAACAGTTCCCGGTGAACATAGCTTGTTCGCGTTCGCCGCGGCCGGCGAACATATGCAATGTTCGGTCCGCCCCCTATTCATTATCATTGAGCAAACTTTGACCCTGTACCTCACAGTCAGCAGACACATTCCAGCCAATCAGCAGCATACCCTCCCTCCCAGACCCTCCCACCTCCTGGACAGCATCCATTTTAGATTCATTCTCAAGCTGCAGTCTTAGCGAGAGGAGGGACAGTTTAGCTGCTGCTTATTTTATAGGGAAAGCTAGGCTAGGCAAGTGTATTTAGTGTTCACTCCACTCCTGAAAGACTCATCTGATCTCTGCTGTAAGCACAGCGTCCTGACAGCACCCCAAAAAGCCCTTTTTAGGGCTGGTAAAACACCAGTCTGCTTTTTTTTTTTTTCCTGGACAGCATCTATTTTAGATTCAGTCTGTACTTAAGCTGCAGTGTTAGCCAGAGGAGGGACAGCTTAGCTGCTGCTGATTTTATAGGGAAAGCTATAGGCAAGTGTATTCAGTGTTCACTCCACTCCTGAAAGACTCATCTGATCTCTGCTGTAAGCACAGCGTCCTGACAGCACCCCAAAAAGCCCTTTTTAGGGCTGGTAAAACACCAGTCTGCTTTTTTTTTTTTTCCTGGACAGCATCTATTTTAGATTCAGTCTGTACTTAAGCTGCAGTGTTAGCCAGAGGAGGGACAGTTTAGCTGCTGCTGATTTTATAGGGAAAGCTATAGGCAAGTGTATTCAGTGTTCACGCCACTCCTGAAAGACTCATCTGATCTCTGCTGTAAGCACAGCGTCCTGACAGCACCCCAAAAAGCCCTTTTTAGGGCTGGTAAAACACCAGTCTGCTTTTTTTTTTTTCCTGGACAGCATCTATTTTAGATTCAGTCTGTACTTACGCTGCAGTGTTAGGCAGAGGAGGGACAGTTTAGCTGCTGCTGATTTTATAGGGAAAGCTATAGGCAAGTGTATTCAGTGTTCACTCCACTCCTGAAAGACTCATCTGATCTCTGCTGTAAGCACAGCGTCCTGACAGCACCCCAAAAAGCCCTTTTTAGGGCTGGTAAAACACCAGTCTGCTTTTTTTTTTTTCCTGGACAGCATCTATTTTAGATTCAGTCTGTACTTAAGCTGCAGTGTTAGCCAGAGGAGGGACAGTTTAGCTGCTGCTGATTTTATAGGGAAAGCTATAGGCAAGTGTATTCAGTGTTCACTCCACTCCTGAAAGACTCATCTGATCTCTGCTGTAAGCACAGCGTCCTGACAGCACCCCAAAAAGCCCTTTTTAGGGCTGGTAAAACACCAGTCTGCTTTTTTGTTTTTTCCTGGACAGCATCTATTTTAGATTCAGTCTGAACTTAAGCTGCAGTGTTAGCCAGAGGAGGGACAGTTTAGCTGCTGCTGATTTTATAGGGAAAGCTAGGCTAGGCCAGTGTATTCAGTGTTCACTCCACTCCTGAAAGACTCATCTGATCTCTGCTGTAAGCACAGCGTCCTGACAGCACCCCAAAAAGCCCTTTTTAGGGCTGGTAAAACACCAGTCTGCTTGTTTTTTTTTTTCTGGACAGCATCTATTTTAGATTCAGTCTGAACTTAAGCTACAGTGTTAGCCAGAGGAGGGACAGTTTAGCTGCTGCTGATTTTATAGGGAAAGCTATAGGCAAGTGTATTCAGTGTTCACTCCACTCCTGAAAGACTCATCTGATCTCTGCTGTAAGCACAGCGTCCTGACAGCACCCCAAAAAAGCCCTTTTTAGGGCTGGTAAAACACCAGTCTGCTTTTTTGTTTTTTCCTGGACAGCATCTATTTTAGATTCAGTCTGAACTTAAGCTGCAGTGTTAGCCAGAGGAGGGACAGTTTAGCTGCTGCTGATTTTATAGGGAAAGCTAGGCTAGGCCAGTGTATTCAGTGTTCACTCCACTCCTGAAAGACTCATCTGATCTCTGCTGTAAGCACAGCGTCCTGACAGCACCCCAAAAAGCCCTTTTTAGGGCTGGTAAAACACCAGTCTGCTTGTTTTTTTTTTCTGGACAGCATCTATTTTAGATTCAGTCTGAACTTAAGCTACAGTGTTAGCCAGAGGAGGGACAGTTTAGCTGCTGCTGATTTTATAGGGAAAGCTATAGGCAAGTGTATTCAGTGTTCACTCCACTCCTGAAAGACTCATCTGATCTCTGCTGTAAGCACAGCGTCCTGACAGCACCCCAAAAAGCCCTTTTTAGGGCTGGTAAAACACCAGTCTGCTTGTTTTTTTTTTCTGGACAGCATCTATTTTAGATTCAGTCTGAACTTAAGCTACAGTGTTAGCCAGAGGAGGGACAGTTTAGCTGCTGCTGATTTTATAGGGAAAGCTATAGGCAAGTGTATTCAGTGTTCACTCCACTCCTGAAAGACTCATCTGATCTCTGCTGTAAGCACAGCGTCCTGACAGCACCCCAAAAAGCCCTTTTTAGGGCTGGTAAAACACCAGTCTGCTTTTTTGTTTTTTCCTGGACAACATCTATTTTAGATTCAGTCTGAACTTAAGCTGCAGTGTTAGCCAGAGGAGGGACAGTTTAGCTGCTGCTGATTTTATAGGGAAAGCTAGGCTAGGCCAGTGTATTCAGTGTTCACTCCACTCCTGAAAGACTCATCTGATCTCTGCTGTAAGCACAGCGTCCTGACAGCACCCCAAAAAGCCCTTTTTAGGGCTGGTAAAACACCAGTCTGCTTGTTTTTTTTTCTGGACAGCATCTATTTTAGATTCAGTCTGAACTTAAGCTACAGTGTTAGCCAGAGGAGGGACAGTTTAGCTGCTGCTGATTTTATAGGGAAAGCTATAGGCAAGTGTATTCAGTGTTCACTCCACTCCTGAAAGACTCATCTGATCTCTGCTGTAAGCACAGCGTCCTGACAGCACCCCAAAAAGCCCTTTTTAGGGCTGGTAAAACACCAGTCTGCTTTTTTGTTTTTTCCTGGACAGCATCTATTTTAGATTCAGTCTGAACTTAAGCTGCAGTGTTAGCCAGAGGAGGGACAGTTTAGCTGCTGCTGATTTTATAGGGAAAGCTAGGCTAGGCCAGTGTATTCAGTGTTCACTCCACTCCTGAAAGACTCATCTGATCTCTGCTGTAAGCACAGCGTCCTGACAGCACCCCAAAAAGCCCTTTTTAGGGCTGGTAAAACACCAGTCTGCTTGTTTTTTTTTCTGGACAGCATCTATTTTAGATTCAGTCTGAACTTAAGCTACAGTGTTAGCCAGAGGAGGGACAGTTTAGCTGCTGCTGATTTTATAGGGAAAGCTATAGGCAAGTGTATTCAGTGTTCACTCCACTCCTGAAAGACTCATCTGATCTCTGCTGTAAGCACAGCGTCCTGACAGCACCCCAAAAAGCCCTTTTTAGGGCTGGTAAAACACCAGTCTGCTTTTTTGTTTTTTCCTGGACAGCATCTATTTTAGATTCAGTCTGAACTTAAGCTGCAGTGTTAGCCAGAGGAGGGACAGTTTAGCTGCTGCTTATTTTATAGGGAAAGCTAGGCTAGGCCAGTGTATTCAGTGTTCACTCCACTCCTGAAAGACTCATCTGATCTCTGCTGTAAGCACAGCGTCCTGACAGCACCCCAAAAAGCCCTTTTTAGGGCTGGTAAAACACCAGTCTGCTTGTTTTTTTTTCTGGACAGCATCTATTTTAGATTCAGTCTGAACTTAAGCTACAGTGTTAGCCAGAGGAGGGACAGTTTAGCTGCTGCTGATTTTATAGGGAAAGCTATAGGCAAGTGTATTCAGTGTTCACTCCACTCCTGAAAGACTCATCTGATCTCTGCTGTAAGCACAGCGTCCTGACAGCACCCCAAAAAGCCCTTTTTAGGGCTGGTAAAACACCAGTCTGCTTTTTTGTTTTTTCCTGGACAGCATCTATTTTAGATTCAGTCTGAACTTAAGCTGCAGTGTTAGCCAGAGGAGGGACAGTTTAGCTGCTGCTGATTTTATAGGGAAAGCTAGGCTAGGCCAGTGTATTCAGTGTTCACTCCACTCCTGAAAGACTCATCTGATCTCTGCTGTAAGCACAGCGTCCTGACAGCACCCCAAAAAGCCCTTTTTAGGGCTGGTAAAACACCAGTCTGCTCGTTTTTTTTTCCTGGACAGCATCTATTTTAGATTCAGTCTGAACTTAAGCTACAGTGTTAGCCAGAGGAGGGACAGTTTAGCTGCTGCTGATTTTATAGGGAAAGCTAGGCTAGGCCAGTGTATTCAGTGTTCACTCCACTCCTGAAAGACTCATCTGATCTCTGCTGTAAGCACAGCGTCCTGACAGCACCCCAAAAAGCCCTTTTTAGGGCTGGTAAAACACCAGTCTGCTTGTTTTTTTTCCCCGGCACAGTAGCTTACATAAAAAAAAACACAACAGTTTTGACTGCAGTAGATGAGCAGTCAGTTGCCTGCCAGCGTGTGTGTCAGACCTACAGTGTCTACTGTGCCAACTTCTGCCAGTGCACAGTGCCACTCATATCTGGTGTCACAGTAGCTTGCACGCATAGTACAACTAAACTAATCTAAAAAAAATGACAGGCAGAGGCAGGCCACCCCGCAGGGGCTGTCGTGGTCGTGGTGCTGTGATTCCCTTTGGCCCAAGAATAATGCCCAGTGTTCAGGGGCCACGTACCCTGAACTCAAAAAGTTCTGAGGACATAGTTGACTGGCTAACACAGGACAGCCAATCTTCTACAGCTTCCGCTCGGAACCTTGACGCACCATCCTTCTCCAGCTCAGCTTTGGGCACCTCTCAAGTTACCACTCGCCCGCCTGCCGCCACCAGCAACACTAGCACCACAGTTGCTTCACTTGATCTGTCAGAGGAGTTATTTACACATGAGTTGGAAGAAATGAGTGATGCGCAAACATTATTGCCAGAGGATGTAGATAAAAGGGATATGTCTCAGTCAGGCAGCATTACACACATGGATGTACGGTGTGATGATGATGATGTTGTACCCGCTGCTGCTTCCTTTGCTGAGTTGTCAGATACAAGTGAAGCGGTTGATGATGACGATGTGGATGTCACGTGGGTGCCCGCTCGAAGAGGAGAAGAAGAACAGGGGGAAAGTTCAGATGGGGAGACAGAGAGGAGGAGGAGACGAGTTGGAAGGAGGGGTAGGTCGTCGCAAGAAGCTAGTGGCACAGTCAGGCAGCATGTATCGGCACCCGGGGTCAGCCAGACAGCACGCCAATCAACGCATGCTGTTGCCACCACCAGAATGCCGCCATTGCAAAGCTCAGCAGTGTGGCATTTTTTTTGTGTGTCTGCCTCTGATAACAGCGATGCCATTTGCAACCTGTGCCAAAAGAAACTGAGTCGTTGGAAATCCAACACCCACCTAGGTACAACTGCTTTGCGAAGGCACATGATCTCACATCACAAACGCCTATGGGATCAACACATGATGACGAGTACAAGCAGCACACAAGCTCAAAGCCACCATCCTCCTCCTGGTCCAGCATCTTCAGCCACGTCAACCACTGCTGTCCTCCTTGCCCCCTCTCAACCATCTGACACTACGTCTCTCGCCTTGAGCAGTTCCTGCTCATCTGCCCACAGTCAGGTGTCTGTCAAGGACATGTTTGAGCGTAAGAAGCCAATGTCACAGAGTCACCCCCTTGCCCGGCGTCTGACAGCTGGCTTGTCGGAACTCTTAGCCCGCCAGCTTTTACCATACAAGCTGGTGGAGTCTGAGGCCTTCAAAAAATTTGTAGCTATTGGGACACCGCAGTGGAAGGTACCCGGCCGAAATTTCTTTTCACAAAAGGCAATCCCCAACCTGTACTCTATTGTGCAAAAGGAAGTCATGGCATGTCTGGCACACAGTGTTGGGGCAAGGGTCCATCTGACCAATGATACCTGGTCTGCAAAGCATGGTCAGGGCAGGTATATCACCTACACTGCTCATTGGGTAAACCTGCTGACGGCTGCCAAGCATGTAATGCGTGGCTCTGCAGAGGAGTTGGTGGTGACACCACCACGACTTGCAGGCAGGCCTGCTGTCACCTCCTCTACTCCTCCTACTCCATCCTCTTCGATAACCTCCTCGGCTGAGTCCTCTTCTGCTGCTGCGTCTTGCTCCACATCAACAGCACCCCCCCAGCTCCCCAGGGGCTATTCCACATCCCGGATACGACAGTGTCACGCTGTCTTGGGGTTGACTTGCCTGAAAGCAGAGAGTCACACCGGACCAGCACTCCTGTCCGCCCTGAACGCACAGGTGGATCAGTGGCTGACTCCGCACCAACTGGAGATCGGCAAAGTGGTGTGTGACAACGGAAGCAATTTGTTGGCGGCATTGAATTTGGGCAAGTTGACACATGTGCCGTGCATGGCACATGTGTTAAATCTGATTGTACAACGCTTTGTGCATAAGTACCCAGACTTACAGGATGTCCTCAAGCAGGCCAGGAAGGTGTGTGGCCATTTCAGGCGTTCCTACACAGCCATGGCGCACTTTTCAGATATCCAGCGGCGAAACAAAATGCCAGTGAGGCGCTTGATTTGCGACAGCCCGACACGTTGGAATTCAACACTCCTAATGTTCGACCGCCTGCTCCAACAAGAAAAAGCCGTCAACGAGTATTTGTATGACCGGGGTGCTAGGACAGCCTCTGCGCAGCTGGGAATTTTTTTGCCACGTTACTGGACGCTCATGCGCAATGCCTGTAGGCTCATGCGTCCTTTTGAGGAGGTGACAAACCTAGTCAGTCGCACTGAAGGCACCATCAGCGACATCATCCCATTTGTTTTCTTCCTGGAGCGTGCCCTGCGAAGAGTGCTGGATCAGGCCGTAGATGAGCGTGAAGAGGAAGAGGAAGAGTTGTGGTCACCATCACCACCACCAGAAACAGCCTTATCAGCATCGCTTGCTGGACCTGCGGCAACGCTGGAAGAGGAGTCTGAGGAAGAGGAGTCAGAGGAGGAATGTGGCTTTGAGGAGGAGGAGGAAGACCAACCACAGCAGGCATCCCAGGGTGCTCGTTGTCACCTATCTGGTACCCGTGGTGTTGTACGTGGCTGGGGGGAAGAACAGACCTTCAGTGAGATCAGTGAGGACGAGGAACAGGACATGAGTAGCTCGGCATCCAACCTTGTGCAAATGGGGTCTTTCATGCTGTCGTGCCTGTTGAGGGACCCTCGTATAAAAAGGCTGAAGGAGAACGACCTGTATTGGGTGGCCACGCTACTAGACCCCCGGTATAAGCAGAAAGTGCCAGAAATGTTACCGAACTACAGGAAGACGGAAAGGATGCAGCAGTTCCAAAATAAATTAAAAAGTATGCTTTACACAGCGTATAAGGGTGATGTCACAGCACAACGGGAATCTAACAGGGGAAGAGGTGAAAGTAATCCTCCTCCTACCACGACCATGCCGGCAAGGACAGGACGCTTTACAGACGTATTGTTGATGGAGGACATGCGGAGCTTTTTAAGTCCTACGCATCGCCACAGCCCTTCGGGGTCCACCCTCAGAGAACGACTCGACCGACAGGTAGCAGACTACCTCGCCTTAACTGCAGATATCGACACTCTGAGGAGCGATGAACCCCTTGACTACTGGGTGTGCAGGCTTGACCTGTGGCCTGAGCTATCCCAATTTGCGATAGAACTTCTGGCCTGCCCCGCTTCAAGTGTCCTTTCAGAAAGGACCTTCAGTGCAGCAGGAGGTATTGTCACTGAGAAGAGAAGTCGCCTAGGTCAAAAAAGTCTAGATTACCTCACCTTTATTAAGATGAATGAGGCATGGATCCCGAAGGGACTGACAGTGGGCGATACATTTGACTAAAAAAGGCCTGATGAGATGAGCTGCCTTGGGCTAAAAATGGTCCACAAGCCGCAATGTTTTAGGGCACTTTCTGCCTGAAAAACATAATTTTTTCTGGCCGCTGCTGCAACAATACCTAATTTTACAGGCATGTGTACATGCCTAATTTTTCTGGCCTCTGGTGCTGCACTGTGGCTGCAAAAAAAACAAACAAAAAAACACATACCTGTGTCAATTCCCCTTCGTGATCGTTACCTTGTTGTGGTGAAGGGGCTTGCGTATCACAATGAAGCGACCACCTCTATGAGTGTGTTGGCAATGGCGTTGTTGGCACACCCCAGATGGTAAGGTCGTTGCTTCATTGTGAACAGACCAAAAGCGATCGGCTTGATAATTTTGCATAGAAAAAACATAAATTTTCTTTGTGATCATCTAAGGTGATCATTAAAGCCTTGCGGTTGTGCAAATGGACTGTTTGCAGTTGTTTGCGGTGCGTTAAACGGGGAGTTTGGTCTGTCCGAGTTTGGTCTGTCACTGTGAAGCGGGCGTAACCCTTACACTACCTGATCGATACAACATCATACCTGATGTTTTAAAGCACGTTATTCCAAACACATTAGGAATGTTAGGTGATTTATGCCCTTTATGGATTAAAACCCGACTCTGCGTCAACTACGTAATTTTCCATGGGAGTTTTGCCATGGATCCCCCTCCGGCATGCCACAGTCCAGGTGTTAGTCCCCTTGAAACAACTTTTCCATCACTATTGTGGCCAGAAAGAGTCCCTGTGGGTTTTAAAATTCGCCTGCCTATTGAAGTCTATGGCGGTTCGCCGGGTTCGCCCGTTCGCGAACATTTGCGGCAGTTCGCGTTCGCCGTTCGCGAACGGAAAATTTTATGTTCGCGACATCACTAGTGGTGACGTGGCGAGTCCCATAAGTGCAGTTCAAGCTAACGAGGTGGCAAGCACAAGTAGTGTCCCACTGCCACCAAGAAGAAGACAAAGGCAGGCCCGTCGTGCCCATAGTACCCTTCCTGCAGAATTCGCCTATCCTGATTGGGTCCCCACCACTTCTGCAGCACCCGTACTTCCCCCATTCACTGCCCAACCCGGTATTCAGGTGGAAACAGCTGATTTTATGCCACTTGATTTTTATTCACTGTTTTTCATGGAAGATCTCTATAGATCTATTGTGGAGTAGAGTCATTTATATGCTGGTCAATTCATCGCCGCTAATCCCCAGTTGCCTTCCCTTGCCAGAAATTGGAGACCAATTACGGTTTCCGAATTTAAGACCTTTCTGGGCCTTTCCCTCAACATGGGCACACATAGATTTTCGTCAATACGTGCTTATTGGTCCACGCACCCAATTGACCACATGCCCGTGTTCTCTGCCTCCATGCCCAGGACACGATACGAGCAGATTTTGCGGTTCATGCACTTCAACGACAATGAACTTTGTCGTCCACGTGGAGACCCTGAATACGACCGGCTCTACAAAATTCGGCCCCTCATAAACCACTTCAACGAACGTTTTGCAGCCTTGTTTATTCCCAATCAAGTTGTCTGCATTGATGAGTCCCTGATTAAATTTTCTGGCCGCTTGTCTTTCAAGCAGTACCTTCCCAGCAAGCGTGCCAGATACGGGGTCAAGCTCTATAAGTTCTGTGACAGGACAACAGGCTATGTATGGAGCTTTACGGTTTATGAGGGAAAAGACAGTCAGGTTGAGCCGGTCAACTGCCCGGATTACATAGGGAGCGCTGGCAAGATAGTGTGCAACTTGGTGTCACCCTTATTCGGAAAGGGGTACCACTTGTATGTGGACAATTATTACACGAGCGTGCCACTGTTTAGTCACTTGTTTGATCATCAGATTGGAGCATGTGGCACCGTGCGACCTAATCGCCAGGGCTTTCCCCAGCGGCTTGTAGATGCCCGTCTTAGGCTGGGGGAGAGAGCCTGCTTGATGTGTAATAATTTGCTCGCTGTGAAGTGAAGGGATAATAAGAATGTTTTCCTTCCTACCTCCCTTCATGCAGACACGACAGTCCAAATTCGTACGGCGACTGGTGTTGTGGAGAAACCCCTCTGTGTCCACGAATATAACCAAAATATGGGAGGGGTGGACCTCAACGAGCAGAAGTTGGCGCCGTATCACATTGCCTGTAAGGCGAGACGCTGGTACAAAAAAGTGTCTCTATCCTTATTCCAATTGGCTTTGCTGAACGCTCATGTGCTATACAGAGCTTCAGGCAGGACTTTATCTCTCCTAAAATTCCAGGATGAGATAGTCACAGAACTCCTGTATCCAGGCGGTTCTGCACCTCACCATCCCCTACCAAATGCAGTAAGCCGGCTGCATGAGAGGCATTATCCGTATGTCCTCGAGAGTACCCCTACCCAACGAGCCCCCCAAAAAAGATGTCGTGTCTGTAGCAAGCTTGGATTTAGACGTGACACCCGTTATTTTTGTCCACTCTGTCCTGACAATCCTGGTCTGTGCATTGGTAAATGTTTTGAACGCTACCACTCAAAAGTGACGTTTTAGCGTAGGGTACAGCATTTCACAGACTAGGATACACTTACACAGGGTCTCCCAAGATGCCATGACATTTTGAGAGACCCGAACCGTTACAGTTGAGTAAAGAAAAAGTGTAAAAAAAAAAACGTAAAAAACAAAAACACAAAAAAATATAAAAAAAAAAATAGTTGTGGTTTTATTGTTCTCTCTCTCTCTCTCTCTCTATTTTCTCTCTATTGTTCTGCTCTTTTTTACTGTATTCTATTCTGCAATGTTTTATCATGCTTGCTTTTCAGGTATGTAACTTTTTGTTTTCAGGTACGCCATTCAGTTGCAGCGCAGATTTATTTATCTTGACAGCAACAGCGTTTGCTCCCACGATACATAAAGCCGTGACTCCAACGCTGTAGGAGGTGATTTCACCACCACAGTAAAAAAAAGAGCATATATGCCGAAGCATGGGGGCAGCAGGGGCGGAGGAGCGATTTTGCTCCTAATGCCGCGTACATACGGTCAAAATTCCGACGGAGGCTTGCCCGTGGAAAAGTCTGACCGTATGTACGCGGCATAACCTTTTATGCCGCGTACATACGGTCGAAATTCCGACGGAGGCTTGCCCGTGGAAAAGTCCGACCGTGTGTACGCGTGAGGATGCCCCCATGCTTCGTCATATATAAATGGTGCATGTATGCCCATCATTAGAAGTGGGTGGATGAAGGGTGGTTTTCTAATGGTGGGCATACCCACCGATCAATCTCTTTTTTTCATGCAGCCAACAGGCTGCATGAAAAAAAAGATTACAATACATGTTCAACAAGGACAAGCAACGTACTGGTATGTTGCTGGACTTTGAATGGTTATACCAGAATGATGCCTGCGGGTTTAGGTATCATCTTGGTATCATTCTTTTCAGCCAGCGGTCGGCTTTCATGTAAAAGCAATTATAGCGGCTAATTAGCCTCTTTTACGGATATAAACAGCGCCATTGGGAAATTGGGAAAGTATTTTATCACACCGATCTTGGTGTGGTCAGATGCTTTGAGGGCAGAGGAAAGATCTAGAGTCTAACCTCCCAATTTTTTTCAAAAAAGAGTACCTGTCACTACCTATTGCTATCATAGGGGATATTTACATTCCCTGAGATAACAATTAAAATTGTAAAAAATAAATAAATGGTAGGAACAGTTTAAAAATAAAATAAAAAAAAAGCAAAATAAATAATAATAAAATAAAAAATAAAAAAAAATAGCACCCCTGTCGGTCTAGCGTCATATGTAAACAGCAATTGCACCATGCATGTGAGGTATCACCGTGAAGGTCAGATCGAGGGCAGTCATTTTAGCAGTAGACCTACTCTGTAAATCTAATGTGGTAACCTGTAAAGGCTTTTAAAGGCTTTTAAAAATGTATGTAGTTTGTCGTCGCTGCGCGTTTGTGCGCAATTTTAAAGCATGTCGTCTTTGGTATCCATGTACTCGGCCTAAGATCTTCTTTTTTATTTCATCAAACATTTGGGCAATATAGTGTGTTTTAGTGCATTAAAATAAAAAACAGTGTATTTTTTCCCCAAAAAATGCGTTTGAAAAATCGCTGCTCAAATACTGTGTGGGAAAAAAATGCAACACCCACTATTTTAATCTGTAGGGCCTTTGCTTTAAAAAAATATATAATGTTTGGGGGTTCAACGTAATTTTTTTGCAAAAAATAAATAAATGTTTTCATGTAAACAAAAAGTGTCAGAAATGGCTCTGTCTTCAAGTGGTTAGAAGAGTGGATGATGTGTGACATAAGCTTCCTAATGTTGTGCATAAAATGCGAGGACAGTTCTAACCTACCCCCAAATGACCCCATTTTGGAAAGTAGACACCCCAAGCTATTTGCTGAGAGGCATCTTGAGCCCATTGAATATTTATTTTTTTGTCCCAAGTTATTGAATAATGACAAAAAAAAAAAAAATGTACAAAAAGTTGTCACTAAATGATATATTGCTCAAACATGCCATGGTTATATGTGGAATTGCACCCCAAAATACATTCTGTTTCTTCTCCTGAGTACGGGGATACCACAAAAACCAAGCACCGCCTTCGGGCTTTCTAAGGGTGTAAATTTTTGATTTCACTCCTCACTGCCTATCACAGTTTCGGAGGCCATGGAATGCCCAGATGGCACAAAACCCCCCCAAATTACCCCATTTTGGAAAGTAGACACCCCAAGCTATTTGCTGAGAGGTATGGTGAGTATTTTGTAGATCTCGCTTTTTGTCACAAAGTTTTGAAAATTGAAAAAAATAAATAAAATAAATTATTTTCTTTCTTTATTTTCAAAAACAAAAAATTTGCGCCCTTCGAAATCTTGAAGGCGGTGCTTGGTTTTCGGGGTCCCGTACGCGGCTAGGCTCTCAAAAAGTCCCACACATGTGGTATCCCTGTACTCAGGAGAAGCAGCCAAATGTATTTTGGGGTGCAATTCCACATATAACCATGGCATGTGTGAGCAATATATCATTTTGTGACAACTTTTTTGTACATTTTCTTTTTTTTTTCTTTTTGTCATTATTCAATCACTTGGGACAAAAAAGAAAATATTCAATGGGCTCAAGATGCCTCTCAGCAAATATCTTTGGGGGGGTAAACTTTCCAAAATGGGGTCATTTGGGGGGTTTTGTGCCATCTTGGCATTTTATGGCCTTCAAAACTGTGATAGGTAGTGAGGAGTGAAATCAAAAATTTATGCCCTTAGAAATCTTGAAGGCGGTGCTTGGTTTTTGGGGTCCCGTACACGGCTAGGCTCCCAAAAAGTCTCACACATGTGGTATCCCTGTACTCAAGAGAAGTGGCAGAATGTATTTTGGGGTGTAATTTCACATATGCCCATGGCATGTGTGAGCAATATATAATTTAGTGACAACTTTGTGCAAAAAAAAAAAAGTTTGTCATATTCCCGCAACTTGTGGCAAAATATAAAATATTCCATGGACTCAACATGCCTCTCAGAAAATAGCTTAGGCTGTCTACTTTCCAAAATTGGGTCATTTGGGGGGGTTTTGTGCTATTTTGGCATTTTATGGCCTCCGAAACTGTGATAGGTAGTGAGGAGTGAAATCAAAAATTTACACCCTTAGAAATCCTGAAGGCGGTGATTGGTTTTTGGGGTCCCGTACGCGGCTAGGCTCCCAAAAAGTCCCACACATGTGGTATCCCCGTACTCGGGAGAAGCAGCAAAATGTATTCTGTGGTGCAATTCCACATATAACCATGGCATGGGTGAGCAATATATCATTTAGTGACAACTTTTTGTAAAAAAATTTTTTTGTCATTATTCAATCACTTGGGACAAAAAAATATTCAATGGGCTCAACATGTCTCTCAGCAATTTCCTTGGGGTGTCTACTTTCCAAAATGGGGTCATTTGGGGGGGGGGGTTTGTACTGCCCTGCCATTTTAGCACCTCAAGAAATGAGATAGGCAGTCATAAATTAAAAGCTGTGTAAATTTCAGAAAATGTACCCTAGTTTGTAGACGCTATAACTTTTGCGCAAACCAATAAATATATGCTTATTGACATTTTTTTTACTAAAGACATGTGGCTGAATACGTTTTGGCCTAAATGTATGACTAAAATTTAGTTTATTCGATTTTTCTTATAACAAAAAGTAGAAAATATGTTTTTTTTTTCAAAATTTTCGGTCTTTTTCCGTTTATCGCAAAGAATAAAAATCGCAGAGGCAATCAAATACCATTAAAAGAAATCTCTATTTGTGGGAAGAAAAGGATGCAAATTTTGTTTGGATACAACATTGCATGTCCGCACAATTTCCAGTTAAAGCAGTGCAGTGCCAAATTGTGAAAACACCTCTGTTCATTAAGCTGCGTATTGGTCCGGTCCTTAAGTGGTTAATGGATGCAAGTTTAAAACCCCATGTCCTCTTTTATGTTAAAGGAGAACTCCAGGAATTTAGCCACTTTGCAAAATGTGCAGGAATACTATACTGTAAGTTAATGACTTAGACGCATGCGCGGTAGCTTCCTAGGCATAGGTAGGGTGTAGCAAGATGGGGGGGACAGCATCGAATGTGACGAGCACACGCTCGTCGTAATCGATGATGTCACCGCGTTCGTTCCATTCAAAAGAACGGCGGTTCTTTTGAATCGAGCGTGTGTACACTCGGCCAGGACAAGATTCTTGTCAAGAATCTTGTCAGGGAAAAACAAAAGGTTTTTTCCTGACGGGATTCTCGGTCGTGTGTACGAGGTTTTAGGTCCAATGAGGTGCATGCCACCTCCCAGACTTGTCTTTTTTACTTGCATCTGACAGTTTTAGAGCTCCAGGAAAAGCGGAAAATTGTATCATACTTACCAGTAATTTTCCTTTCCTGGTGCCTATCCATGGCAGCATACCTGTGATAGAGCTCTGCCTTGACTCCTCCTTCAGGACTAGTGAATAGCATAAATTAAAGGCATAGTCCCTCCCCCAACATTCTCCGTAATATAGAATACCGAGGGTGGGAACTTACTGGTAAGTATGATACAATTTTCAGTTTTCCTGGTGCCTCCATGGCAGCATACCTGTGATAAATAACTAGCTGACATGGGTGGGATAATGCTTAACAATAAATGTTTAATTAGAAGAGGACTTAGCAGCCTGAACTGCCCTTCTTCCGAACTCAACAGTTGTGAGCGCTCCTGGATCAATATGGTAGTGTCTGAGGAACGTATGGTGAGAAGACCGGGTGGCGGCCCTGCACACCGTCTCCAACGAAACATTAGCCCTTGCTGCCCAGGAAGCTGAGACTGCCCTTGTAGAATGAGCATTCACTCGGGATGGAGGCTCCATATTCTTCACCCTGTAGGCCCTCTGGATTAACTTTACAACCCAAGATGCCAGAGTTCTGTATTTACCAAACGGTACGATGAAAAGTCTCTCAGAATTTCTGAAGGGGCCGGTGGCTTCTAGGTAGGCCCTGAGCACTCTGGATACATCCAGCTCGTGACAAGACTCTGTATCCGTGTCTGTAAATACTGGTAGTGCCCAGGGTTCCAACAGGTGGCTTGGAGTAGCGACCTTTTGGTGTGAACCACCGAAGGGGGCGAAGTTCCACTCTGTCGGGGAAGAAGGAGATGTAGTCATCACCTATCCCTAAAGAGTGAAGTTCCGAGATCCTTTCTGTCAGATGCAATGGCTAGCAGGAAAGCCGTCTTTAGTGTTAGGTTCCGTATTGTTACTTGTTCCACTGGAGCAAAGGGATTGGTCAGATAGAACTTCAAGGACCAGGGACAGATCCCACTTAGGAAATGATCGTCTGACAGGAGGGCGAATCTTCAATACACCTCTAAAGGAAAGTGACTACTAAAGGATCCCATATCTTATTTGTTGCGGCAGAGATTGCTGCTACCTGCACTTTGAGGGAGCTCAGACCAAGACCCAGATCAAGTTCTGTCTGAAGGAATCCTAGAACATGGAAAGTAGAGGGAAGGATCGGATCAAATCCATTTCCGGAAGCAAATGACAAGAACTTGTCCCAGATTTTTGAGAATATGGCATTAGTTGCAGGCTTCCTGGCTTTTAGAAGGGTTGTTATGACTCCTGGGGAACACCCTAGGGACTCGAACCTTCGCCTCTCAACCTCCAGATTCAAAGATTCAACTTCTGAGTGTTTGAATGAACTAGACTGCCCTGTGACATAAGTTGAGGGAAAGGAGGGATCTTGATTGGAGAGCCCACACTGAGGCGCATGGCTAGAGGAAACCTGGACTGACTCCCTGAGGAGCCTCAGGAGGAATTTGAATATTAATTGCCTGGGAGGAAAGGCATATGCAGTGGTGAACCTCCAGGGGCATGACAGGGCATCCACTGCCTCGGCTTGTGGATGCAGCATCCGAGAGAAGAATCTGTCCAGCTTGGCATTCTTCGGTGAGGCGAACAGGTCTACCTGAGGGGGATCCCATATGTTGGCAATCTGATTTCGGAGAGCCCACTCGTTGTTGTCCAGGAAGTTTCTGGATAACGTGTCTGCTTCCGTGTTCAACCTGCCCGGCAGATACATCGCTCTGAGGTCCAGGAGGTTCTTCTCTGCCCAGAGCATGATCGGCTCTACCTCCTTGAGGAGTGACCTGCTGAGAGTGCCTCCCTGCCTCTGCAGATAAGCGACAGCTGCCCTGTTGTCTAGGCATAGGAGTATTCTCTGGCCTCTGATTTGGGGTGCCAAAGAGGTCAGTGACAAAAAGGCTGCCCTCATCTCCAAGATGTTGGATACCACTCCCTGGGTGGAACATGACCATCTCCCCTGTATTCTGGTTTCCCCGTAATGGGATCCCCAGCCCTGCCCGCTTGCATCGGACGTAATTGTGATCCAAGGAAGGGAGCCCAGGTGACGAGGCTTGGAGAGGTTTTCTGGAACTGTCCACCAGTGAAGACTCCTGCGCATTACTCCTGTCAGCAGGATCGTCTGAAATAGTCGTTGTTTCTTCCACTGCGCCAAGAAACCAGTCTGGAAATACCTTAAGTGCCAATGGGCCCAAGGAACCATGGGTATACAGGAAGACATTGTGCCAATGAGGCTCAGGCATTGTGAAGCCGTCAGATACAGGCTCCGGATGACTTTGATCATTCTTTGGATGACAATCCTTGCCTTCGGCGGTGGTAATGACACTGTCCCCTTCTGAGTGTCGAACATTGCACCTAGGTAGATCATCTGCTGTGTTGTTGCTAGTTGACTCTTGTCGGAATTTGTCAGCTACCCTAACTCTTTTAGGGACTTTAGAAAAATGTCCCGGTGACATACCAACTGATCGGGATTGCTTGCTAGGAGTAGGATGTCGTCCAAGTAGTGGTATATCCTCAAGCCCCTCTCCCGCAGGAGAGCCAAAGTAGATATTAGTATCTTGGTGAACACCCTGGGAGAGGTGCACAGACTGAAAGGCAGGGCTTGAAACTGTAGGTGGGTCCGTCCCACTGCAAATTTCAGGTATTTTTGAAATGCAGGTAATATTGGAACGTGTAGATACGCATCCTGCAGATCGACCAAAATCATCCAATCTGATGGCTGTACTGCCTGAATAATCGTCTGCAGGGACTCCAATTTGAAGCTGTCGGGGTGGATATACCGGCTGAGTCTCTTTAGGTCTATCACGGGCCTCCACCCACCTGTCCTCTTTAGGAACCACAAATAGGGTGGAGTAGAAGCCTGCGAAGCGCTCTGCCAAGGGAACCGGAACAGCCGCCCCCTGAAGCTGGAGTGACGTTAGAACGTTTTTCAGAGCTTCAACCTTCAGTGGAGAGGATGGAATCTCTGTTCCTTTGAAAGAGTTCCGAGGTGGGGGGTGAGAGAAATTCCAAAAGTGCCCCCATTGAATTGTTGACAGAACCCAGGGGTCCTGGCAGTGGGTGGCCCAGACTGGGACAAAGAACTTTAGCCTGGCCCCCACCGGGAGTGTCTGGGCTACTCTGGCGTCAAAAAGACTGCTTCTGCTACTGTGGAGCCGGAAGGGCCTTCACCTTCCTGTTCAAGAAGGATGCCTGAGTACCTTTCCAAGGTCTTTTGTTGTCTCTGGGCCACCTTGATTGCCCAAAATCTCTTGGATTCGACTGGCGGAATTTAGCAGAACCGCCTCTGAACCTTTGCATCCTTCTGTCCTGTGGAAGCATACCAGACTTCCCTCCTGACAAGTGACAACCTATAGATAGCTTTACCCATCTCCAAATAGTGCTTTCCCATCGAATGGGATTTTGCACCAATTTTGTTTGGAGGATAAGTCAGTCGTCCAGGGTTTCAGCCACAAGGCCCTTTTCACCATTACAGAATGCAACATGGATCTTGCCGAGCACCTGATTGTGTCAATGGCTCCTACCCCGACAAAGTCTGCCGAAAATCTAAGCTCTTCCAAGGCTTTAATTATATCCTCCTTGGGGACATCCTGACACAAAGCCGTCTCAATGTTATCTGTCCAAGGCCTTATGGCATTTGATACCGACGTGAGGGCGATAGCTGGCTTACACGCTGCTCCCGCAGCTAACTAGCTCCTCTTCAGGTCCAGGTCGATTCGCCTGTCTAGAGGGTCTTTGAAGGAAGCAGAATCCTCCATTGGCAAAGTTATATTTTTTTGCGAGTCGCACCACCGACGCGTCTACCACTGGCATGGAGTTTAGTGACCGCGTTCCCGGCTCTGGTAAGGGATATAGTTTATTGAACCGACCCAATGAAAGTTTTTTATCAGTCTTTGACCATTCATTCTGAATGACTTGGCTAATCTCGCCCATCAATGGGAAGAGAACCTGCTTCCTTTTGAGGAATGGAAAGTAGCTCGTAGACTCTTGGGGAGGTTCTTCTGCATCCTTCCAGGTGATTGCAGTTTTGACTGCCTGGATGAATGGCTTTACCAAGAAGAGGCTGAAGCCAGAAGGTTCTGACTCCTCTGATGAGTCCCCCCAAGAGTCTTCAGGTGGTGAATCTCTAGCTGGTCGGCCTGACGGTGGCAGAGGTGTACTGACTGCTGAAGGACCAGGGAGATTGGGTTCTGTATCCTGAACCTGAGATATCTGCGGAGCTGGTTGAGCAGGGACCGAAGCCAAAAGCTCAGCGAAGGAGTCCTTCATTGTTCGCTTAAAGTGGAGCTCCACCCTAAATAGCAACTTTTGCTATTTGGAACCCTCCCCCCCTCCGGTGTCACAATTGACACCTTTCAGGGGGGAGGGGGGTGAAGATACCTGTCTAAGACAGGTATTTTCACCCACATCCGGGAGTCCTCTCTCCGGGAATCTGCGGGAGTGACGTCACTTCCCGCAGACTTCCCTTGGTGTTCTGGGAGACACTCGGCTCCCAGAACACAGGAGCACCAATCAGAACGGCGCAGCGCGACTCGCGCATGCGCCGTAGGGAACCGGGCATGAAGCCGCAGGGCTTCACTTCCTGGTTCCCTCAGCGAGGATGGCGGAGGGAGCAGCAGAGCGACAAGCGGTCGCTCGTCCTCTGCTGCGGACGTCGCTGGACTCCAGGACAGGTAAGTGTCCAAATATTAAAAGCCAGCAGCTGCTGTAGCTGTAGCTGCTGGCTTTTAATATTTTTTTTCCGGCGGAGCTCCGCTTTAAGCAGATTTACAGCATGCTGATTTTCTAGCTCGCGGCTGGACGCATAGTCCGTAAAACAGTCCTTACAGACCACTCTGTCTGGTAGCGGTGTTGCTACAATGTAAGGAACTCACGTTAGACCAGTGAGCGCACTTTTTTCATACTCACGTATAGTTGGTCACATACCTAATGGAAGTATGAGGATCTTTACTGCGAGATGAATGACTCATCACGGAGTTGGGCACAAGGATCAGCTGCGGAAATATAGTAGAGAGGAAAAGGAACTAAGGCGTTTAATAATAAACTTTTTTTTTTTTTTTTAATAAACATTTATTTATTTTTTGAGAGAGAAAGGTACCTACCACAGTGCAGCATCAGAGAAACTTAGTAGGGCACAGCTGAAGAGACTCTGACAGCTGGGTGGGCTAATCCCAAAATCCACCATTGGAAATTGATTCTGGGAAAAAAGGGCAAATCTAGCCCTTTTTCCAGAATCCAAAATGGCCGCCGTGGCGCCGCGTGATCGCGCATGCGCCGTAGAGCCAATGGCGTACAGCATAGCGGTGATACCAACGGCATTATCCTGTCCCCGAATCGCGCATGCGCAGACCGACGACGGGGACGCCGTACTTGGGACACACTCCTGCTGAGCGGCCTATACAGGGGCCCCATATCCCCCCGCCAACCTTGGGGAAATAGCCACCCCTATAGAGCTAACCAGATAAGGCCCCTGCCCTACCAAGCTGACAAAATCGTAATTTTTAAAGGGACCTAACAGGCAGGTTTTTTTTTTTTTTTTTTAAATAGGAGAGGGATGGAGAGGGGAGAGAGGGAAGGAAAAAGAAGAAAAAAGGAAAACAATATGGCAAAAAATAAAATGGAAACCATCAGCCTGCAAAGATGGGAGCTGATCCTTTTGCGACTTCCACTGCATTCATCATGGATGTGATAGCAGACTGCGTTCCTATGAGGAAACTCTGCGAAAGACCCCAACAGATCCACAGAGGGGTTCCCAGTCTTATCAGCGCTGTGAGCGGCCCAAGAACAGGAACTGCGCACGGGAAAGGCTAAACCCGGCGGACGCTGCCGACTGCAGAGGTATGGACATACTGCTACTCTTCACCAGCACAAGAAGGTATGAGGAAAAAAAAGGAGAATGTTGGGGGAGGGACTATGCCTTTAATTTATGCTATTCACTAGTCCTGAAGGAGGAGTCGAGGTGGAGCTCTATCACAGGTATGCTGCCATGGAGGCACCAGGAAATAGCTATTGCTACACTCCTAGTCTCTGACAGAGGAAATTATCTATGTGTCTGCTCTTGCTGATACAATACAATAATTAGCCTTTCAGTGTGTTTTTGGATGTAAAAATTATTTTAAGTGCTATGAAATAAGTGTGTGACTTTTATCAATATGTGCATGTGGAATGCCCCAGGGATTGTATGGGTGGAAATTAATCAGGAATTCAAGAAAAGGAAGTATCGAAAAATATAAAAAGTGCAACATGTTATTCCATCTAGAAAATTACATGACAAGAGTTAAAAAGCATGAATAGGAACACAAATATAGAAATACAGCTGCTAATAATTGCTAACACAATCAATTTCTGGACACAGTCAAGTATGAGTTGTGATTACAATTACCTTGCAAGGATCTAAAAACGTTGTCTAAACCGACAAAGATGGTTCGTGCAGACGACCCCTCAGACGACCCCGCACACACGCACTGTGCGAACCATCTTTGTCGGTTTAGACAACGTTTTTAGGTCCTTGCAAGGAAACTTTTTAAACATTGGGATGGTGGTCCTACTATCAATACTTTTATAAATAATGGATCGTATCTGGAGAGTGCAACTTGGAGGGAACATCCCTAAAGCCAGCCGGCAATCAGAGAGGGGATCCTTCGCTATCCTGGTGGAGTTCCTGACACACTACTAAGCCTGTTTTGACCCCACTGAGAAGGTCGGTCGCTGGCTTTCTGGTAAGCCTTCAATTCTTCACAAGGTGACGGGCAGCACGGGTGGTGTATGCTATCTTTATGGTTCCACATTGGATATCACCCACTGAACACTGAATGATTGCATTTATGAACATTTCGTTTTTGTGTGTCACACACTTATCTACTGCTTATGCAGCATGGACTTTTAATTGTTTATGGTTCTAAATTTTTTGAATACATGCATATATGTTGTGCACTTATCACTGTAATTTTAGATTCAAAGATTTTTATTAAGGGATTTTTGCGATGACAGCAATATCAAAAATTACAGTGAAATGTCATAAGATCATACAAAACATTCCAAAAATTGCATATACAAGTCGACATATCTAGAGATTTTACTATAAGGTGTCCCAGGATACTACTACTAGTTATACAGCATCAAATATGCAATGGCATAAGCGTAGTTCCATAGATCCCCCATCACCTCATGGGACAAAGCCCATTACGGCTCGGTGGCCTCCGACCCTCCGGATGCCCCAAAAGGGTTCACACTGCATCCCAGGAGCCAGGGTCGCCCATCCCTACCACCCGGTCTGTATGATTATTACATCAAATAGGAATGTGAGGGATACATATAACCATATTGATAACCTAACACCTCAAGGTTCAGGATCTGCAATCAAAAATTCTCAGTAACCATATCTGAACACTGAGACGCCAAGAAGGGCGTCAGAAAGTAGGGGAAAAGAGAAACGTGTTAGAAGGAAGTAAGAGAAAGAAGAGTAAGTCAGCTATCGAGAAGATGTATGTGTGGACAGGCTGCCAGGCTGTACTCCAGGTATGAGAGACATATTGCAGAAGGTGGCCCAGGGTTCCCAAATGGATCTAAATTTTTCAGTATTGTCATTCATTTTAGCCACAATTTGTTCTTGCACCATGATCCAGGAAACCTTCCTCTTGAAACCCTGGAAGGGGATGGTGGGTTTCTTCCAGGCTCTGGCTATGGTCATCCTAGCGCCCAATAAGACGAAGAATGCCAAGACCTGTGAGCATGTAGATAACTTGGGAATATTATGATTGAGTAGTGCTGTACAGGGATGTGGGGTCACTGCTACCTCTGTCAGAGAGCTGATGGTACGGAACACTTTCCGCCAAAAGGATCTAATGCGGGGGCAGGTCCACCAGATGTGGATCATCGTGCCTTCTAGTTCACAACCTCTATAACATACAGGTGAAGTTCCTGGGTACATCCGTGCCAACCTGGAAGGGACATAATACCACCTTAACAGCACCTTTAGGCTAGCCTCTGCAATTGAAACATTGAGAATACCTTTGAAAGCTCGTTGTGAAGTGCGGAACCAGACCTCTGCATCCCACGTGCCGCCCGTATCTTCCTCCCAGGTCCGGGCATAGGCTGGTACATCCGTCTTAGACATTAGAGCTGTATAAATTAGCGAGATGCCTCCCCTCTGATCCAATGCATTGGCACACCATTGTTCGTAGGGGGTAATGGTGGGGGGAATCGTTTTGTCTGTCCAAATGGAGTGAAGGAAATGAGATATTTGGTTGAATCTAAAAAGTTCAGAATTAGGCATGTCCATTTGTGTCCTGTAGTGTGGTAAGGAAAATGGCCCTGCTGGGGAAAGAAAGTGTCCGATTCTATAAAGGCCTTTATCTGTCCACCATCGGAACGCCTTAATATTCATCCCCGGGGGAAAGTCAGAGTTGTGAAATAAATGCATTAGAGGCCTCAGTGGAGATATCAAGGTGCGTAGATTAAAAAGCTTGGAGCAAAGTGCTACTGAGTGCGAGAGAGTAGGTGATAGGATCGCTGGTCTGCGTTTGGGTTTGCATCCTAATAGATAGTCAACGGTGTGCGATGGGACAGCCTGTCTTTCCATGTGTAACCAGTCTGGTTTCGAGCCCATAGAGAAGGCTGCCGAGATTTGTGTTAATTGAGCTGCCCGGTAGTAGCCCCAAAGATGAGGGAGGCCCAGACCACCCTGAGATCTCAGACGGAATAGTATTCCCGCGGGACATCTGTAGCCCTTCCTGCCCCATACAAAACTTATTATGTCCGACTGAGTTTTACTGAGGAATCGTTTCGGGACCGGGATTGGGAGAGATCTAAACAGGTATAAAAGGCGTGGGAGGAGGGTCATTTTAATAGCATGAATCCTGCCCAACCATGATAAACCACTCTTGGACCACCTTTCCATGTCATTTTTACATTTGAGCACCATAGGGGGGTAGTTCATCTTAAACAAGGTACTTATATTAGATGTAAGTTTGATGCCTAAGTATGGGATAAGTGTGGGAGCCCAGGAAAAATCAAAATCACTGGAGAGTTTCTTTAAAATGTCCGGGGGGACGGATATATTCAATGCCAGTGATTTGTTCATGTTGACCCTCAGACCGGAGATCTCACTGAATATCCGCAATGTCTTGAGGATCGAAGGAGTGGAGGTCAGGGGGGAAGTGACGAAAAGTAGAAGGTCATCCGCGTATAATGCACACTTATGTTCCTGGGGACCACATTTGACCCCCTTAATGTCAGGGTCCGACCGTAGTGCAATAGCTAGAGTCTCAATTGCCACCGCAAAGAGGAGAGGGGAGAGTGGGCATCCCTGTCTGGTCCCTCTGCCAATGGAGAATGAATCGGAATATCTGCCCATTAAACGAATCTGTGCTGAGGGGTCAGAGTAAAGCGAGTTAATAAGCTGAAGGAAGTTTGGTCCAAATCCCCATTTCCCCAGGATGTCAGTCAGGTATGCCCAGTCTATCGAATCAAAGGCCTTGTGTAGGTCTATTGAAAGTAGAAAGCCTTTTTGAGGAGGGCCCCCATCCCACTGCGATTGAAGCAGAGAGATAACGTCAATGGCACGTCTAATCTGGTCAGGTCCCTGTCTGCCAGGGATGAAGCCCACCTGATCCTTATAAACATAAGAAGAAATGAAACGCGAAAGTCTGTTTGCCATTATTTTGGTCATTATTTTTATGTCATTATTGATAAGCGAAATAGGGCGAAAGTTCGCCACATCACTGGTGTCCTTGCCCGGTTTCGGTATTACCGAGATGTAAGCCAGGTTCAAGTCTTTGTGCAAAGGGACTCCATCCCTGAGAGAATTGAAGAATCGTGTCAAATGGGGGGCCAGGCAGGGGCCAAATTTTTTATAGTAGCCCGTGGAAAATCCATCCGGACCCGGTGAGGATCCCAGTTTAAGAGTTTTAATGGTGTCCATCACTTCTTCTTGGGTAAAAGGGCTCTCCAAGAGCTCACAATGATCCTTTGTAAGAGTAGGTAGGGGAAGTGTATTTAAAAATTCCTCTCGTAGTGATTTGGGGGGGTTCAGGTTCGGTTTATATAATTCAGTAAAAAACCTCAGGAAGGTATTTTAGACGGGTTCTGCGACAGTTCCCCCATTAGCTGTCCGAATTTTAGGGAATGCAAGTGTGCGCTGTTTGGGACTCAATTTAGTGGCTAACTTCGAACCTATTCTATCAGCTTGGGCATAGAATTTGGCCCCTGTCCACCGAAGGTGCTGTTCGGCGGCTGTGGTCAGTGACAAGTTTAGTAGTGCCCGGGCATTATCTAGGTTTGCAAGAGATTCAGGGGTAGGATGGCTCTTGTGGGCTTTCGCTAACTTGCGAAAGTCCTCAGTAAGCCTCAGCGTGTCCGCCTTGTGTTCCGCTTTTAGTTTAGCAGACAATTGAATCAGTTTCCCTCGAATTACTGTCTTATGAGCTGCCCATACCGTAGGAGGGGATACATCACCCGTATCGTTAATAAGAAAGTATTCCGTAATAGCTTTTTCCAGCAGAGTGCATTGAATTGGATCGCTTAATAGGGATTCCCGTAGGCGCCAGCGAGGGGGGCTATCTGACCCAGAGGGTCTCTGTGTAGTCACAATCACCATGGCGTGATCTGAGAGGGAGGAATCAACAATCTTGGAGTTCCTGATTAAAGGGATTGTAGGGGCGCGGGTGAAAATGTGGTCAATTCTGGCAAAAGATTTATGCGGCGCTGAAAAATTAGTGTAGTCTTTTGTGCGGGGGTTGGACTCTCTCCAGACATCTATCAGTCCTGCAGTATGCAGAAGCTTTGCTATTTTAACACTTTGTTTGGAAGGGCGTTTAGGTTTAGAAGTACCGTTTGAACTTTTGTCTAGAGAGAAATCAAATGCTGTGTTTGAGTCGCCGCCGATGAATATCGTACCTTTAAAGTGTGTCTGCAGGTTGTGTAACAAAGATTTAAAAAAGGTTTTTTGGCCCCTGTTGGGAGTGTAGTAGGAAACAAAAAGTGTATAGTGCCCCATCGATGTGGCCCGAAACCAAAATGTAGCGACCCATAGGGTCTAATACAGTGTCAAGCGGAGAAAAGTTTAAATGCCTGGCGAAACAGACTGCCACACCTTTTGTTTTGTTTTCAGCCAAAGCTAAAAAGAACTGAGGGTACCGTTGATGAATGAACGTGGGCTTAAAGGAGGAAGGGAAGTGGGTTTCCTGCAGTAAAAGAACATCTGCATGCATAGAATTATATTGCTGAAGGAGTTTCCTACGTTTAATTGGGGAGTTGAGGCCCTGAGTGTTGTGTGAGACAATTTTGAGGGAGGGGGGGGTTGGTGTATGTCAGTCATGGATCAGAGGGGTGGAATCTATGAGCGAGAACCGCCACTTACCGGTGAAGTGAAAGCGACTTTCCCTGCGATATCTGAAGGTGAATCTAAGCCGTGACCCGGAGCCTGGGACGGAAGATCGGAGGCAGCCATGGTGCCTGTGGATGCACCGAAGTGCGTCTACAAAAGAAGGGAAAAAAGAGATGAAAAAGGGGAGAGGAGGAGAGAAGAAGAGAACTGCATTATACACGTGATGTAAAATTGTTATCAAGGAACATATACATAACCGAACTGAGGGATCCCCAGACCCCTTCCCACCCCCAGGGCGGAGTGAACTTGCCATCTCCTACCCCAAAACCCCAAAGGACCTGTATACCCTGGTGACAGGGAAACCGGGTATGGATCCAGATGCACCAAAAGTGCCTCTGAACCTAGGGAGGTGCATTGGGTCCACCACGGCCCCAACTTCCCATAACAGTATTGACTGAGGGTCCCGAAGAACCCATGATTTTCTAACTACAGAGCGCCCTCTAACTATGAGAGCAACATGAACCAACATAAGTAAACCGTGTAATATAACTAAACCAGTAATGCCGATCAGACCCTGCCCACCCCCCTTCTGGGTTGAGAAGTAGGCAGGTAGGCGGAACCCGCCTAGGGACCAGCCCAAGAAAAACATCTGCGGTCCCCGAGGGGGAGCACAGATATCGTGTAAGTGGATCCCCAAGTGACCATTGTTTAACAACCAGGCCGTGTAAACTATTTACTAAAGGTGGTACTCCAGGAGGAAAAAGAACAGTGCGGTCCGTTGAACAGGGCAACGGTACGCAATACATGTTCCAGATCGTATAAAGATCTGAAACAAAGTTTCGTGTTGGCCTATGTGGGAAGAAACAGCAGGCTGCCAGCCAGGCAAAGGCCCCCCCCCCCTCCCTCGACCATGTACCTGATAGCCCCTCTCCATCACAAGTATCATAGAAACCCCAAATGTACTATCTGAAAACCATAGCAGATCATTTTATAAAAATAAAAAAATGGTATGGGGCGGTATAGAGTTGCCAAAGATGGAGAGGAGATCCCCAATACAGTTTTAGCAACAGGGAATGTTTCTCACATCAGGACCTCGTTCAGAGAGGGGATTTGTAAGGAGATGTGTCATACACAAAAAAAAAGAAAAAGAAAAAGGGGGCGAAAAAAGGTATCAGGGCGGGAGGTTTTCTTTGGTGCGCTTGGAACTGTGATTCAGCCATGTTTGGTGCAGCGGCCTCGCCGGCGGGGGCCGCTTCGTGGAGGCAGGAGTCCCTCTGTTAGCTGCTGCAGGACTAGGATCCAGATGAATAAATCCGAGATGTGTCAGGATACGTTCCCCTTCCGCAAATGAGGAGAAGCCAAAGCTTTTGTTCTTGTAGGAAAAGTTCAGACGTAAAGGGAAGGCCCACCGGTATGCGATTTCCTTGTCCATAAGCACTTGCAATAACGGTTTAAATGAGCGTCTCTTTTGTACCGTGTATGGAGAAAGGTCAGCAAAAATTTGAATTTTGTGGCCATGCAAAGTGAGGTTGTCAGAGTACCTAGCCTTCCTCATCACCTCTTCTTTGACTGAGTAATAGTGCGGTTTCACAATGATGTCTCTGGGAAGGCCATCAGAGCGAGGAGATTGAAGGGCTCTGTGAGCTCTATCCAGCTCCAAACGTGGTTCAGTAATGTCAGGGATAAGGGTCTTTAGAAGTGATTTCACAGCAGATTGCACCTCTTTCTCTGATTCGGGGAGTCCCCGTATCCTAAAGTTATATCTTCTTGATCTATTCTCGAGATCATCGATCTTTGCAAAAGCGGTTTCCAATTGATCCTGCACGTCTTGCAGCCTGGAGGAATTCTGATTAATCCTCGCCACGGCCTGATCAGCTTTCTGTTCTATCGTGTCTATCCTGATCCCAATTTGCTGCAGGTCTGCATGAATGGAGGATGTAATCTGTGCAGCATTTAGAGCCAGGCTCCTAGACTAAGGTGACCAGATTTTTAAAATGAAATCCGGGGACACTTTTTTTTTTGTACTAGTAATGGTGGCAATCAGCGACTCTCTGCCTGTTGCCGCCCGCCTCACAGCCTGTCAAGTCCCACTGTCCGTGCTCCGGCTACTACTGGGTGGGGTGCGGAGGAAGATCACTCCACCATGGGAGACAAGGAGATAAGCAGGCAGGCGGGCTGGCCGGGACTTGAGCCAAAACAGAAGAACATGTGACAGGCGCTGAATGGGCATGCACCCGAAACTGAAGAAATATTCCCTCCGCTCCGACCAGCACATGATCATCAGAAAGGGGCACAGATAATGGAAAAAAAATACACCCCCCTAAGCTAGTAGGAGCGGAGGGGTGCAATTCAGAATTTTTTTTTTTTTTTATTCTGCACTGACTGTCTTTGAAATTGCCGGATCCCCTGTTTAAATCAAATCCGGGGACAAAACCGGGGACAGACTTGGTCCGGGGACAGTGTCTTCAATCCGGGGACTGTCCCCAGAAACCGGGGATGTCTGGTCACCCTATCCTAGACAGCATATGGGAAAAAGCAGTCATCATGGAGGTAAAGTCTGTGGGGGTTGGGGCCTCCTCCTGTGCTTCACTGACTGAAAGAAGCATGCCTGTGTGGAGATCCAGCATAGGTGTGGAGGGACATGCAGCACCCATCCTGCCCAGCAAAGATTCAGTGGAGGAGGGGGAGATTACTGGGGTCAGCGGGGGGTACTCGGTACCTGGGGATTGAGGTGGGACCAGATCCTGGTCAGCTATGGAGTCCTCAGGTCGTTCTGTGAGGATCGGGCCTCGTGGAGCCGCCGCCATCTTGGCATAGCTGAGGGGGCCTGGCGCTGCCGACATCTGGCTGGAGAGGTCCCTTCTGGCCAGCGAGGATGACATCTGCGGGTTCCGGGGGGTGTCCCCTACGCGAATATCCCGGGAAGGGGTCCAGCGGAGCGCTCTGTAAGCTCCGGTGGTCAGAAGAGGGCCGTGGTGGAGCGGAGCTTTAGATGACGGCGGCCATCTTGGAAGCTGCCGCGCATGCGCCCCTTATCACTGTAATTTATATGTTTTATTATCCAGCGCTGCACTTCTTTCTATATATTCACTCCTTGTTCCCCATATCAGGGTTATAGTGCTTAGCTGCAGGATATCCTTCACGGTTTATTTATTTGATTTATTTTGTTCACTCATTTGTCTTTTAATTTTGACACCTACACCTAGCGCAAATTTTTCTAGTTTTTTAATTTATCATCATATATTATACCAAAAAATTTAGTTATAAATAGTTTTTTTTTTTAGCTTTAAATATCATTGTAGTGTGTTTTTGCTAAAAAAAATTGCATTTGAAAAACCGCTGAACAAATACCATCGTGTATTATAAATGTAGCGGGACCCCCAAAAATGGGGTCGCTATGCTGTAAATTTAGGGGCAGTCTGGGCAATAGTATGGCTCAGATTCTACAATTCTGTTTAATATGGACTCTGCTCTGCCATGTTGTTGCCTGGTGTATAGTTCCCCTGGGCCTGAGGTGGCGCTGTTGCCCAGGTCTCGGGTTGAACCGCAGGTGGCGTTGTGGTATGATTTGGTGTCCTCTCTCGGCTGCCGTGTGGTGGGCGGGTTCTGCCTGCTGTGCATGCCGGGAGAGGGTACATAAAGGGCAGACGCCAGAAGTGCAGGAAGAGTGTGCCCCATGGGGGTGGTGTGCCAGGGGGATTCCAAGAGGAACACAAACTTTTCCCTATACTCTAGGGACGAGAACCAATGGAGGGAGGTAACTCGCTGCAGGACCCAAAATTGGAAAGACACCGCTCAACCTCTTAAACCAGGAGGATCCGGGCATGTGGCACGGTGTGCCTTTTATCTCTGCAAAGTGAAGGTAGGCAAGAGAAAAGGGTCCGTGTGCTACATAAAAAAAAAAAATCAACGACCACCATTTTGTTCTCTAGGGCCTCTGCTAAAAAAAAAATATATACTGTTTGAGCATTCTAAGATATTTTCTAGCAAAAAATACTGAATTTTTACACGTAGGATCGAAATGTCAGAATAGGCCTAGTCTTTAAGTGGATAATTTAAATGCGTTCTTCGTTTAAATTATATGGGAAGTGAGAGGCAAATAAGAAAAAAGTTCTAAACAAAAACTAGTATTTAAAGCTGATCTCCATGTCTCCTGTCACATAAACTGGTCCAAACAAATTATTTCCTTCACTAAGTGCTGCACTGGCTCTAGGTGCTCACAGCTACATACAATACATAGTGCTCGGCAGGGTTGCTATCAGGAATTTTGGGGCCCCTTAAACAGCTTCAGGCATGGGCCCCCTGGAGCAGAGGAGAACCGGGGGGGGTGCTGCCGCCGCGAATTGAGAAGCGGAGGGGGGGCAGCCGCAAATTGAGAAGCGGGGGGTGCCACAAATTGAGAAGCAGGGGGGCTGGGCTTTGGGGTGCTGACGAACAAAAAAAAAACTTACAAAAAAATAAATAATAATTTATAAAAAAAAAGGGGGGGTTGCCATCCGGAGCCCTGGGAACCTCTGGGCCCCTTACAAAAAATAAATAAAAATAGGTAAAAAAATAAATAAAATATTTTTTTTTTTTTTTTTATAAAAAATACATAAAAAAGGGGGTTACCATCCAGGGCCCCGGGGACCTCCTGGCCTCTGGGGACCTCTGGGCCCCTTACAAAAAAAATTAATAAAAAAATTTATAAAAAAAATATATTTTTATAAAAAAAAAAATGTGGGGTTGCCATCCGGGGCCCTGGGGACCTCTGGGCCCCTTACAAAAAAAATATAATATATATATATATATATATATATATATATATATATATATATATATATATATAATTTTTATGGTCGGAGCCCTCTGTCTGAAGAGATATGGATCACATAAACACGTCACAAGACTAACAACACAAATAAGACCTGAAGTGTGGCCTGGCCTGCTGGACGGTATGCCAAAAAAGGGGCCATACCTTAAGATAGAAGTAATGGATAATTCTGTTGAGAATTGTTTAGAGAGGAGTGCCCTAAAAAGGGGATATGGGAGGGTGGGTACCGCGCACTAGAGCCGACACAGACCATCATGGATGGTCTGCTTAAGTACCCCTCAAACTCCTCCCATAATTTCAGGCCAGCATACTGGCCTTCCTATTTATGGTCGGAGCCCTCTGTCTGAAGAGATATGGATCACATAAACACGTCACAAGACTAACAACACAAATAAGACCTGAAGTGTGGCCTGGCCTGCTGGACGGTATGCCAAAAAAGGGGCCAAAAACACACAAGCTTAGGGAAGGAATTGTTTTATTATGTAAGGTAAACAACTACAGAGCGAGGCTGTTAAAGGCTTGCGATATTTCCGATTGAGGATCGGGGACGTATCAGACGAAACACGTGGATTTCCATCTGCCCATCGTCTTGATAACATGATCCGGGACTCCGTTTCGTGATGCTGCTGAGGCTGCTCCTATGCGGAAGGAATGACCCGAGTACCGACTTGGGTCAAGGCCTAAGGTGCTCAGAAGTGTTCTGACATGGCTAACAAACTGGTTCCTTCTTAGGGGTTCAGTTGGGAAAGGAAGAAGAGGGCTGTCCCCGGGTAGGTCGGATAGGAGAGTTACCAGTCGATCTAAGACAGCCACGGGGCACCAGGCGTTATGCGTTTGGAAGAGTTTGACGTCTACACCGGGACCGGTTTGTTGAGTTTTCGATACCGTTAGGTGTAGAACGAAATGACTCTGGTGGCGAGTCAGGTGGTGCCTGCGTAGTACTTGGCAGTTAGGGCTGGTGACAGTAAACTCGCTGGGGCGTAGAAAACCGTAAAAGGCTAGGTATATGGCTGCCTGGATAACCAGGCTAGGCCGTACACCGAAGGGAGAACGTGAGAGGATAGTGGACATGCCCCGAAATATGGAGCTGGTCACTGGTAAGCGTTTGACAGTGGTGTGCGGTTGCTGCTTGTGGATACCGCGTAGTATGGCTTTGACCAATGAGCGGCGAACAAGGAAGGCGTGGTCGGGTCTTGAAGGGATATGAAGTGCTGGATACCAGCTAAATACAGTCTGATAGTATTGTGTGACAACTTGAGTTGGGTGTGACAGTGGGAAATGAAGGCCAAGATATGGCTGAGATTCCCTGAAAGCGCCCCTGGGTTAGCAGCTAAGAACCTGTTGTAGATCTTCCAGGCGGAGAGGTAGGCCTTTAGCGTATTGGGAGACAAGGATGCGTTGATGAGGGAGGTAGCACCCTGGAGGTGCTGTCTCAATCCAGGGTTAGTTGCGACCAAAGTAGGACGAAGGACATGGTCGGGTCGGCTCCGGGCTCCTGCGAAAAGAACGTGGCATAATTAAAGCAGGATAGTGCGTCGGCCGAGGTAATGCAATGACCAGGAATGTGGACACAGAGGACATTAAATTGATGTTGCAAGGACAGTAGCACGAGCCTACGCAGGAAGGACATGATGGCCAACGATTTGGACCTGCCTTTGTTAATAATAGTGGCTGTGGCCTGATTATCTGTGACGAACGTGACAGTCTGTCCCGCCCAGGTGCTGCCCCATACTTGAGCTGCAGCAACTATAGGGTAGATCTCGAACAGAGAGGAGGACTGACTGAACCCAGGAATTGCGAGTATCTCTGGCGGCCACGGCCCCGCAAACCAATGATGGCCAAAAATAGCAGCGAAGCCTGTGGAGGCTGCTGCGTCAGTGATTACCCGTGGTGAGGAAGGGGATGCTGAAGGAATGAACATGGATCTACCATTCCAGTTCTCAAGGAATTGGTTCCACATGTCCAGATCCGCTATAGCGGCTGCGTCTAGCTTGACGACTTGGTCGGGGTCTTGTGTCAGGGAAAGGAACACCAAAAGGCGTGAGATAAAGGATCGCCCTTGAGGGATGATTCTCATCGTGAAGTTGAGCATGCCCAGCAGGGATTGCAGCTGTCTCTTGGTGCACCCTCGTGTGGTGGTAAAAGTATGAACGACTGTCCTGATGCGGGTCAACTTATCGAGGGGTAGGCTGGCCTGCATGGCGCGAGTGTCTAGGTTTACTCCCAGAAAGGTGATGAGCCGTGCCGGGCCCTCAACTTTCTTCTCGGCTATAGGTACGTTGAGGTTCTTAAAGACCTCTCTTAGACTATCTAGGTCTACAGGGGGCTTGCTGGGTGACTCAATGAGTAGGAAGTCATCTAAGTAATGGATTACCTTCTGACAACGTGCATGGTGTGAGAGAATCCAGGATAGGGCTTGAGCGAATGAGTCAAAGAGCCAGGGGCTACTTTTGGAGCCGAAGGTCAGCTTGGTTGCGAAATAGTAAAGACCTTTCCATTTAACCCCGTGCCACCTCCATAGGTGTGGTTCAATGGGTAGTAACTTAAAGGCATCTGAGATGTCGGCTTTTGATAGCCAGGCCCCGACCCCTACTTTTATGATTGATTGGATAGCAAGATCAACAGAGGAATATTTTAGAGAGAACTCCTCAGAGGGAATGAGGGAGTTTAGACTGGGTATGTTGGAGGAATGAGGCGCGGACAAATCGTAGATTAATCGCAATTTATTAGAGAACTTGCCCTTGACAAGTCCAATAGGGCTGACTCTCCACACAGTAAAGGGTGACTGAGCAAAGGGGCCGATCATATACCCCCGGTCCAATTCGACCTGTAGTAGGGTAGAGATGGCTTCTGCGTCGACGGCTGCCGAGAGCAGGTTTCTGCACTCGTAGGTGGAGTCGGGTAGTGGGATGAGACCGGTGTGGAACCCTGTAGTGAACCCCTGAACCAGGAAGGCTGCTAGGGATGGGGTTGGGTGAGAGGAGAGATAGAAGCCGAGCCACCCGACGTGCACTCGGCCTAGTCAGGATGGACCCAGTTGCTTGATGCTGCAGGCACTCTTCGGATGAGCCTTCTGGGACAGGAGGCAGATGTGCAGAAGTCTGCAGTGGGGGTAAAAGCAACCCTTAAAATTGAAGTTGTTGCAGATGGGTGCGCCCCCCAATGCTCGAATCGGATGACCTAGCCTGTCTGCCTGGGACGACTGTGTGGCTGCTGGAAAGTTATGAGGTGCATTATAGGTGGAAGGGAAGCTGGGAGGACGTCTGCCACTTAACTCAGAGCACCAATTAGCCGTGTGGGAGGCGGATTGGCAGATGGTGCAGAGTGGGGAGCGAAGGCCGGCGAAGTGGCGTCAGAACAGTTCAGTGTCTATAGTGCTCCAGTTAGTGTTGAGCTGGAACTGCGACAATCTGGCTGCGGCTCTTGCTGAAAAGGAGCGATGGTAGTCGTAAAAAGAGCACCCACCGTATTTGTGGCCTAGATCGACTACTGCGTGGAGGTAAAGATCAAGTTCTTCCCTCCTGTTGGGGTTGGCCGAGCATATCATGTCTCTGAACATCCCAAAGGCCAACACGAACTCTGTGACCGAGAGCTTGCGATTGAGCCTGGGGTCCTTGGCCTTTAGGACAACAGAGACGTTCCCCCAGGAATATGATTTGTTCTCGGCCATGTCCTGTACGGAGATGAGTAAGGACGCTAGGTTCACGTCCTTGCCGTCCAGGATGTCCTTCCTGATGCCCGCTGGGACAAGGTGCGAAGGGAAGATGGTGGTGCTAATGTCGGGCGTACCTGTAAGTGGGGGTACGGCTACGACCGTGGAGACTAGGGCTGACGGTGGCATAGCTGGTCGTGTTTCCAGGGCCCCTACTCTAGTCTGAACATCAGTGACCGATGTTGCTAGCGAAGACACTAAATCGTGCAGCTGGACAATGGCGGAAGATATCGTCTGGAGAGACGCTTGGGAATCCGGTGGAGCTGCCGCTGGTGGTGGGAACAGCAGCCGAAACAGCTTGGTTTTCCTGGCTGTGGCAGGGAAGAGAATGCCCCTATGACGTAATTCGGCTGTAAGCCTGGGGATGGTCCAAGCCCTGAGAGACTACGTAGAGCCGTCCGCTAAACCCGCGAGAGGTGATGGTGGGACGGAGGTGAAGTCTTCGCTGTCGGCCTGTGACATGTTGTCGGCTAGAAGGAGGGGAATGCATATATTTTAGAATAAGACACAAGGTTGGAGGGGACAGAAGAGTTTTAGAAACGGAGAGGAAGAAGGAAAGGAGGGTGGACAGGACAAGGAGCGATAGACGTAGATGACAGTTTAGTTTGCGTACGAGCGCTGTTGAGTGTAATTTAGAAAACTCAAAAGAATGCGTGGCAACTGAGGTGAGCCAGGAGGTGACTGGCTAGATAACCGATAGCTCAGGTGCCGTCTGTGCTCGGCACAGATTAACGAACCAGAAGCCCCCAGGGCGTGCTGGGGCGGGTAGTTGAAGTCTGGTATACTAAGGAGGAATGTTACGATCTGTAGTTTGTTGATGTGTGGTTGGTCTGCTAACCCTTGCACTGCCAGCAAGGTGGATGTTAGACAACCTTGTCTGCGTGGTGAAGGATCTCGGATCGCTCTTCGAAAACAGAGTGTAGTGTACAGAGGTATGTGACAGTCACTAGCGCCTCGAGAGCAAGTCAAATTGTGTATGTGAAGAAAAACATGTCGTGAAAGGGTGCGAGGAGAAGCAAGGGGGGCCTTGCATTTACGCACCTGTCTTGTGCCCTAGTAGTTGAAATTCGGTTGAGGTCGAGACGTGGATCGACCGGGAACCTGTGATAAGGGTGACATGGAAATATATATATATATTTTTCTTTGCGAAAGGATGGGTGCAGAGCTGTTTGGAGCGGTAGGTAGCTCCCAGGTGAAGAAGTTTAAAACCCTTTTTTTTTTTTACCTGAGGGGAATACTGTCCAAACCTGGTGCAGGGTGGACCAACTGTAACTCAATCTGATCTGTATGGGGAAAGTGACAGAAAAAAAGGTGAGTAGCCGTGTTGCTACTGGAGATGATGAGTGGCTGATTTAGAACCACTTGCGGAATGCTCGCCGTGATTGCGAGGGAAGCGGCCTTACTGGGAAGGCGAAAAAAGGAAAGTTTGTGAATTGTGAGTATGTAGGGATGACCGTCGGCGATAAAAAACTGGAGTATTTGAAGTAAGGCGTGTATGTAATACTGTAATGCAAGGTGAACAATTACTTATTTTTTTATTTTATTATTATTTTTTATTTTTTTAAATTTACATTTTTTTTTTATGGTTTGGGGAATGAGTTCTCCACTAGAGATGCGAGTCGTTTAAGCCTGTGGTGCGACTGGACTCGGATCGGTTGTGTTTGCCAAGGATCCGAATCTGCAAACCGATGCTACGACTGGATTCGGACCGGTTAGAGAGGTTCGTTGCTAGAGATCCGAGTCGTATGAGCCGGTGGTGCGACTGGACTCGGATCAATTGTGTTTGCCAAGGATCCGAATCTTTGAGCCGATGCTACGACTGGATTTGGATCGGTTCGAGAGGTTTGTTGCTAGAGATCCGAGTCGTTTGAGCCGGTGGTGCGACTGGACTCGGATCGATTGTGTTTGCCAAGGATCCGAATCTTTGAACCGATGCTACGACTGGATTCGGAACGGTTATGGCTGCAGCGTAAGGAGGGGGTTTGATGCGCCGGATCCAAATCGTAGCGCCGGAGATACGACTGGACTCGTATTGACTGAATGGTGTTTCGAAGATGAAGGGGCTTGTGATTGACGAGGGTCCGGACTGTAGTGCCGATGTTTTGCGACTAGATTCGGACCGGCTGTTCGGTTTGTGTTGTGTGTAGTAAGAGGTGTGGGGCATCAGTTAGGTGAAGGGAGAGTATCTTAGGAGGTGTAGGGCGTCAGTAGAAGGGATGAGGTAACGACGGATGGGACGCCGGTTTGGCGACCAGCATCGTATGAGCGATTTCGTAGGAAGTGGCTTGTTTGCTGAATGAGTGATTCGTAGAACGGGTAAGCTCTATGAGTCGTAGGGATCGTTTAACGAATCGTAACGTAGAGCTCGACTGGGCTCGAAAGACAACTGACCTAGGCAGTAAAACCTAGAAATGTGAACAGAGAGAACAAGCGAACTTATGAGCCGTACGATTGTAAAAGAGGGAAACGTATACCGGCGCTACGATTCGTACGAACGGTAACAACCAGTCCTACCTGCGGCAGCGAGTGATGACCCGATCAACGAACAACTGCGAACGATCTCGAAGAATGAGCGCAACTACACGGACGCTGTGAGTTGGGCTGGTGACGTTGTAATACCGCGCACTAGAGCCGACACAGACCATCATGGATGGTCTGCTTAAGTACCCCTCAAACTCCTCCCATAATTTCAGGCCAGCATACTGGCCTTCCTATATATATATATATATATATATATATATATTTTTTTTAAATACATAAAAAAGGGGGGTTACCTTTCGGGGCCCTGGGGACCTCGGGGCCTCTGGGGACCTCTGGGCCCCTTACAAAAAAATAAATATTATTATTATTTTTTATATAAAAAATACATAAAAAAGGGGGGTTACCATCCGGGGCCCTGGGGACATCTGGGCCCCTTAGAAAAAAAAAAAGAAAAAAAAAGGGGGGTTGTCATCCGGGCCCCTTACAGGTGTACTGCCTGTACCCCCCTGATGGCGGCCCTGGTTCTGGGTTCCAGCTGTGAGACAGACAAAGACTTCTTGCTTCAGAATCGTTGACGTCCATCCTCTGCGTTATGTCATAGACGCCAAATTCAGCATCTCTAAAGTCAGGGTGCTGCTTAACGATAAGTTCACCTTCTGTTTTTTTTTTTTTTTTTAACCAGACTAACTATGTAACATGTTACACCCATATTCAGGATTTAACATGTTACTGTTGAAGCACTCAGTGCACCCCCCGACCCCTGTTGTGAAAATGAGCGGGGGATCTTCTATCCACACTTGCTGCCACAATTTAAAAAAAAACAATGTCATGGGCGACAGATTTAGGTGGTTCTAACACTTTAAATCGGAGGTTCCGCAGTCCAACCTTTTTTTTTTTTCTGTGCAATCAATGTTATTTCAGATAACAACTTAGTACTCACTTTTTTCGCGATTAAAACCATCCCCAGTCCGTTTTCGTTTAAAAGATAAACTTTTAAAAAACGATCCTGGCATGTTCCATTTTGCTTGTGGGCATTGTGAAGCCCACAAGCACGGACTTCCGGGAAGCAGTGAATGCTCGCCTCCCGGCATTCACCGCTCTATCTCGCTCATGAGCAGTGTTGACGGCGAGCAGCGCCGTCAACACTTCCTGGTTGCTATCTATTCACCTGTGTGCCCTGAATTAAGATGGCGGAATTGGATTCGCCCTCGTCACGTGACCGGCTTGATGAGTCACGCGACGAGTGAAATCTCAAGAGATTTCAATGGACGGCGTTCATCATTGTCTCCTGGGAAGCATGACACTGTGCTCCCAGGAGACATTGCGGAGACATCCCAGCAAACAATGCGGCGACGGGGAAAAGAAGAGATACGCCTACTCCCGCGGGAGGAAAACCCAGAAGTCCACCTTTACCAAGCTCATTAAAAGGTATTTAAATCATCACAAAAAAAAAACATTAGGCATATGTATATGTATATGGTACACTGATCAGGATAAGCTAATGCTAATATTTTGGGTGAACCTCCGCTTTAAGAACCTGTTGCTATGGCAGGATATATATTTAAAGATGTACTGCTAGTGCGTAGATTAGGAAACCGGTGGTAATTAAGACCAGCTCTGATGTACAGAGCTGATCTTCTGCACAGTACTGTATCCCTTGCAGTGTTTAACATTGCATCTATATTTATCCATTAAAAAAAAAATCCACTTACGATGCCGTTATGATAATTTGTATCCATTAAATTACTCCACTTATGGTATATACAGCATATATTATATATAGCATTGCACATACTTCACTTCTAATTTTATTTATATACATTTAAAATTCTATCCTTATGCAGTTTTGTATAATATATTTTATATACATTTTTGATTGGATTAGATTGGTAGGTTGTAGTCCCTTTCTATAGGCACACCTATTTTTGCACAGTTTCTCCCTTTCTTCTTTGCAGGACCTTTCAAGCTCCATCAAGTTGAATGGGGAGAGTCAGTACACAGCCATTTTCAAATCTCTCCAGAGATGTTCAAGTCTGGGCTCTGGCTGGACCACTTAATGACATTCTCACAGTTGTATGCTTAGGGTCATGTCCTGTTGGAAGATTAACCTTTGCCCCAGTCTGAGGTCCAGAGCACTCTGAAGCAGGTTTTTATTAAGGATGTCTCTGTAAATTAATCCGTAAATTAACTCTGAGCTAAAGAGATAAATCAAGTCCACATTTTTTCAAAATAACATAAAATAATTAATAATCGCTACTGCTACTTTGTAACATACCAGAAAAAATGAAAAGATCAAAGTGTAAATATTATTCACTCTAACAGTAGCGCTGTGATATGCAAAATACGTGTGTACATTAAATCAATCATAAATCAAAATAAATTGAACAAAATAACTCAAATGAAACCTCAAAATAAAATGAAAATAACAATGACAAAGATGGCAAAAAAAAGTCCACCCAGTGTTACTTGTGTAAAAAAAATAGGAAATCCACCAAGTGCTTCTTTATGACCAATAGTGCTTCCAGTCTTCCCTATTTAAGATGTCTTCCAGACCAAAAAGAACACTTCCTCATAAGTGCAGGTGATCCTTCTCCACAACAGAGAAGAACTCACCGGATAAATATGCCTCCCACTCTCATGGTTGGCAATCACACTATAGATGAATACATCTGCTCTCTCCTTTTATGGGTGCCATTGAATGCTTTTGCAAGGTTGGGTGACTGGGCCACTCAAGGACATTCACAGAGTTGTCCCATAGCCACTCCTTTGTTATTAGGGATGAGCTTCGTGTTCGAGTCGAACATACGTTCGACTCGAACATCGGCTGTTCGATCGTTCGACGAAGATCGAACGATTTGGGCCGTTCGCGCCAAATTCGAGTGACGCGAACGGCCCACAATGCACTACGCCATCGCAGTGTCATCCAGGCGCTGTGATTGGCCAAGCATGCACTGTGACCCCGCATGCTTGGCCAATCACAGCGCCGGCAGCGAGGAGAGCAATGATTGGCCACAGGCAGGATGCCTGTGGCCAATTATTGCTGAGGGGGTTTAGTACATGCCCCACACTATAAAAGGCCGCCAGCGCGGCGGCCTTGTGTAGTGTGTTCCGGAGCAGGGAAAGAGAAGCATAGGCAGGGACAGTGTCATTTTTTTTTCCTTTACTAATCCTGGATTCCTTGTGTTTAGGGACAAATAAGGATAGGTAGGGAGAGTGTCAGTGTGTTATTCTGTGCTAAACCTTGTTTGTAGGGACAGAGAAGGACAGTGAGGGAAAGTGTCAGTGTGCTATTCTGTTCTAAACCAATCTTGCTGAACCATATTTGAAATCCTTGAGTTTAGGGACAGAGAGGTACAGTGAGGGAAAGTGTCAGTGTGCTATTCTGTTCTAAACCAATCTTGCTGAACCATATTTGAAATCCTTGAGTTTAGGGACAGAGAAGGACACTCGTGGAAACTATCAGTGTGCTATTCTGTGCTAAATCTTGTTTGTAGGGACAGAGAAGGACAGTGAGTGAAAGTGTCAGTGTGCTATTCTGTTCTAAACCAATCTTGCTGAACCATATTTGAAATCCTTGAGTTTAGGGACAGAGAGGTACAGTGAGGGAAAGTGTCAGTGTGCTATTCTGTTCTAAACCAATCTTGCTGAACCATATTTGAAATCCTTGAGTTTAGGGACAGAGAAGGACACTCGTGGAAACTATCAGTGTGCTATTCTGTGCTAAATCTTGTTTGTAGGGACAGGAAAGGACAGTGAGGGAAAGTGTCAGTGTGCTATTCTGTGCTAAACCAATCTTGCTGAAGCATATTGCAAATCCTTGTGTTTAGGGACAGAGAAGGATAGGCAGGGGACAGTGTCAGTGTCATTGTTGCTAAGCCTCCTGCACAGTATACACCTGAAGGTAGCCCTTATTGCTGTTTTTCCCATCTCCCTGCAGGCCATCCATTAAAATGTCTGGAAGGCAAACAAGGAGAGGCAGACAGTCAGGAGGCAAAAAAAGAGGGCAAGCAGGCTCTGTGTCTGGGGGCAACAGTGCTGGTCGTGGACGCGGTGCATTGTCATCAGCACATGGCCATGGGGCACGCTTGTCCTTCTTTTCGGCAGCTGGACATGTTGAGCCACATCATGCCGAAGACTTGGTAGAGTGGATGACCAAGCCCACCTCATCCTCCTCATCCTCTCTCGCTCAGGGTACTGGCAAAGCAGCTGCCAAAGCGTCCTCTTCTCTGGTATCATTATCTTCATTAGTCAATCCTTCCCTAGACCCACCATGTCCTCCTACTGAGGAGTCCCCCGAACTGTTTGAGCACAGTGTTGGGTACATGCTCCAGGAGGATGCCCAGCGTTTCGAAGGATCTGATGATGATACCCAGATAGAGGAAGGCAGTAGCGTGAGAGCAGAGAGAGGGGATGCTTAAGAAGGACACCAATCTGGCAGTCATGCTCCAGCAGCTGCAGCATACTGCCAGATTGGCTCCAGTGATGAGGAGGGAGGGGATGATGAGGTCACTGACTCCACGTGGGTGCCTAATAGGAGAGAGGAGGAGGAGGAGGATGAGGAGGAGGCACATCTCCAACGAGGCAGGATTCCCTTGGGTGGCCAGCGTATGGGCAGCACACCGACGGAATCACACCGCAGAGCTCCCCCTGTGCAGGGCGCTGCCTCTGCCCGTCATTCAAAAAGTTCTTTGGTGTGGGCCTTTTTTGAGGCGAGTGCATCAGATCGCACAGCTGCTGTTTGCAACATATGTCGCGTATATCGCGTGGCCAAAACATCAGCCGCTTGGGCACCACATGCTTGATCAGACATATGTTGACCTGCCATGCAGCTCGTTGGCAAGCCTACCTTAAAGACCCACACCAAAGAACAAAGCGGACCTCACCTTGCACCGCATCAGCTGGGATCTCCAACCCCAGTATACCTTCAGTCCTCTCTGAAACCTGCTCTGAGAGGAATGAAGGTGTAGAATTAGGTGTGTCACAGCCAAGTACTTGCGGCCACTCTGCTAGCAGTACACCGACGTCCGATTCTAGCAGGCAAATTTCCCTGCCCCAGCTGCTGGACCGTCAAAAGAAGTTCACTCCCAGCCATCCACATGCCCAGCGGTTGAATGCTAGCTTGGCTAAATTGCTAGCGCTTCAACTGCTGCCTTTTCAGTTGGTAGACTCGGCCCCCTTCCGTGAGTTTGTGCAATGTGCGGTTCCTCAGTGGCAGGTTCCCAAACGCCACTTTTTCTCACGGAAGGCGATTCCGGCTCTCTACAGGCATGTGGAAGGCAATGTCTTGGCCTCGCTGGACAGGGCAGTCAGCGGTAAGGTGCATATTACCGCTGACTCATGGTCCAGCAGGCCCATTGGGTCACTCTTTTGGCAGCTGGGAAGGATGCAGGACAAGGTGCAGTAGTGTTGGAGGTTGTTCCGCCGCCACGCCTCCAAAATTGGTTGTGACACACCTCTCTCCTCCACCCCCTTCTCTTCTTCTTCCTCCATGGCCTCTTCCTGTGGTTTGTCCTCGGAACCAGCGGTGCTCCGTAGGCGTTCAAGGGGCTACGCAAGTACGCAGGCAAAAAGATGCCATGCCATGCTTGCGCTGGTGTGTTTGGGGGACAGGAGCCACACTGGGGCAGAGGTCCTGTCTGCTCTGCAGGGGCAGGCCGAGAGGTGGTTGACGCCACGCCAGCTTAAGCCAGGAATGGTGGTTTGCCACAATGGCACCAACCTCCTCTCCGCCCTCCGACAGGGACAACTGACCCATGTGCCCTGTGTGGCTCACGTCCTTAACCTGGTGGTGCAGCGGTTCTTGGGCAGGTACCCGGGCTTACAGGATGTCCTGAGGCAGGCCAGGAAAGTCTGTGTGCATTTCCGCAGATCTTATAATGCCAGTGCTCGCCTGGCTGAGCTGCAAAAGGAGTTGAACCTGCCCAAGAACCGCCTTATATGTGACATGCCCACCAGGTGGAACTCAACGTTGGCCATGCTGCAGCGGCTGCACACGCAGCAGAGGGCCATCAATGAGTACCTGTGCGACTACAGCACCAGGACAGGGTCAGGGGAGCTCTGGTTTTTTTCACCACGCCAGTGGGGCATGATCAGGGATGCATGCACTGTCCTGGCACCATTTGAGGAGGCCACGAGGATGGTGAGCAGTGACAGTGCATGCATCAGTGACACTGTACCTCTTGTCCACCTGTTGGAGCACACGCTGCGTGGAATAATGGACAGGGCACTTGAGGCAGAACAGAGGCAGGAAGAGGAGGACTTCCTTGCCTCTCAAGGCCCCCTTTACCCAGACAGTGTTCCTTCTGTCCCACCCATTGCACAGGAAGAAGAGGAGGAGGAGGAGGAGGAGGAGGAGGAGGAGGAGGATTGTGTCAGCATGGAGGTGGTGATGCTGATGCTGAGTGCCTGTGCTGTTATGTTGACTGGCTATCCTCCTCCTCCTCCTCAATCCTCAATGATACGATTAATGATGATAGCTTGGAAGATCATTTTGGTTTATGGGTGACGCCACCAGTGGCTAAGGCCCAATTTTTCAGCCCCTGTTTAACAGGGGCGTGTAATTACAATTTTTGATGCAATACTTTGCAACAGGCCTCATTGCTGTGCTCCAAGTACAGTATCTGTGAGGGGTTGCAGTGTTGTGCCACCAGTGCCTAAGGCCCAATTTTTCAGCCCCTGTTCAACAGGGGCATGCAATTATAATTATTGATCTAATAATTCACAGCAGGGCCCATTGCTGCGCCCACCAAGAGTAACTGTCAGGCCTTACAGTGTTGTGGCACCAGCACCACTATCACCACCACCACCACCACCAAAGGCCCAATTTTTCAGCCCCTGTTCAACAGGGGCATGCAATTATAATTATTGATCTAATAATTCACAGCAGGGCCCATTGCTGCGCCCACCAAGAGTAACTGTCAGGCCTTACAGTGTTGTGGCACCAGCACCACCATCACCACCACCACCAAAGGCCCAATTTTTCAGCCCCTGTTCAACAGGGGCATGCAATTATAATTATTGATCTAATAATTCACAGCAGGGCCCATTGCTGCGCCCACCAAGAGTAACTGTCAGGCCTTACAGTGTTGTGGCACCAGCACCACCATCACCACCACCACCACCACCACCACCAAAGGCCCAATTTTTCAGCCCCTGTTCAACAGGGGCATGCAATTATAATTATTGATCTAATAATTCACAGCAGGGCCCATTGCTGCGCCCACCAAGAGTAACTGTCAGGCCTTACAGTGTTGTGTCAACACCACCACCACCACCACCACCAAAGGCCCAATTTTTCAGCCTCTGTTCAACAGGGGCATGCAATTGTAATTATTGATCTAATAATTCACAGCAGGGCCCATTGCTGCGCCCACCAAGAGTAACTGTCAGGCCTTACAGTGTTGTGGCACCAGCACCACCATCAAAGGCCCAATTTTTACTACCACTGATCAACAATTATATGTTATTACAATTCCTGATATAATAGTTGACAGCAGGGCGTTCCAGCACCCACCAAGAGTAACTGTGAGTGCTTACAGTGTTGTGCCAACACCAACACCTAAGGGGCCAATTTCTGCAGAGTATATACGGCAGGTCCCTACTTTCAAACATCCAACTTACAAACGACTACTACTTGCAAACGGAAGAAGACAACAGGAAGTGAGAGGAAATCTACCCCTTGGAAGGAAAATTCTCTCCTGTAAGAATTAATATGGGAGAAAGGTGTCTCCTCTCTACTGATGCTTTATCACCAATCCTTGTTTCAATAAAAACACCACATTTCAAAAACAGTTGTCATTGGGACGCAAAGTGAGGTGAAATGTTCTGAACAGGGGCACAGACAGCAAAAAAAATGTTACAGGGGTGATAACCCTTCCCTATGTTTTCCAAAAAGCTTAAAAAAAGGAATTTGGCATGGAGCCAGACTTAAACAATGTAGCTGTTCAAAATTACAAACAGATTCTACATAAGAACAAACCTACAGTCCCTGTCTTGTATGCACCGCCTGTATACGGCTGTTCAGAGTATATAGGGCCTTTTTTATTTTGTGTGCGGGGTTCCCCTTAATATCCATACAAGACCCAAAGGGGCTGGTAATGGGCTGGGGTGGGGGGGGGGGGGTTGATGGGGTAGCTATGCCATTTTTCTTAAAGATTTTCATCCATATTACTGGGACCAGACATTACATTAAAGCCGCAAGCAGTTTTAAATGGCTTTTTTTTCCTTTAGAAATTTTATTTTGTGCAGGGACAGTTCTAAACACGGGAAACACGTGGCACTTCACAGGCATACTTTAGACACCCCCCAGGTACAATATTTAAAGGAATATTTGACTTTTTTTTCACTTTATGCATCATTAAAATGACTGCTCCCGGAAAACGTCAGTTTTTAAAACTTCTTTTTGCATTGATACATGTCCCCTGGTGCAGAACCCGGGTTCCCAAACTCTGTTTAGGACAATAACATGGATAATAGTCGTTATAATTAGCACTTTAGAATCCGAACGTTCGCATCCATTGTATTTAATAGGGTTCTAATGTTCGTGCGAACTTTCGGTCCGTTCGCGGGTTCTGGTGCGAACCGAACCCGGGGGTGTTCGGCTCATCACTATTTGTTATCATGGTTGTGTACTCAGGGTTGTTGTCCTGTTGGAAGATGAACCTTCACCCCAGCCTGAGGTCCAGAACGCTCTGGAGCAGGTTTTCATCAAGGATGTCTCTCCACATTGCTGCATTCATTTTTCCCTCTATCCTGACTAATCTCCCAGTTCCTGTCACTGAAAAACATCCCCACAGCATGATGCTGCAACCACCATTCTTCACTGCAGGGATGGTATTTGCTAGGTGATGAGCGGTAGCTGGTTTTCTCCAGACATGACGCTTGCCATTCAGGCCAAAGAGTTCAATCTTTGTTTCTCATGGTCTGAGAGTCCTTCAGGTGCCTTTTGGCAAAACTCTAGGTGGGCTGTCATGTGCCTTTTACTGAGAAGTGGCTTCCGTCTGGCCACTCTACCATACATGCCTGATGGGTGGAGTGCTGCAGAGATGGTTGTTCTGGAAGGTTCTCCTCTCTTCACAAAGAAATGCTGGAGCTGTCTGAGTGACCATCGGGTTCTTGGTCACCTCCCTGACTAGAGTCTTTCTCCAGGCCCACTCTAGGAAGAGTCCTGGTGGTTCCAGACTTCTTCCATTGGCGGATGATGGAAGCCACGGTGCTCATTGGGACCTTCAATGCTGCAAAAAAAAATATTTTGCTCCCTTCCTCAGCTCTGTGCCTCCATACAATCTGTCTCGGAGGTCTACAGACAATTCCTTGGACTTCATGGCTTGGTTTGTGCTCTGATATGCACTGGTAACTGTTGGACCTTATATATACAGGTGTGTGCCTTTCCAAATCATGTCCAATCAACTGAATTTACCACAGGTGGACTCCAGTAAATTTTTTGAAACATCTCAAGGATTATCAGTGGAAACAGGATGCACCTGAGCTCAATTTTGAGTGTCATGGCAAAGGCTGTGAATACTTATGTACAGCAGGTTTAAAACGTCTATACACCCCTGTTAAAATATCAGGTTTCTGTGATGGAAAAAAAATGTGACAAAGATAAATAATTTCAGAACTTCTGTAGACCCCAGCCCCTTGTGACGTCACCGCCTGGCGCATGATGGGGGCGGTGACGACAGAATGGGACGGGGTCTACAGATGACATCATCGGGTGGCCACGCCTCATGGCTATATAAGTAATGGCACATGCCGCAGCTAACATTTACAGCGGGAGCTAGCATTGGGAGAAGATCGGAGGAAGAACTGGCAGAGGAAGAAGACAGTGAAGAGAGAAGAACCAGCAGAGGAAGAAGACAGTGGAGAGAGAAAGACCAGCAGTGGAAGAAGACAACGCAGTTAGAAGAACCAGAGGATGAAGACCTCACCGGAGGGAGAAGAGATGCTGGAGCTGCTTTATTAAAGGACTTTTTGTGCTGGTTTTATCTAGGTGCTGTTAAATGGGGCTTCCAGATTTCGAAAAGCCCCCTCGCCCGCAGACCCGACAACCACCGTCCAAGGTTGTCGGAAAGAGGCCCTTCTCCCCATCAAAAAAGCACCCCCCCCCATGTTGAGGGCATGTGGCCTGGTATGGTCCAGGAGGTCCTTTCCTGACCTCCCGGGCTGCCTGCTCGGATAAGGGTCTTGTATGGATTTTGGGGGTGGACCCCACGCCGTTTTTTTTTCCCTCTATTATGGCAAGGGGGTTCCTCCTCAAGATTCATACGAGACTCAAAGGGCCTGGTATTTGTTGGGATCAAAGCCGGATCCCATTAATTGAAGTGGGATGGAAGTCGGACATGAAGTCGCAGGGCAAAGTCGGATCCACAGTCGTACGACTGTCCTGTCGTAACCAGTGTAAACCTGGCCTAACATGAGCTTGAGGCCCGGTTCACACTGGTGCAACATACGCTCTGACTTTGGGAACACATGTTGCATGACATGTACAATTCAATGGTTCCCTATGAGAGCCGTCTTAACTGGTCCGACAGAAGTCGGTCCGACTTTAGAAAAGGTTCCTATACTACTTTTGGTCCGACTTTGGTCCATTTGTCGGATCCTTGTCTTAACCATCTGACTTGTGACATCCGACATGGTGATTACAGTAGCAGGAAAATGAATTTATGTCACACTGGGATCGTTTTGATTGGTCAAAGGACAAGTTGGACTATGTCAAAGTCGGAGCTAAATCGTGTCCTGTTCATTCAAGTCATATGGAAGTAGGACCGATGTCGCGGGGCAAAGTGGGATGACAGTCGTACAACAGTCGTGTCATACCAGTGTGAACCCGGCCTGATTGTGATTTCCTAATTCTGAACACAGCTAGATCCCCAGATATAAGAGGGTGTGCACATTTATGCAACCACATTATTTTAGTTTTTTTATTCCCCCCCTAAAAGATTTCAGTTTGTTTCTCAATTGAGCCAGAGCCAATGCGCGTGGCCGGTGGCCGCAATGACCGCAATGATCGCCGGCCACCTGCGATTGCTTCTCAGAGAGCCAGAACGGGGATCTGTAAAAGGAAAAAAAAACAGATCCCCGTGCTGACAGGGTAGTAGAGAGAGATCGTCTGTTCCTAGTGATCAGGAACAGCGATCTCTCTCTACTCCCTGTCAGTACACTCCCCCCACAGTTAGAAACACCTCCCTAGGGAACACTTAACCCCTTGATCACCCCCTAATGTTAACCCTTTACTTGCCAATGTCATTTATACAGTGATCAGTGGCTATTTTTAGCTCTGTTCACTGTAATAATGTCACTGGTCTCAAAAAAGTGTCAAAAGTGTCCGATCTGTCCACCGCAATGTCAGTCACACTAAAAATTGCTGATCACCACCATTACTAGTAAAAAAAAATATTTATAATAAAAATGCCATAAATCTATCCCCTAATTTGTAGACGCTATAACTTTTGTGCAAACCAATCAATATATCCTTATTGCGTTTTTTTATTTTTATTTTTTTTACCAAAAATTTGTAGAATACATATTGGCTATAACTGATGAAGAAATTCGTTTTTATATATATATATATATATATATATATATATATATATATATATATTATAGCAAAAAGTAAAAAAAAAAATTATATTTTTTTCAAAATTGTCGTCTTTTTTTTGTTTAAAACGCAAAAAATAAAAACCACAGAGGTGATCAAATACCACCAAAAGAAAGCTCTATTTGTGAGAAAAAAAGGACATAAATTTTGTTTGGATACAGCGTCTTACAACTGCGCAATTGTCATTAGTGCCTGTAACGGGAGGGCCCGGGGAACCCAGAATCTCTTCAAAAATATGAGATACCCTTGCTTCAGCTTCCCCAATGCCTCTTATGTGTAGATCACCCTGTGTCTCTAATAGGGGCACAGGGTGAATGAGAACCCCACTATGATCTGTGCGAGTCAGATTCAATGCTGTATACATTGTATATATTGTGTGTATATTGTGTGTTGGCTGTTGTGTACTATTTGCTGTGATGGGGTGGGGTGTGATTGCATTCTATTGTCTATTGCAGTGTTTCTCAACTCCAGGCCTCGAGGCGCCCCAACAGGTCATGTTTTCAGGATTTCCATTAGTTTGCACAGGTGATTTGATCAGTTTCACTGCCTTAGTAATTCCCACAGCTGTTTCATCTGAGGGAAATCCTGAAAACATGACCTGTTGGTGCGCCTTGAGGACTGGAGTTGAGAAACACTGGTCTATTGTGGCTGGCTGCCTATTATGGGATGTGTAAGTGTCCTGCTGTGAGGAAAGGGGGGGATTCCTCCAACAACCCCCCCAGCTAAGACTGTTTACTGGGAGAAGTTTGAACACCAGACCTGTGTGTCCATTGCCTCTGGGCAGGTTAACCCGCCCTGTTTCCCAAGGGTGGGAGGGAAGTGTTTTGAAGAGAGACATCTGTTACCATGTGCTTGCAATAAACTCTGATTCCTGTTTAACCCTCAACACGGAGCTTTGTCTCGTCTCTGGGGGAGGATTATTTGTATGGTGTCTTATTCGGCTGGTTGGAGTGTCTGGTAGCTGCCTTGGTGTTCGGGAATGAAATATCTTAAACGGCTTTAACCGTTACAGTGCCGTATCGCAAAAAATGGCCTGGTCATTAAGGGGGTAAATCCTTCTGGGGCTAAAGTGGTTAAAGGTGGAAAAAGTTTTGAAATGATTTGTCTTTGCCTCATTTTTTTTACATCACAGAAACCTGACATTTTAAGATGGGTGTGTAGACTTTTTATATCCACTTTACAAACTTCGTTCACGTTGTCATTATGGGTAGGGATGAGCCGAACACCCCCCCCCCCCGTTCGGTTCGCACCAGAACCTTCGAACGGACCGAAAGTTCGCACGAACGTTTGAACCCTATTAAATACAATGGACGCGAACGTTTGAAATCTAAAGTGCTAATTATAACGACTAATATGCATGTTATTGTCCTAAAAAGGGTTTGGGGACCCGGGTTCTGCCCCAGGGAACATGTATCAATGCAAAACGAAGTTTTAAAAATGGCCGTTTTTCGGTAGCAGTCATTTTAATGATGCATAACCTGGGGGGTGTCTAAAGTATGCCTGTGAAGTGGCATGTGTTTCCCGTGTTTAGAACTGTCCCTGCACAAAATGACATTTCTAAAGGAAAAAAAGCCATTTAAAACTGCTTGCGGCTTTAATGTAATGTCTGGTCCCGGTAATATGGATGAAAATCTTTGAGAAAAATGGCATAGCTACCCCATCTCACCCCCCCCCCCCCTTACCCCAGCCCATTACCAGCCCCTTTGGGTCTTGTATGGATATTAAGGGGAACTCCGCACACAAAATAAAAAAGGCCCTATATACTCTGAACAGCAGTATACAGGCGGTGCAAACAAGACAGGGACTGTAGGTTGTTCTTAAGTAGAATCTGTTTTTTAATTTTGAACAGGTACGTTGTTTAAGTGTAGCTCCAGCCAAAAAATATATTTTTAAGCTTTTTGGAAAACATAGGGAAGGGTTATCACCCCTGTAACATTTGTTTTGCTGTCTGTGCCCCTGTTCAGAACATTTCACCTCACTTTCCGTCCCAATGACAACTGTTTTTGAAAAGTGTGGTTTTTATTGAAACAAGGATTGGTGATAAAGCATCAGTAGAGAGGAGACACCTTTTTCCCATATTAACTCTTACAGGAGAGAATTTCCCTTCCTAGGGGTAGATTTCCTCTCACTTCCTGTTGTCTCCTTCCGTTTGCAAGTAGGAGTCGTTTGTAAGTTGGATGTTTGAAAGTAGGGGCCTGCCGTATATACTCTGCTGAAATTTGCGCCTTACATGTTGGTGTTGCCACAACACTGTGAGCCCTCACAGTTACTCTTGGTGGGCGCTGGAACGCCCTGCTGTGAACTATTATATCAGGAATTGTATTTACATGCCATTGTTGAACAGTGGTAGGAAAAATTGGGCATTTGGTGGTGGTGCTGGTGCCACAACACTGTAAGCCCTCACAGTTACTCTTGGTGGGCGCATGAATGGGCCCTGCTGTGAATTATTAGATCAAGAATTGTAATTGCATGCCCCTGTTGAACAGGGGCTGAAAAATTGGGCCTTTGGTGGTGGTGGTGGTGTTGCCACAACACTGTAAGCCCTCACAGTTACTCTTGGTGGGCGCAGGAATGGGCCCTGCTGTGAATTATTAGATCAATAATTGTAATTACATGCCACTGTAGAACAGGGGCTGAAAAATTGGGCCTTAGCCACTGGTGCCACAAGACTGCAACCCCTCACAAATACTGTACTTGGAGCACAGCAATGAGCCCTGTTGCAAAGTATTGCATCAAAAATTGTAATTACACGCCCCTGTTAAACAGGGGCTGAAAAATTGGGCCTTAGCCACTGGTGCCACAACACTGCAACCCCTCACAGATACTGCACTTGGAGCACAGTAATGAGCCCTGTTGCAAAGTATTGCATCAAAAATTGTAATTACACGCCCCTGTTAAACAGGGGCTGAAAAATTGGGCCTTAGGCACTGGTGCTGGTGCCACGACACTGCAACCTCTCCCAGAAAATGCAAAACATTTTGCATTTTGTTTGCACTACTTTTGCTTTAGTTTGCACTTATCAAGGACTATTATCTATGAGTTTAGCCATTGTACAATTATAAGTCACGGACAGACTTATGGAAACTATTTTATTGTAGCACATATACTGGATATCAATATATGGTTAAACGGATTTTAATATCATGCACCATTTTAATATCATGCACCATTTCTAAGATTTATGTCACAATTTTACACATTTTCTTTGCATTTATTTGTTTTAGATATTGTGTTTTTTTATACTTATTTATGTCAAGGATACAAATGTTGCTTAAACTTTAGGATCACCCTTTGATATAGGGGACCAGATAGGCAATTTTCAACAGCTCGGCATTACTTTTTTATACACATTCTATTGAGGTTATGGTTTCAGTACCTTTCAGTGCCTTGCAGCAGTTATAATAATCCCTTTGTTTTATATATAGTAGCGCATAAATACTTTCTATACCCATACAGAAGGAACACTGTCTGGGTAAAGGGGGCCTTGAGAGGCAAGGAAGTCCTCCTCTTCCTGCCTCTGTTCTGCCTCAAGTGCCCTGTCCATTATTCCACGCAGCGTATGCTCCAACAGGTGGACAAGAGGTACAGTGTCACTGATGCATGCACTGTCACTGCTCACCATCCTCGTGGCCTCCTCAAATTGTGCCAGGACAGTGCATGCATCCCTGATCATGCCCCACTGGCGTGGTGAAAAAAAACAGAGCTCCCCTGACCCTGTCCTGGTGCCGTAGTCGCACAGGTACTCATTGATGGCCCTCTGCTGCGTGTGCAGCCGCTGCAGCATGGCCAATGTTGAGTTCCACCTGGTGGGCATGTCACATATAAGGCTGTTCTTGGGCAGGTTCAACTCCTTTTGCAGCTCAGCCAGCCGAGCACTGGCATTATATGATCTGCGGAAATGCACACAGACTTTCCTGGCCTGCCTCAGCACATCCTGTAAGCCTGGGTACCTGCCCAAGAACCGCTGCACCACCAGGTTAAGGACGTGACCCACACAGGGCACATGGGTCAGTTGTCCCTGTCGGAGCGCGGAGAGGAGGTTGATGCCATTGTCGCAAACCACCATTCCTGCCTTAAGCTGGCGTGGCGTCAACCACCTCTCGGCCTGCCTCTGCAGAGCTGACAGAACCTCTGCCCCAGTGTGGCTCCTGTCCCCCAAACACACCAGCGCAAGCACGGCATGGCATCTTTTTGCCTGCGTACTTGCGTAGCCCCTTGAACGCCTACGGAGCACCGCTGGTTCCGAGGACAAAGCACAGGAAGAGGCCATGGAGGAAGAAGAAGAGGAGGGGTGGAGGAGAGAGGTGTGTCACAACCAGTAGTAGCATTTTGGAGGCGTGGCGGCGGAACAACCTCCAACACTACTGCACCTTGTCCTGCATCCTTCCCAGCTGCCAAAAGAGTGACCCAATGGGCCGTGAAAGAAAGGTAACGTCCCTGTCCATGTCTGCTGGACCATGAGTCAGCGGTAATATGCACCTTACCGCTGACCGCCCTGTCCAGCGAGACTTGGACATTGCCTTCCACATGGCGGTAGAGAGCCGGAATCGCCTTCCGTGAGAAAAAGTGGCGTTTGGGAACCTGCCACTGAGGAACCGCACATTGCACAAACTCACGGAAGGGGGCCGAGTCTACCAACTGAAAAGGCAGCAGTTGAAGTGCTAGCAATTTAGCCAAGCTAGCATTCAACCACTGGGCATGTGGATGGCTGGGAGTGAACTTCTTTCGACGGTCCAGCAGCTGGGGCAGGGAAATTTGCCTGCTAGAATCGGACGTCGTGTACTGCTAGCAGAGTGCCCGCAAGTACTTGGCTGTGACACACCTAATTCTACACCTTCATTCCTCTCAGTGCAGGTTTCAGAAAGGACTGAAGGTATAGTGGGGTTGGAGATCCCAGCAGATGCGGAGCAAGGAGAGGTCCGCTTTGTTCTTTGGTGTGGGTCTTTAAGGTAGGCTTGCCAACGAGCTGCATGGCAGGTCAACATATGTCTGGTCAAGCATGTGGTGCCCAAGCGGCTGATGTTTTGGCCACGCAAGATACGCTTCAGACATATGTTGCAAACAGCAGCGGTGCGATCTGATGCACTCGACTCAAAAAAGGCCCACACCAAAGAACTTTTGGAATAACGGCAGAGGCAGCGCCCTGCACAGGCGGAGCTCTGCGGTGTGATTCAGTGTGCTGCCATTACGCTGGCCCCCGGAGGGCATCCTGCCTCGTTGGAGATCTGCCTCCTCCTCCTCTCTCCTATCAGGCACCCACGTGGAGTCAGTGACCTCATCATCCCCTCCCTCCTCATCACTGGAACCAATCTGGCAGTATGCTGCAGCTGCTGTAACATGACTGCCAGATTGGTGTCCTTCTTGAGCATCCCCTCTCTCTGCTCTCACGCTACTGCCTTCCTCTAGCTGGGTATCATCTTCAGACCCTTTGAAACGCTGGTCATCCTCCTGAAGCATGTACCCAACACTGTGCTCAAACAGTTCGGGGGACTCCTCAGGAGGACACGGTGGGTCTAGAAAAGGAGTGACTGATGATGACATTGAGGACGCTTTGGCAGCTGCTTTGCCAGTACCCTGAACCTGGGTGAGAGAGGATGAGGAGGATGAGGAGGGCTTGGTCATCCACTCTACCAAGTATTCGGCATGATGCGGCTCAACACGTCCAGCTGCCGAAAATAAGGAAAAACGTGTCCCATGGCCATGTGCTGATGACGATGCACTGCGTCCACGACCAGCACTGTTGTCTCTAGACACAGAGCCTGCTTGCCCTCTTTTATTGGCTCGTGACTGTCTGCCTCTCCTTGTTTGCCTTCCAGACATTCTAAAGGCCTGCAGGGAGATGGGAAAACCAGCAATAAGGGGTAGCTTCAGGTGTATATTTTGCAAGAAGCACACTATGCCTGCTATAAGCAGATGCCTGCCTGTGTTACACAACAGGAAAACACAGCAATAAGGGCTAGCTTCTGGTGTATATTTTGCAAGAAAAATACTACGCCCGCTGTAAGTGCTGCAGCTGTCTGTTAGTGTAACAAAAAAGAAAAAAACTACGAGAAATAAGGGGTAGCTTCAGGTGTATAATGTGCAGGAGGCACACTACGCCCGGTGTAAGTGCTGCAGATGCATGCCTGTGTTACACAACAGGAAAACACAGCAATAAGGCCTAGCTTCAGGTGTATATTTTGCAGGAGGCACACTACGCCTGCTGTAAGTGCTGCAGATGCTTGCCTGTGTTACACAACAGGAAAACACAGCAATAAGGGCTAGCTTCAGGTGTATATTTTGCAGGAAGCACACTACGCCTGCTTTAAGTGCTGCAGATGCCTGTTAGTGTAACACAAAAGAAAAAGAACAATGAGAAATAAGGGGTAGCTTCAGGTGTATAATGTGCAGGAGACACACTACGCCCGCTGTAAGTGCTGCAGATGCCTGCCTGTGTTACACAACAGGAAAACACAGCAATAAGGCCTAGCTTCAGGTGTATATTTTGCAGGAGGCACACTACGCCTGCTGTAAGTGCTGCAGATGCCTGCCTGTGTTACACAAGAGGAAAACACAGCAATAAGGGCTAGCTTCAGGTGTATATTTTGCAGGAAGCACACTACGCCTGCTTTAAGTGCTGCAGATGCCTGCCTGTGTTACACAACAGGAAAAAACAGCAATAAGGCCTAGCTTCAGGTGTATATTTTGCAGGAGGCACACTACGCCTGCTGTAAGTGCTGCAGATGCCTGCCTGTGTTACACAACAGGAAAACACAGCAATAAGGGCTAGCTTCAGGTGTATATTTTGCAGGAAGCACACTACGCCTGCTTTAAGTGCTGCAGATGCCTGTTAGTGTAACACAAAAGAAAAAAAAAACTACGAGAAATAGGGGTTAGCTTCAGGTGTATAATGTGCAGGAGGCACACTACGCCCGCTGTAAGTGCTGCAGATGCCTGCCTGTGTTACACAACAGGAAAACACAGCAATAAGGGCTAGCTTCAGGTGTATATTTTGCAGGAAGCACATTACGCCTGCTGTAAGTGCTGCAGATGCCTGCCTGTGTTACACAACAGGAAAACACAGCAATAAGGGCTAGCTTTAGGTGTATATTTTGCAGGAAGCACACTACGCCTGCTATAACTGCTGCAGATGCCTGCCTGTGTTACACAACAGGAAAACACAGCAATAAAGCCTAGCTTCAGGTCTATATTTTGCAAGAAGCACACTACGCCCGCTGTAAGTGCTGAAGATGCCTGTTAGTGTAACACAAAAGAAAAAAACTACGAGAAATAAGGGGTAGCTTCAGGTTTATAATGTGCAGGAGGCACACTACGCCCGCTGTAAGTGCTGCAGATGCCTGCCTATGTTACACAACAGGAAAACACAGCAATAAGGCCTAGCTTCAGGTGTATATTTTGCAGGAGGCACACTACGCCTGCTATAACTGCTGCAGATGCCTGTCTGTGTTACACAACAGGAAAACACAGCAACAAGGCCTAGCTTCAGGTGTATATTTTGCAGGAAGCACACTACACCTGCTATAACTGCTGCAGATGCCTGCCTGTGTTGCACAACAGGAAAACACAGCAATAAGGCCTAGCTTCACGTGTATATTTTGCAGGAAGCACACTATGCCTGCTATAACTGCTGCAGATGCCTGCCTGTGTTACACAACAGGAAAACACAGCAATAAGGCCTTAGCTTCAGGTGTATATTTTGCAGGAGGCACACTACGCCTGCTGTAAGTGCTGCAGATGCCTGCCTGTGTTACACAACAGGAAAACACAGCAATAAGGGCTAGCTTCAGGTGTATATTTTGCAGGAAGCACACTACGCCTGCTTTAAGTGCTGCAGATGCCTGCCTGTGTTACACAACAGGAAAAAACAGCAATAAGGCCTAGCTTCAGGTGTATATTTTGCAGGAGGCACACTACGCCTGCTGTAAGTGCTGCAGATGCCTGCCTGTGTTACACAACAGGAAAACACAGCAATAAGGGCTAGCTTCAGGTGTATATTTTGCAGGAAGCACACTACGCCTGCTTTAAGTGCTGCAGATGCCTGTTAGTGTAACACAAAAGAAAAAAAACTACGAGAAATAGGGGGTAGCTTCAGGTGTATAATGTGCAGGAGGAACACTACGCCCGCTGTAAGTGCTGCAGATGCCTGCCTGTGTTACACAACAGGAAAACACAGCAATAAGGGCTAGCTTCAGGTGTATATTTTGCAGGAAGCACATTACGCCTGCTGTAAGTGCTGCAGATGCCTGCCTGTGTTACACAACAGGAAAACACAGCAATAAGGGCTAGCTTTAGGTGTATATTTTGCAGGAAGCACACTACGCCTGCTATAACTGCTGCAGATGCCTGCCTGTGTTACACAACAGGAAAACACAGCAATAAAGCCTAGCTTCAGGTCTATATTTTGCAAGAAGCACACTACGCCCGCTGTAAGTGCTGAAGATGCCTGTTAGTGTAACACAAAAGAAAAAAACTACGAGAAATAAGGGGTAGCTTCAGGTTTATAATGCGCAGGAGGCACACTACGCCCGCTGTAAGTGCTGCAGATGCCTGCCTATGTTACACAACAGGAAAACACAGCAATAAGGCCTAGCTTCAGGTGTATATTTTGCAGGAGGCACACTACGCCTGCTATAACTGCTGCAGATGCCTGTCTGTGTTACACAACAGGAAAACACAGCAACAAGGCCTAGCTTCAGGTGTATATTTTTCAGGAAGCACACTACACCTGCTATAAGTGCTGCAGATGCCTGCCTGTGTTGCACAACAGGAAAACACAGCAATAAGGCCTAGCTTCAGGTGTATATTTTGCAGGAAGCACACTACGCCTGCTATAACTGCTGCAGATGCCTGCCTGTGTTACACAACAGGAAAACACAGCAATAAGGCCTAGCTTCAGGTGTATATTTTGCAGGAGGCACACTACGCCTGCTGTAAGTGCTGCAGATGCCTGCCTGTGTTACACAACAGGAAAACACAGCAATAAGGGCTAGCTTCAGGTGTATATTTTGCAGGAAGCACACTACGCCTGCTTTAAGTGCTGCAGATGCCTGTTAGTGTAACACAAAAGAAAAAAAAACTATGAGATATAAGGGGTAGCTTCAGGTGTATAATGTGCAGGAGGCACACTACACCCGCTGTAAGTGCTGCAGATGCCTGCCTGTGTTACACAACAGGAAAACACAGCAATAAGGCCTAGCTTCAGGTGTATATTTTGCAGGAGGCACACTACGCCTGCTATAACTGCTGCAGATGCCTGCCTGTGTTACACAACAGGAAAACACAGAAATAAGGCCTAGCTTCAGGTGTATATTTTGCAGGAAGCACACTACGCCTGCTGTAAGTCCTGCAGATGCCTGCCTGTGTTACACAACAGGAAAACACAGCAATAAGGGCTAGCTTCTGGTGTATATTTTCCAAGAAGCACACTACGCCCGCTGTAAGTGCTGCAGATGCCTGTTAGTGTAACACAAAAGAAAAAAAACTACGAGCAATAAGGGGTAGCTTCAGGTGTATAATGTGCAGGAGGCACACTACGCCCGCTGTAAGTGCTGCAGATGCCTGCCGGTGTTACACAACAGGAAAACACAGCAAAAAGGCCTAGCTTCAGGTGTATATTTTGCAGGAGGCACACTACACCTGCTGTAAGTGCTGCAGATGCCTGCCTGTGTCACACAACTGGAAAACACAGCAATAAGGGCTAGCTTCAGGTGTATATTTTGCAGAAAGCACACTACGCCTGCTTTAAGTGCTGCAGATGCCTGCCTGTGTTACACAACAGGAAAAAACAGCAATAAGGCCTAGCTTCAGGTGTATATTTTGCAGGAGGCACACTACGCCCGCTGTAAGTGCTGCAGATGCCTGCCTGTGTTACACAACAGGAAAAAACAGCAATAAGGGCTAGCTTCAGGAGTATATTTTGCAGGAAGCACACTACGCCTGCTATAACTGCTGCAGATGCCTGCCTGTGTTACACAACAGGAAAACACAGCAATAAGGCCTAGCTTCAGGTGTATATTTTGCAGGAAGCACACTACGCCTGCTGTAAGTGCTGCAGATGCCTGCCTGTGTTACACAACAGGAAAACACAGCAATAAGGGCTCGCTTCAGGTGTATATTTTGCAGGAAGCACACTACGCCTGCTATAACTGCTGCAGATGTCTGCCTGTGTTACACAACAGGAAAACACAGAAATAAGGCCTAGTTTCAGGTGTATATTTTGCAGGAAGCACACTACGCCTGCTGTAAGTGCTGCAGATGCCTGCCTGTGTTACACAACAGGAAAACACAGCAATAAGGGCTAGCTTCAGGTGTATATTTTGCAGGAAGCACACTACGCCTGCTATAACTGCTGCAGATGCCTGCCTGTGTTACACAACAGGAAAACACAGCAATAAGGGCTAGCTTCAGGTGTATACTGTGCAGGAGGCTTAGCAAAAATATCACTGACACTGTCCCCTGCCTATCCTTCTCTCTCTCTGCACACAAGGTTTAGCAGAATATCACTGACACTGTCCCTGCCTATCCTTCTCTCTCCCTGCACACAAGGTTTAGCAGAATATCACTGACACTGTCCCTGCCTATCCTTCTCTCTCCCTGCACACAAGGTTTAGCAGAATATCACTGACACTGTCCCTGCCTATCCTTCTCTCTCCCTACACACAAGGTAAATGAACAAATATCACTAACACTGTCCCTGCCTATCCTTCTCTCTCCCTGAACCGGAACACACTACACAAGGCCGCCGCGCTGGCGGCCTTTTATAGTGTGGGGCGTGTACTAAACCCCCATGAGCTATAATTGGCCACAGGCATCCTGCCTGTGGCCAATTATGGCTCTCCTCGCTGCCGGCGCTGTGATTGGCCAAGCATGCAGGGTCACTGTGCATGCTTGGCCAATCACAGTGCCGGGATTGCACTGCGATGGCGCAGTGTATTGTGGGCCGTTCGCGTCATTTGAATTTGGAGCGAACGGCCCAAAATGTTCGATCTTCGTCGAACGATCGAACAGCCGATGTTCGAGTCGAACGTATGTTCGACTCGAACACCGAGCTCATCCCTAATTATGGGGTATTGTTTGTAGAATTCGGAGGAAAATAATGAATTTATTTCCATATTGGAATAAGGCTGTAACATAAAATGTGGAAAAAGTAATGCGCTGTGAATACTTTCCGGATGCACTGTATGTGACAAATGAGGTTTAATGTTGATAAATGTAAAGTTATGTACTTGGGGGCTAAGAATATGCATGCATCTTATATACTAGGAGTACAACTGGGGGAATGGTGGGGAAGGATCTTAATCGTAATAGTAATCGTAATAGTAGCATGCAATGCCATTCTGCTGTTTCCAAAGCGAGTAAAGTCCTTTATTGTATTAAGAGAGGTATAAATTAAAAAGAGAGAGAGATAATTTTGCCCCTGTACAAATCATTAGGAAGACCTCATCTGGAATATGCAGTTCAGTTTTTGACACCAGTTCACAAAAGGGATGTTGAAGAACTGGAGAGTGCAGAGAAGAGCAACCAAACTGATAAGAGGCACAGAAGAGCTCAGCTATAGGGAAAGATTAGAGGAACTGAATGTATTCTCTCTTAAGAAGAGGAGATTAGGGGGGATATGATCAACATGTATAAATACATAAGTGGTCCATATAGTGAACTTGGTGTTGAGTTATTCACTTTAAGGTCATCACAGAGGACAAGGGGGCACTCTTTACATCTAGAGGAAAAGAGATTAAGACTAGGATCACACTGACACGCGGGATTGAAATCGTGCGAGTTCAAACTCCAAAGGCATTTCAGAGAATTTGGCAGTACATCCAACCGGCCTCACAGCGGCAGACCACGTGTAACCACAACAACAACCCTAAGCCCAGGACGTCCACATCCAGGATCTTCACCTCCAAGATCGTCTGAGATCAGCCACCCGGACAGCTGCTGCAACAATCGGTTTGCATAACCAAAGAATTTCTGCACAAACTGTCAGAAACCGTCTCAGGGAAGCTCATCTGCATGCTCGTCATCCTCATCGGGGTCTCGACCTGACTGCAGTTCATCGTCGTAACCATCTTGAGTGGGCAAATGTTTACATTCAATGGCGTATGGCACTTTGGAGAGGTGTTCTCTTCACGGATTTCGCTGTACAAGGCAGATGGCAGACAGCGTGTATGGTATCGTGTGGGTGAGCAGATGTCAACGTTGTGGATCGAGTGGCCTATGGTGACGGTGGGGTTATAGTATGGGCGGCGTATGCTATGGACAATGACCACAGGTGCATTTTATTGATGGCATTTTGAATGCACAGAGATACTGTGACGAGATCCTGAGGCCCATTGTTGTGCCATTCATCCAAGACCATCACCTCAAGTTGTAGCATGATAATGCACAGCCCCATGTTGCAAGGATCTGTACGCCATTCCTGGAAGCCGAAAACATCTCAGTTCTTGCATGGCCAGCTTACTCACCAGGCATGTCACCCATTGAGCATGTTTGGGATGCTCTGGATCGGCGTATACGACAGTGTGTTCCAGTTCCTGCCAATATCCAGCAACTTCGCACGGCCATTGAAGACGAATGGACCAACATTCTACAGGTGTCACGTACCTGAAGGGAGACTGAAATGACGAGGTCGGCCTCTCTTGTATCTCCAGTCCTGGTCCCGCTGGGAGTAGAACAGAGGGAATCGAGGGACAGGAGGAACACGAGTGTCTGCAGTTGTAGACCCGGAAACTTGTAGCAGAGGATGCGACTTCTGGAGAGCAGGAGAACCATCAGGTGCGGGAGGGCAGCCGTGCACCAAGGACCAGCTGGGGTAGAAGAAGCACTTTGCTTGAACAGTGGCACTGGAACGTCAGATGAGTCAGAGTTCCTGGCAGGCTTACAGCAAGAAATTGCAGCAGGTCGCAAGACCGTAGTCACTCGGGTGGTGGTAAGGAGCCATGCAGGAAGCTGGAGCAGGGTCACTAGGATAGCCGGGTTCGGTAACAGGCGGGCAGCAAGGTACAAGGTACAAGGCAGCAGGCAACAGGCAGAAGCAGGGTCTCAAGGATAGCCGGGTTCAGTAGCAGGCGGGCAGCAGGGTACAAGGCAGCAGACAGGAGAATGTTCAGATGGGAAGCCAGGATCAGGAACAAGTAATCAACACAGAGGCAGAGTCCAGAAACATGGTCAAGGCAAGCCAGGTTCAGCAATGGATATCAGACAGGATAAGCAGGATACTGGGTAGCAAGGGAACAGCTGAAGACCAGTCAGCAATGGTCTGGGGTCAGGGCATTTCCTTTAGGCCGTCTAGCGCCAATTGGCGCCAGGGGCGCGTTCCTGTGCGTGTAAGCAGTCCACTGCGCACACGCATGCGCATTGACGCGCCTAGGCATCTGCAGACGCCCATGCGCGTGCATGCACATGAGTGCGCACCGGACGGACGCTAAAGGTTTTCTTACAACAGGCCACAATCAACAACCTGATCAACTCTATGCGAAGCAGATGTGCTGCACTGCGTGAGGCTAATGGTGGTCACACCAGACACTGACTGGTTTTCGGACCCCCCCCCCCCCAATACAGTAAAACTGCACATTTTAGAGTGGCCTTTTATTGTAGCCAGCCTAAAGCAGGCCATACATGGTTGAATTTCGAACAAATTTTCTTTTCAAAATCAGAAAGTTTGTTTTTTTGTGATCGGATGATGCCACCAATGATTTTCGAAATTCGGCTGACCAAGCCTTCATGTTGCTACAGAAAATTATTTTTGTGTCCGGGAATCTTCTTTTCTCTCCGGGAATTTTCTTTTCTTGCACATGCGCATTTTTTTTTCTATTACATTTCTCGCAAGATTCTCCCATCCTTGATTAGAAAATCGTTTGTTTTTCTAAAAATTTCCAACATGTCCGATTCCTCATAATTGATTTCCGCACGAAAATCGGCTGTTGCTGCAGCCCACTAACGGTGCAAAATTCGTCCAAAAATTATTTAGAAATTCAAACCGTGTATGGCCGGCATTAGGCACTCCTGTTCAATAATCATGCTGTCTAATCAGCATTTTGATATGCCACACCTGTGAGGTGGATGGATTATCTCGGCAAAGGAGAAGTGCAGATATACAGATTTGTGAACAATAATTGTGAATAATATTGAGAGAAATAGGCCTTTTGGGTACATAGAAAAAGTTGCAGATCTTTAAGTTCAGCTCATGATAAATAGGGGCAAATAAAATTGTTGTGTTTTTATAATTTTGCTCAGTGTATGTAACTATGACATTCTAGACTTTTATACAGGCAAAGTTTTCAGTTGGGCATTTCTGATTAGCCCAAATTGATTTTGTTCTGGGAGTGGGACAGGAAATTCCCATTCCACTGTCGGAACACAGCGTTGTATACTGTATGTAGCTGATACAAACCAGGGACGTGTGGTGAGATAAGTGGCTGGTGCAGGGCCGGCCCTACCATGGGACCCGATGGGACCATGGTCCCAGGCGGCACTTTAAGAGGGGCGGCAACAGGAGCGCACTGCCTGAGGACCTGGGTTTCCCTCCATCTAGTGTGCAGTGTCATACTGTACTGCATCGCCGGCGCCGCTGTCACTGGCCGCAGTGGCAAGACGCACTTCAAGGGTCTCACCAGAGGCCCCTGCTTCACTGCCCAAACTGGTTGCTAGCCGCGGACCGCTTTGTGTCTAGCAACCAGTGACGTAAGGAGAGATAGGCCCATCATTCATTGCAGAGAGTATTTCACTTCCTCCTCCTCCGCTAGCTCCACCCACCTCCTCCCTGTATGTAACAGCATGAGATCGGAGCGTCTGTGTGTGTGGAGAGAGAGCAGCTGCGGGCTCTTCTCCCCCCTCCGTCTCCTCCTCATGCTGCTGTTCCTAGGACAGCCACCGCTATGTTTCTTCCCCCTTTTTCTCCCATTGGCCAGGGAAAAAAACTAAAAGGAGAAAAGAGGATTATGGGATGTGTAGTGCAAATGGCTGGCCCATTGCAATTCTAGGGGGGAAACTGCAGCCCCCCAGCATGCCCATCTGAAGGGGAGGGAGAGAGAGCCAGGCTGAGTGACAGGCTGCATCTGGTGACAGGCATCAGTGGCAAGTGACAGGCTGCATCTGGTGACAGGCATCGGTGACAAGTGACATGCTGCATCTGGTGACAGCCATCAGTGGCAAGTGACAGGCTGCATCTGGTGACAGGCATCGGTGACAAGTGACAGGCTGCATCTGGTGACAGGCATCGGGGACAAGTGACAGGCTGCATCTGGTGACAGGCATCGGTGACAAGTGACAGGCTGCATCTGGTGACAGGCATCGGTGACAAGTGACAGGCTGCATCTGGTGACAGGCAATGGTGACAAGTGACAGGCTGTATCTGGTGACAGGCAATGGTGACAAGTGACAGGCTGCATCTGGTGACAGTCAATGGTGACAAGTGACAGGCTGCATCTGGTGACAGGCATTGGTGACAAGTGACACGCTGCATCTGGTGACAGACATTGGTGACAAGTGACAGGCTGCATCTGGTGACAGGCATCGGTGACAAGTGACAGGCTGCATCTGGTGACAGGCATCGGTGACAAGTGACAGGCTGCATCTGGTGACAGGCATCGGTGACAAGTGACAGGCTGCATCTGGTGACAGGCATCGGTGACAAGTGACAGGCTGCATCTGGTGACAGGCATCGGTGACAAGTGACAGGCTGCATCTGGTGACAGGCATCGGTGACAAGTGACAGGCTGCATCTGGTGACAGGCATTGGTGACAAGTGACAGGCTGCATCTGTTGACAGGCAATGGTGACAAGTGACAGGCTGCATCTGTTGACAGGCATCAGTGACAAGTGACAGGCTGCATCTGGTGACAGGCAATGGTGACAAGTGACAGGCTGCATCTGTTGACAGGCATCAGTGACAAGTGACAGGCTGCATCTGTTGACAGGCATCAGTGACAAGTGACAGGCTGCATCTGGTGACAGGCATCGGTGACAAGTGACAGGCTGCATCTGGTGACAGGCTACATCTGGTGACAGGCATCAGTGACAAGTGACAGGCATTGGTGACAAGTAACAGGCTGCATCTGGTGACAGGCATTTGTAACAAGTGACAGGCTGCATCTGGTGACAGTCAATGGTGACAAGTGACACGCTGCATCTGGTGACAGACATTGGTGACAAGTGACAGGCTGCATCTGGTGACAGGCATCGGTGACAAGTGACAGGCTGCATCTGGTGACAGGCTGCATCTGGTGACAGGCATTGGTAACAAGTGACAGGCTGCATCTGGTGACAGGCATTGGTAACAAGTGACAGGCTGCATCTGGTGACAGTCAATGGTGACAAGTGACAGGCTGCATCTGGTGACAGGCATTGGTGACAAGTGACACGCTGCATCTGGTGACAGACATTGGTGACAAGTGACAGGCTGCATCTGGTGACAGGCATCGGTGACAAGTGACAGGCTGCATCTGGTGACAGTCAATGGTGACAAGTGACAGGCTGCATCTGGTGACAGTCAATGGTGACAAGTGACAGGCTGCATCTGGTGACAGGCATTGGTGATAAGTGACACGCTGCATCTGGTGACAGACATTGGTGACAAGTGACAGGCTGCATCTGGTGACAGTCAATGGTGACAAGTGACAGGCTGCATCTGGTGACAGGCATCAGTGACAAGTGACAGGCTGCATCTGGTGACAGGCAATGGTGACAAGTGACAGGCTGCATCTGGTGACAGGCAATGGTGACAAGTGACAGGCTGCATCTGTTGACAGGCATCGGTGACAAGTGACAGGCTGCATCTGCTGACAGGCATCAGTGACAAGTGACAGGCTGCATCTGGTGACAGGCAATGGTGACAAGTGACAGGCTGCATCTGGTGACAGTCAATGGTGACAAGTGACAGGCTGCATCTGGTGACAGGCATTGGTGACAAGTGACACGCTGCATCTGGTGACAGACATTGGTGACAAGTGACAGGCTGCATCTGGTGACAGTCAATGGTGACAAGTGACAGGATGCATCTGGTGACAGGCATTGGTGACAAGTGACACGCTGCATCTGGTGACAGACATTGGTGACAAGTGACAGGCTGCATCTGGTGACAGGCATCGGTGACAAGTGACAGGCTGCATCTGGTGACAGGCAATGGTGACAAGTGACAGGCTGCATCTGGTGACAGGCAATGGTAACAAGTGACAGGCTGCATCTGGTGACAGGCAATGGTGACAAGTGACAGGCTGCATCTGTTGACAGGCATCAGTGACAAGTGACAGGCTGCATCTGGTGACAGGCAATGGTGACAAGTGACAGGCTGCATCTGGTGACAGGCAATGGTGACAAGTGACAGGCTGCATCTGTTGACAGGCATCAGTGACAAGTGACAGGCTGCATCTGGTGACAGGCAATGGTGACAAGTGACAGGCTGCATCTGGTGACATTTTGGGTGTTGGCCTGCACACCTGGCTGTGCTGTGAAAGGGGGAATAATTGGTTATCCCGAGTCGGAAGGCAGTCATGTTGGGTTGGCAGGACCATCTGGCATATATGTAGCGACCCTGGCTCTTTGGGGACGTGACACTCCAGTAGTTGGGGGAGTTGAATTTCCTGTGCTGGTACTCAGGTGTGATGTGACAGCACTGGTACTGGGCCTGGGCATTTGTTTACGGCGCCCATCGCTGGCGGCATCACTGGTACTGGGCCTTTGTTCCTGGGGCCTATTGCTGGCGGCAGCGCTGGTACTAGGCCTTTGTTCCTGGGGCCTATTGCTGGTGGCAGCGCTGGTACTGTGCCTGGGAATATAATCCTGGTTGCTGGCGGTTGCCTGGTTTCCAGAGTGCCGTGCCCTTTTAGGAGGGACCCATTCTTTATCCAAATCATTACTACTTTCGATCAGTTCAAATGCCGAATTTGATTCAGAATCAGAATTGGTATCTGATGAGAACTCCCCGGTGCTCTCATCAGTCATGGTGAGGATCTGGAATGCCTCCTCACTGTTGTACACTTTTTTGGACATGGCTGTGTGGCGGGTAGCTGTGCGAAGGGTGACAGATGGGTGGCAGGTGACGGCCACTGATGGGTGATAATGGTGTGACAGGTGATGGTCACTGATGGGTGACAGGCCACGGACGGTAACGGGTGATGGTCACAGATGGGTGACAGGCGATGGTCACTGATGGGTGACAGGCCACGGACGGTGACGGGTGATGGTCACAGATGGGTGACAGGCCACGGTCACTGATGGGTGACGGGTGCACTGCTGATGGTCACTGATGGGTGACAGGGCACGGTCACTGATTGGGTACGAGTGATGGGTGACAGGGCAGGGTCACTGATGGGTGACGGGTGACAGGGCAGGGTCACTGATGGGTGACGGTTGCACCACTGATGGTCACTGATGGCAGTCTCTTATGTGACAGGTGCACTTTTATGGGATGACTGTTGGGTGACAGATGACAATTGGGGGGGGGGCGATGGGACAGGTGTGGTGTTGGTGCAGACACTACTAAACATAGATCTGTAACTCACTGCTCCTGGCTTTTCTCTCCTCACACTGGAAACGGTGTGTAAGGAGAGAAGAGCTGGTAACAGTTAGTTACAGGTCTTTGTTTACACTTAGTGATCAGGCTGTGAATGGATCACAGCTGATCACGTGGTACACAGCCCTGGCCAATGGCTGTTTACTATCGTCATGACGAGCAGTGTTCCCGGGAATACGCTGCCACCGACGGACAAGCGCAGCGCGCTCGCGATCACGCGCAGTGTCAAGTGGGAAGCTACCATCCGTGATCGGCCGTGACTTCATCGTGGCCAATCACGTGGTAAACAGCACTGCCTAGCGGCTGTTCACCCGTTGGTGACGAGCGGTGTCTCGATGACGCGCCGCCACCGACAGTACAGGGATACGCGCACACGATCGCGCGTATTCCCTGTTTAAATGGGCCGACGTCATATGGCGTCCGCCCAGAACGAGAGCCTAATCGTCCCGCCGTCATATGATGGATGGCGGTAGGCTAGTTGTTAAAATTTAATTTGTTTGTTATCAATTGAAAAAAATCCATAACTGTGTTTTGATACATTGTAGACATGTGCACTGCCGAAAAATTTGTTTGTTTTCATTTCATTAGTTTTTTTGCTTTTTACGGAAATCCGAAAATCTAAATTTTCTGATTTTGGAATTTCCAAATTTTCGAATTTCCAATTTTCCAATTTTTGAATTTCCGATTTTTGAATTAAAATTTTTCGAAAATCTGAAAAAAATGAGAGAAAATCAGTAAAATTCTAAATAACTAACTAATAATAACTATTAAATTATAGGTATTGGAATTTCCTTTCAAATTTGGCTGTTAGTGAATGTAATGAATACAAATTTATCTGAAGTTACGAATTATCCTAAATAACGAATGCCGCATCTAAACAAATGGAATGGAACAAATTACTAATAAATACTAATAAAGAGTTGTTATTATTATTATTTATTATTATTAGATCGTTACGTTCCATTCGTTTAGATGCAGCACTCGTTATTTTGGATAATTCGTAACTTCGGATGTATTCGTATTCGTTACGTTCACTAACAGCCAAATTTGAAAGGAAATTCCAATACCTAATTTCCAAATTTCCTAAATTTTGAAATTAAAATTTTTGAAATTTTAATTTCCTAAGTATGAATTTCCGACTTTTGGATTTTCAAATTTTAGAATTTCCGATTTTTTTTTTATTTCTTAACTTCGAATTTTCGGATTTCCGATTTTCACATTTCCTGACTTCAAATTTTGAACTTCCTCATTTTGAGTTTTCGAATTTCCAAATTTCCTAAGTTTCGATATTCCGAAATTAGAATTTTCGAAATTTCGAATTTCCTAACTTTGAATTTTGGAATTTCTGATTTTCGAATCTCGAATTTTTAAATTTTTGATTTTCGAATTTCAAAATTCGAAATACTGACTAATAATATCTATTAATTTATAGGTATCGGAATTTCCTTTCAAATTTGGCTGTTAGTGAATACAAATTTATCTGAAGTTACGAATTATCCGAAATAATGAATGCCACATCAAAACAAATGGAATGGAACAAATTAATAATAAATAATAATAATAATAAAAAAAATGTTTTTATTATTATTAGATTGTTACATTCCATTCGTTTAGATGCGGCATTCGTTAGTTTGGATAATTTCGGATAATGGGTTTTCGAATGTTCGGATTTTCATTCTTTAGAATTTTCAAATTTTCATTTTTACTATTTTTGAATTTCCGAATTATGATTTTTCAAATTTTTGAATTAACGTGATTTGAATTTCCGATTTTGGAATTTGAAATTTACGAAGTTTCTATATTCCAATTCAAATTTTCGAATTTCCACATTCGAATTTTCAAATTTCCTAATTTTGAATTTTCGAATTTCCTAACTTTGAATTTTCAAATTGTGATTTTTAGAATTTCTGATTTCCGAATTTCCAAATTTCAAATTTCCGAATTCCCGCAATTTCAAATCTCCGAATTTTCGAAAATGTGAAATTCGAGATTTCGGAAATCCGAAAATTGAAAAGTTCGGAGATTTGGAAATTTCGGAATTAACAGATTTTCATTTTTAATTATGGATTTCCGAATTTTCGCATTTACGAATTTAGATTTTTCAAATTTTCGAAATAACGCTTTTCGAAATTCCGATTTTCGAATTTCGAATTTCCAAATTTCTGAAATTTCTATATTCCAAATTTTCGAATTTCCAAATTCGAATTTCCAATTTTCAAATTTCCTAACTTCGAATTTTCGAATTAACACTTTTCGAATTTACGGAATTTCAAATTTCCGAATTCCCAGAATTTCAAATTTCCGAATTTTCGGAGATTCAGTTTCCGAATTTTCGAAAATTCAGAATTCCAGGAATTTCAAATGTCCAAATTCCCAGAATTTCAAATGTCCGAATTCCCGGAATTTCAAATGTCCGAATTCCCAGAATTTCAAATGTCCGAATTCCCAGAATTTAAAATTTCTGATTTTCCGAATTTCTAATTTCGGAAATTCGGAATTTCGGAAATCGAAAAGTTCGGAGATTCGGAAGTTTCGGAATTAACTAATTTGTAAAAATTTGTTAAACGATTTTGGAACTAAACAAATTGCACATGTCTAACACATTGTATTTGCTTATGTGGTGCATTGAAATGCTGCTTATATGGATGGCCTTTTTTTACATATACATCCAATAATAAGTTATTTAGGCTTATTTTTATATTCTTTTTTGATTATATGCTCACGAAAAGTTTCTAATGGTAAGAGTTAGTTTGTCCAGCAAGCTGATGAAGGGGAGGTCTTATCCCTGAAATATGTTCCTGTGATTCCATAAGATTTCTTGTTAGGGTTTGTCCAGTGTTCTGATGGATTCCATCTCTGCTGTCTGTGCTGTGCAGGTTCCATCTTCCAGACGCTGACTGAGTTGTGCTTTCCCTTCCTGCAGCCAGGGCAGGAGTGCATTGGCTGTGGATTCTTGTCAGTTAAGCAACTTACCGTTCCCCTTTTATGTCACTTTATTGATAAAAGAATAAAAAATTGTACTCGCAAAACACTTTCAACCCTTCTACACTATGGATGTGCTCTCTTTTGTTTCTTATTAGTGTAGCGGGGTCCTAAATGTGCTCAAACACCCCAATTGTCAGGATTCTGTCAACCATTTCTGTCCGCAGGGAGAGTATCGGTGTGTAGTTCACTGTGGCCTGCAGGTGGTGCTGCCATAGTAGGCTATGGTTGAACCACTGATACAGTGCTGTGCCTTGTGTGTCCCCTCTCAGCAGCCATACCGTGGGTGTGGCGGGCCTGCTGTGCATGCTGGGAGAGGATTTAAAAGGGGCAGACGCTGCCTGTTCGGGGTTCTGTCCGTTCTGTCGTGGTCGGGGGTCCTACCCCAGGAGTGTGTTCCTGTCCGCCCTGGGCACCTTTGGCCCAGGGGCGGAGGTCGGTGAATCAGTCCCAGGCACCTTTAGTCCTGGGACTGCAGCAAAGGCCTTGGGCCCAGCAAGGATCGAGGAATCCCAGGGTGCCGCCTTGCGAGGGGACCCGTATCTTAGATGAGGAGGCCGGGGGAGGAACTGTTCCGAGGGACCGGTGAGAAGTCACGGTGAAGAAAGGGTCCCGGTAACTCTCTGGAGGGATGTCTTCTCCTTACATAGAGTCCAAGCTTTAAAGCACCAAGTTCACCAGGTCTGTGGCAGAAACCAAGTTCAACCAGGTCTGTGGCAGAGACCAAGTTCACCAGGTCTGTGGCAGAGACCAAGTTCAACCAAGTCTGTGGCAGACACTGTAAGTTTAAGTTGGAGTACCATTTGGCTGTTAGTCCCTACCTAGGGAGACTATCCATTTGGGCCAAGTCTGCTTGAGAAGCTGAGCAGTGAAGTGATTGTGTTTGTGCCTGGACCTCTCGCACACCTTATGCTGTCCTGTCTTTTACTCCAACCTTTTCCTATCAGAGACTGTTATTTTGCAAAGAGAAAATAAACTCTGCATTGGAGTTGCAGCTGGTGTGGACATTCAAGTTACTGGGGAGAACAAGGACTTATCTCTGTTTATTATAGAGGTGAGAATCATACTCTGGAGGATTTCGGTTTCTGGCTGCGGAGACCCGCTAACAACACCGCTCAACCTCCTCACCCAGGAGGGTACGGGCTTGTGACGTGGTGTGCCCTCTCTACCTGCAAGGAGCCAAAGGCAGGTAAAGGGGGTTGAGGTCACTACATTAGTCTACAGCTACTGCTGGAGCTCCTGTTCCGGTCTCTCAAAATTGGCTGCATGATTTATCTTTAGTTCTGTAGTGCTATCCATAGTTGATTGATTGTTGTTTATTTATCTGGACTGTCTCTGTTAACTAAGGGTATTATATGTAATGTACACCCTGTCATGGACCTAATTGCGAAATACAATGTACTTTACAATTGACCAATAGGAAAGTGGTTGTTGGGGGCAGGGTGTTCAAACTGCTGTATATAAGTGTGTGTGTGTGCATCCAATAAAATGAGATTCCTGTTTGAACTTACATACAGCCTGCCTGGTGTTTGTTCTGAACTATCACAAATGGATTAGAATGTCACATAGCTGTAGTTTGGATCCTGGAGCATCGGATGGCCAAACCATCAGACGTTGCGATCTGCAATATGATCCAATAGTAGCAGAGGAGTGTCGGGAGAGTGGAACCGAGGGAGCAAGGGGCTCGTTACATTGGTGGCAGCAGTGGGATTTTCTCTCCAGTTACTGGGACACTCCAAACCACCACAGTGAATGACCAGCTATGCAGCCTGCAGGAAAGTCATGCTGAAAGACCCACTTGAGAGCCGAGATGGACCAGAAGAAGGGTGATGCAGGACCCCGGTCAGTTGAAGATTTGTTTCAGCAACGAGTGCGACAGCGGTTGGAATTATATGGGGCTAACCCATCAGAGACCGCCATACAGGAAGCCATTAAAGGCATCCAGCTGCAGGATGTCCGACAAAAGAGAGAACTAGAGCGGCAACATGAGCGGAGAATGGTGGAAATACGGCAATCGGAGACAACGCCTAAAGAACCAGCCGCCATGGAAGAGGAATTCGGAAGGAGGTTGCGAGAGATGCAGATACAGCATAGAGGACCAGTATCAGAGGAGGTCCTGCTGGGATGGTCGGATTCGATCCGCTGCGAACTCTGGAAGAAAGTGCTAGCTCTCGAGCAGCAACACCAGGGAAAGATTCTCCCCTCCATCTATGTAAGGTACTGGTCGCAGTATGAAGTACGAATGCCGTTTATTGGGGGAACAACCGAAGCAGGAGTGGACAGCTGAGTTAAGCAGGCTGATCCGGGCAGAGATGCGGTTGGATGAGAGCTACAGAGCCCTCCGGTGGTATGTAGCCCAAGAGTGCCCATGGTCAGCGGATGACAGCCCCACGGAAGGCTTTGACTATAATGGCCTGGGATTGTTGTATTGGAGACTGTCCGAGGACCCTGACTTTGGGAGTGATCGGGAGTGGCGTTTGGAGGAAATAATGGAGCACAGAGAACAAAGACTGAATGTCTCGGAAGGGCACTGGGCACAGGAAGATTTGGAGTTTCTGGCCGTTCAGGAATGGGAGCTGGAGATCGCCTACAAACAGCTACTAGACTCTGCTCAGCAGCAGGGTGGGGCTCCCTTTGCCTGTGACTATCAGGAAATACCAGTTGACAACTCTGAAATCCTGGCTGAAGAATCAGCAGTGGAAATTCTGAAGATTACCACCCTTAAAGCCGAAGTGGATGATATGGAGTTCCAGGGAGCTAGGGCAGTTGGCTCATCTCCCCAGCCACAGATTACAGAAGGTATGGACTTAATGGGCTGTTCAGAGGATGTTAGGGATTATGCATCGCCTGCCCAAGTACTGGCAGCAGGACAGAGTACTGCAGACCCCTGCTCTACACCCGTGGCAGTTTTGGAGGCCCGAGGTGAGAAGATGATGGTTCCTCTTTCCAAGTGGATTTCAGAGCTGCAGGGGGGAGAAACAGCCCTTTTCCCTCCCCAACAGTTAGCCAGAGCAGATGGTGTGGAGTCCCCAGCAGAAGTGCTGGCAACAGGGCAGAGTGCTACCAACCTCTGCCCAGCACCGGAAACAACTGTGGAGTTTCAGGGAGCCGGGGCAGTTGGCCCTTCTCCCCAGCAACAAGCTGAGGCAGTAAAGCTTTTACTCCCAGCTGAATCACTGGCAGCAGGGCAGAATGCTACTGGCATCGGCACACAACTGCCACATGAGCGGATATTGGTGGATGGGACTGCGGTCCCCACTCACAGCAACCCAGCGGAAGAGCTGGCAACAGAGCAGAGTGCCACGGGCCTCTGCTCTCAACTAACAGAAGAGGGAGGTCCTGTGGTATTGGATGGGACTTCAGTCCTCACTGACACAACCCCAGAAAATGGTGTGACACTGAGACAGGAGGATGTCAGCCTTGCTTTGCAAGCACTGGGGGATTTTCACCTACCACAAGTGGATGGGACTTCAGTCTCCACTTGTATACCCCAGGGATGCCAAGCAGTCGACCCAGATCCCCAACAGCATGACGGACTGAGCCCAGTCACCCTGTCTTCTCTCCAGCGGCTGAAAGGACTCCAGGGAGAAGGGCCAGTCCAGGCCTCTCCCCAGCGGCGGGTATGTTCTCTGAGAGAGGCAGAGGTTGGCTGGGTAAGTAATGCTCTGTTTGGAGCAATTTATTTGGGGTACTGTGTGGATACCGGCATTGGGGGAATAGAACTATGGACTAACTTCGGAGTCAACCCGTCTGGGGTCTCCGCCTATGTTAGTTTCCTGCCGAAAGGGGAGATGTGTGACAGACCTAGCCAGGACAGAGGCTTTTGGAGAGGACTGAATGCCAGCCTCTTGCCTTCCAATTATGGGCCAGGGCCTCAAGACAGGAATGCGGATGGGTTATCCCGGCAGACAGACCTGAAACCTTAAGACTACTTTTCCAACATCCTCGAGTTGACCCGTTTGGGGTCCCACTGTGGCTGTTGGACTGTTTCCCAGGAGGGAGTATTGTCATGGACCTTGGAATACTGAAGTATTTCTCCTTTGAATCTATTACACAGTGGGGGGTCTTCTGCCCTGTCTTAAGGCTAACCCCCCCCCCCATCCAGACGGCTCCATGGTCTAGAAGAAAAGCATTGTTCTGTGTTTGACTGTTTGTTTATGTACTTTAATTACCCCCTGGGGCTTCTGTGTCAATACACATCTCAGTTCTCCTATTCAAGCTATCGGACCAATTCCTGCTGACCCTGTTTCAAGTCCTTATTTGCATGGCCAAGAGAAGCTAATTGTGAAATACAATGTACTTTACAATTGACCAATAGGAAAGTGGTTGTTGGGGGCAGGGTGTTCAAACTGCTGTATATAAGTGTGTGTGTGCATCCAATAAAATGAGATTCCTGTTTGAACTTACATACAGCCTGCCTGGTGTTTGTTCTGAACTATCACAAATGGATTAGAATGTCACATAGCTGTAGTTTGGATCCTGAAGCATCGGATGGCCAAACCATCAGACGTTGCGATCTGCAATATGATCCAATAGTAGCAGAGGAGTGTCGGCAGAGTGGAACCGAGCGAGCAAGGGGCTCGTTACACAGCCTATGGGCTCTTTCACACGGGGCGGATCCGTGAAGATCTGCCCCGTGAAGCTCCGCTTGCTCAGCGGGGATCGCTCCGTTGATCCCCGCTGAGCCGGCAGATGACTGGGCGGTCCCCGCACACTGTGCAGGGACTGCCTTGTCAGAGCGCCGCTCTCCCCTATGGGGGATCAGATGATGACGAACCGTAGAGTCCGTTGTCATCCGATCCGCTCCGCCGACGGAAGGAAAAATAGGGTTTTCCTCCGTCACACTTTGGCGGAGTGAAGCGGGTCGGATGTCAGCGGACATGTCACCGCTGACATCCGTGGCTCCATAGGGCTACATGGAGGATCCGTTCAGGTCCGCCTAAAAAACTGACAGGCGGACCTGAACGGACCCTCCGTGTGAAAGGGGCCTATCTCTGTTAAATATTATTATTATTATTATTATTATACAGGATTTAAATATCGCCAACAGTGTATGCAACATTTTACATAATTATATTCCAGTTGTATTTTTGTTTTTAAATCCTGATCACCGTATAATTAATTTGCTTCCACATTGTGTCCTATAATGATGGAGGGGTGGTGGGAATAACCACTGAGCTCTGCAAAGTGTTGTTTTCAGAAGACACTTCAGTAGTGCAGGCAACAGTAGAGGTAAGTATTGACTTTGTTCTTTTACCTTACTTCACATTTATTCTATTGACTGCTGGCTTTTTTGTAGAAGCGATTCAGGAGATCACTGCTACTTGTTGAGGAAGATTCCCCTTGGTATGGTGAACCTGGAAGTACTGAGCTCTGAGCACTTCTGGGTTCACATATGTCAGTTTTCTACCACTGGCTATTACGATCTGTGCTCAATTAGCTTCAACAGAATGTAGAGTCGACATTAGAGTGGAACTGTCACCACACTATGTTATCACATAAAAGGGATTACCAACCCCTTGAGATAACAATAAAGTTAAGGTAATGAAAAGAATAAAAAAAAAAAAAAAAAAGTTTAATGAAATAAAAAGAATTCAATGAGATTTTTAAAGTCCCCCACACTTACATTCTACACACATGCAAACACAAACACATACACTGTGTGCACACGTGTACGATAACCACAAATGCCAAACACACAATAGATTTCCATATGCATACCGGAGTGAAAGCAATAATTCTAGGGCTTTCATTTACCCTTAACTCAAAGCATTGTCTAATGTACATTTTTGGGTGCCGTGTTTTTTTTTGTTGTTTCACAAGCATGTGCAATTTTGATGCTTGATGTAATTAATAGACTGTGTTCAGAGCCATGTATCCGTCCCGCACAGATGTACACTCAGGGGTGTGCAGGAAGATCTGTGAAGATCTGCTCATCATTGATTTTAAGACTGGCTGCACAGACAACCTGTGCCTATGAGAGGAATATCACAGCCCTCTGGACAGTGGTATTAATCAGTGTGCCCATGTGAATGAGCCCTGAAGCTAATATCTTTTACACATGTATCTAAAAAAAATGTAAAATCTATTTTCTATCTGCTAATTTTTTATGTAGCGGGTGTTTGAATTCGTGAGGACTCTGGTGGTGTGGGGTTCCTTGGGGCCTACAGGTGTCATTGTTGCCTTGGGCCGGAGCTGAACTCACACCGCAAACTGTGCCTTTTTGTCCTCCCCTGGAGCTGGTACAGCGGGCGGGGAACCCACTGTGACGCAAAGGGAGAGGTCATAAAAGGGGCGGACGCCCTGATTTTGGGGCAGAGAGTTGGAGGACGCGGCCACACCCAGGCACCTTCAGCTTGGGTGCTGGCGTATCGGTGTTCCAGGCTTAGGCGCCCTTGGCCTAGCTGGAGCGGAGATGGAGTCCATCTCAGGCACCTTTAGCCTCTGGTGAGCTACTATGGCGGATGCCTGGGGCTCAGTACCTTTGACTGAGTTCCGCGAGGGTGGAGGAATCTGAGGGGACCCTAACTCCTTGGGTGCCCGTGTCTGAGTTTGTGAGGACTGGTGCGCAGTAACGTCTCCAAAGAGCCCGGCGCGGCATCGCTGGTGACGGAGAGGCCTCCATTTCTCCCTTGGACGGATTTCTTCCTCTGACAGGGGCAAAGTGAGCGAAGGTAATTCACGTTCTATATTACTTAGTCAGTGGCAGTGACTATTCACCACTGGTGACAGCACAGTGGGCAGCAGCAAGAAGGGAAAGGATTGTGCCTCGATCTGTCCCCCATTTTCCAAAGGAGAAAGATTGTTTTATTGCTTGGCAAGAAAAATAAAACTGAGTTGTACCTACTCACTGTGTGGAATTTGGGTTACTAAAGCAAAGGAGTCAGGGACGAAGGACTGGACTTGACTCTAGGACACCTACACCAAAGCCCAATCTTCTGGCCCTCACCTCTTAGTTAAGGAGGACATGGGCCGTGGTGTGTATCATCTCTCTCTCCCAGGTACCCCTAGACAACAGCTATATAACCGATAAAGCATGGGAGAGGGGTGAGGCCGCTACATTTACATCATACATTAATAGGTAACATCTATATAGTCTGTATTTTAAAGTAATTAGTTCACATGCAATTTACATGGCATAACAGGTGACTGTCCTTACTTATGACATAGTCATGTGAAAAAGGAAGTACACCCAGGAAAACTTGTTGATTTTTTTTTTAACATTTTTGAACAGGCAAACATTAGATCTGGATTTAATTAGTGTTTTGATATGAAAAAATGACACATAAAATTGTCATGGCATATTCATTTTCATGATCTAATGCAGATTTGGCATATAAAAAAATGTATGCACACCCCTACATTTACCACCACTTCAAAATCATAACATTAGAATAGGGGGTTCCAGATTAGGTGCCAATGATTAGAACCCCCTTTTAGAATATGCAGATGGAACCTATGTTATTTAAAGTGTTACTAAACCCAGGACCCTGCATTCACTATATCTCCTCTCCCACAGTATACAGAACATGGAAATGCAATAGTTTTAGTAGATATAAACTACTAAATACCTTTTTTTCATCAGCAGTTAGAGCAGTCTTGTGACTTGTAGCAGTGTCTGGTTAAAGCTTGTAGGAGGAGGTTTAATTTCCCCCTGATTGTCTTATAAGGCTGCAGGACCCCTGACCCTCTGTCTGGACAGAGCTGATTGGCCCTATGCTGATCACATGCACTCTCCCAAGAAAAGAAAAAAACTCTCTAGCAATACACACCAAACTAAACATATGCAGCTTGTCCACTAATGTTCTGTTCTATCAGGAGATGGATTGGAGTCAGTGGAAGAAGAAGAGGATTAGAGAGACAGGATCACGCAGCATTTATACACAATGCAGAGGATTAATCCCTTAGGTTCCACAGTGAGTGCAAAGCACTCCCACTCTCTCCCAGGGGGTTACTTTGATATTTTCATACCACCAATTTACTGTAAGGACTGTAGCATGGCTCTGAGTATGGTATGCTCCTATGTTAGGATTTAGCTGAGCTTACTTGTCTATTGGATATCTCGGATTGGAAGATTAGATCTACCTATATTTTCTACAGGGTTACCTTCTGCCCCTCGCGGTTATCCGTATGTATCACCCCCTGATTGAGGATATAATACGAGGACACTTTAATTTAGGAGCCACTGGTTCCCTTGACTCCCTGTTATGAGAATCGCTCTCTCTCTCTCTGTGAGCCAACCCTTTTTTCCTTTATTGGACAAAACTTCTTTAACTATATGTAACCAAGATTGACTCTCCTGCAAGATAGTGAGATACGTTTTTCTTGTTCTTGCAACTAACCGATCCTGAATGTGTCCTGACGAAGCTCAACGGCGAAACACGTTGATGCTCTTGGGCTCACATCATATACTATGTATTTCCATGTATATGGTATTTAAAATTTTCATGCCCTTTTATATACCATGTATGTGTTTATGTTTTATTAAAGATTATTTTTCTATATCCTTATTGTTTACTGTGCAGTTAAAGTCCGACCTGGGGCTACCCTCTGGGTCCCCTCTTTTTGTAGTTCCACAGGGAGTATAACAACTTAGCATGCTTTACTACATATACAGACTGATTTTAAAGTTGTGGGTTTAGTAACACTTTGAGATATCTAGGGTTTGGTGTTCTCTTTGTAATTACTTGTGGTGCCATCATGCCAGGAACAACAGAGCTCTCTAAGGCACTCAGAAAAAGTATAGTTGAGTCAACTATACATTCTGCATCGTATCCATGTGTGATTGATGAGACTGTGAGGCAATCTCTAATCAAAAGTTGAAATGGGGTTTTCACGAGGATACTGATCTAAAGCACAGTAGCAAAACCACCAAGGAATGGTTCAAAAAGAAATAGAAGGTTATAGACTCCCCTAGTCCAAGCCCTGATTTGACTCTCATAGAATGCCTACTAGAAATAATTTAGTCGAAAATGGGCAGTACTAGCTTCTAATGCCAAGGGAGTTCTTACACTTCTTACTTTTTCAATAGTACACTATTACATCTATTGATATATTTTTTAAATAAATGATTGAAAAGGCAAAATGTTTTTGTATTTTTATTCAAGTGCATCACCTTTACCTGTAGGCACTGTTTGAGTAAAGATCTGAAGTCAACAATTTTCATGGAGTGCTTAAATTTTCACGTCTATTTCTTTTATTGCCCTATTATATCATGCTAATCATATTTGTATAGCCTGGTAGGTCATTCCTGCCAGTGTGGTTGTTCAAGGTGTCCCCTGTACACATAATTTATATAGTGCGGACCACTATCTGGCTCTTCATATCTGTCTTCAGTGTGCAATAGCTGCTCAGCTGATGAAAAAGGAAATGATTCATGTTTCACTCTGCAAGAAAACAGATTAAGTAATACATATCAGTACATGTGGCAGATATAGCACACTACCAATATATAGGAGATGCAAATTGGTGTATTTTCATACTTAAAACACATTTTAATGCACCATTAAATATAGCCAGTTGGAACCTCTAAAACATTGCAAAGAGCAGCATTTCTTCTTAATCAGAAGTATTTATTATTTATCACTTTTAATTAGCTGTAACCGCACCTATAGCATTTATGGCGTGTTGGTGAAGCATTTATAAAGTGTTAGTTGGGCACTGGGGGGGGAGAGACAGTGGAGGTTCCTTAATCCCAGAATACACTGGAAAATAATAGAGAATAGAGAGAATAAATAATCTCAAGAAGGGCATAAACCGTGGACATAATCAAGGAACGTTTGGAGGTATGCATGTACAGTAATTTGTGGTAAAGGGTATGGAAACGCTCCTTGGAAATTCTCTGTGTGACTATGGGATGCACCCAATACCGGCAAAACACCCTCCTCTTATTTTTCTGGGCCATTCTTTTCATGATTATCTTGAGCCATGTGTCAAAGAGATCAAGTATATGAATTCATCTTGCAGAGAATTCACAAAAATGTCTATCACATAGTGTCAGTGTGTTTAGGTAGGAAAAAAACACCCCCAAAATCCATAATTTTGTTTCTGGGCCCTACTACAGGTACAAAGAACAAACAACACACACATACTGTATGTGCTATCACTGCAATCATCAGGGAGTAGAAGAATTTATTTATCTTTTTTTTTTTTTTTTTTGGTGGTGGGTTTTGGTAATGCTATAACAATATATAGCTTAACCACTTTAGCCCCGGACCATTTCGCTGGTCAAAGACCAGGCCACTTTTTGCATTTCGGGAAACTGCGTCGCTTTAACTGACAATTGCGCGGTCCTGCGACATGGCTCCCAAACAAAATTGACGTCCTTTTTTCCCCACAAATAGAGCTTTCTTTTGGTGGTATTTGATCACCTCTGCGGTTTTTATTTTTTGCGCTATAAACAAAAATAATGCGACAATTTAAAAAAAATTCAATATTTGTTTACTTTTTGCTATAATAAATATCCCTAAAAAATATATTAAAAAAAAAACATTTTTTTCCCTCAGTTTAGGCCGATATGTATTCTTCTACATATTTTTGGTAAAAAAACCGCAATAAGCGTTTATTGATTGGTTTGCGCAAAAGTTATAGCGTCTACAAAATAGGGGATAGTTTTATGGCATTTTTATTAATATTTTTTTTTTTTACTAGTAATGGCGGCGATCAGCGATTTTTATCTTGACTGCGGCATTATGACGGACACATCGGACACTTTTGACACCATTTTGGGACCATTGTAATTTTTACAGCGATCAGTGCTATAAAAATGCACTGATTACTGTAAAAAAGACACTGGCAGTGAAGGGGTTAACCTGTAGGGGGCACTGAAGAGGTTAAGTGTGACCTAAGGAGTGCTTCTTACTGTTAGGGGGCATGGCTTGGCATGACACATCACTGATCGCTGTTCCAGATGACAGGGAACAGACTATCACTGATAGTGTCACTAGGAAGAACGGGGAGATGCTTGTTTACACTTACCTCTCCCCGTTCTTCAGCTCTGTGACCCGATCGCGGGACACCGGCGGCGATCGCGTTCACGCCTCCCGAGGGCGCAGTCACGGAGCTCCCGACCAGGTCGCGAGCACGCCGCCGGCAGGGCAAGCGCGACCCACGGCTCGCATCTCAAAGGGGACGTACCTGTACGCCCTTATGCCCAGCCGTGCCATTCTGTCGACGTATATCATCGTGCGGTCGGTCGTCAAGTGGTTAAACAACATTATTTTACTATTTTTGGACCGTTTTTCTTCCATAATAAAATCAAATACAGGAGATATCCCTTACCATTTACCACCAAATAAAAGCCCAATCTTTCCTGAAAAAACATGGTAAATCCACCTGTATACACTTACATCATTGGTGAGGTAGAATAAAGACATCAGTCCACCCAGTTAAACCTGTGTGGGTGTGTGTATGCATTTATGTCTCTATGTTTTCTTCCTATACTAGAAAGCTAAATGTTTGTAGCTTTTCCTCATAACTAAATCCCAATATGTTGAAGAAATGACCAGATTATTATCGGATGAGTCAACATACACCTCCCTTGCCTCCAACCCTACTATTAGGTTTAGAAAAGAACTGTTAAGTTTGGTAGAGTATGGGTTTGAGAGGGAGATTCTCAATAAAAAAGAGAGGACCCATCTCATCCCCATTATCCCGAGAATACCTGTGATATATTATCTGCCTAATTTACACAAGAACTCCATACAACCTCCTGGTCACCCTATAATTAGCGGCATTGATTCTGTTACTTCTAGAATCTGCAAATATGTGGATCATTTCTTATAACCATTAGTGGTTAATACTCCAGCTTATCTGAGAGATACCACACAGGTGCTTAACCTTCTTAATGACTTTCAGTGGAAAGAAGGTTGCGTTTTGGCGACAGCCGATGTTGCCTCCTTATATACTATCATCTCCCATCAACAAGGTTTTGAGGCAGTGGATTTTTATTTGCAACAGGATTTTTCTCTTTCGTGTTTACAAAGAGATTTCATTATGGAATTATTGCGGTTTGCTACGAGCCACAATTATTTTTGGTTCAGTGGAGATTTTTACTTACAAAAAAGAGGCGTTGCCATGTGGGCCAAATTTGCCCCCAGCTTAGCAAATCTTTTTATGGTTTATTGGGAATCAGATGTCATTGATACTAATCCCCCAAGGGAGCTTTTATTGTGGAAAAGATATATCGATGATGTGATCCTTATCTGGGAGGGGGATATTTTATCCCTTGAAAATTTATTTTCTCAATTGAATACTAATGCTAGAGGCATATCCCTGCAGTATACCGTTAGTGATAGACAAGTAAATTTTCTTGATCTTAATATTGTCATTAAAGATGGTCGTATTAGCACTAGCACTTTCTTTAAAGAGACAGATCACAATGCTTTTATACCTACCAATAGTTGTCATCACAAATCCTGGCTCACAGCTGTCCCCAAAGGACAATTTCAGAGAATCAGGCGTAATTGCTCTGATATTTCAGAATTTTTTGCACAAGCAGATATTTTAAAACAAAGGTTCTTGAATAAAGGTTATCAATGTTCTGTGATTAATAAGACGATCGAGCACGTGGCCGCTATGGATAGGAACACTTTATTGGTCCCTAAAATAAAGGATAAGTCCTCACTTGAAAAATTTGGGTGGTCAATGATTACCAGATATTCTAATCGACACTTCTCTATTAAAAAAAATCTTCAAAAAGCATTGGGATGTGTTAAGGAATGATAAAATCCTGGGACCCATTATCCCTGAACAACCAGTACTGATCTATAGAGGTGCACCACAACCCTTTAGATTGAGTGTTGCTCCTAATGTGACAGATTCCCCTAAGAAGTCTTCTTTTTTTCAGAATATGAAAGGTTTTTTTCCTTGCCGTAAATGCAATATATGTAAGGTTAATTCCTCTATAGGCCGGAAATGTGTTCAATTTACATCTTCTGTGACCAACATAACATATGACATTGATTCCTTTATAACTTGTTCCACCAAATACGTGGTATACATGATTCAATGTCCATGCTCCAAACAATATGTAGGACGCATGAAACGAGAAATGCATATACGTTTGAATGAGCATGTAGGGAATATTCTGAGAGGCTTTCCTAAGCACAATCTATCTAAACATTATGATAAGTATCATAACCGTCAACTTAAGGGTACCACCTTTTTAGCTATAGATTCCATCCGTCCTCATTGGCGAGGTACTAATATGGTTAGGGCCATTTCTAGATCCGAAACCAGATGGATTTTTCTTTTAAAATCTTTCAAACCGTTTGGTTTAAATGTAGATTGGGACATCAACAGCTTTATCAATAATTCTTGATGTCTCAATCATTTTATATTGCTGTTTTTTGTATCATTGACCCCATCTTTTTACTTTTGTGATGTTTTTAATTCATTATGTAAATGTTTTGATTGGTCAGCGCTATATATGTATATATTAAATGTCATGTATATATTTATTTTCCTGCGTGTTTTCGGACCTTCCCTGTTCCTCTATGTTTTCGTGGTCACTTCCGTTTAATTACCACAAGATGGCTCTTGTGTGTTCCATTTTCTTTCCGTCTTCCTGTGTGGTCAGCCCATATTCATTTCCGGGCTGCCCTGCTCTCTCTATTACTTGCCGTATGTTTGCCATTATCCAAAATGGCGCCGGCCGGTATTTAAACTACTAGCGTGGTGACGTTCGCCTCGGCCAATCCCCAGTTGATGTCCGGTGGTGACGAAACGCGTAGGGGCCGGTGACGTCATTACGCTTTGATTACACACAAGGGAGACCCACGGAACACAGGAACCCGGGAAGGATTTGAAAAGATGCTACATTGCTGCACATTACATTGCTGCTCTCCGCTGATTAACCATATGGATTCTGTAAGTGCAACCCTTAGGTTTTATTAAATCTTGGTTTTAATTACTACACAATGGAGGCTTTCTTATTTTTCATTTTGAGCATTCATCAGACGGCGAGCCACTGACTAGGAGACTATCAGGCTGTGGGGAAGCCTTATTCCCTGAGCTGGGTGAGACTGTGTTATACAGTCAAGGCTATCTGGTAAGCAGGACCACCACTCGCTTGGGTGTCACGTTTGAAACCCGGCACAGTTTTCTTGGGAAGAAGCTTTCTCCTTCACCATTTCTTTTTGGATTTTTTTGATGGTTTATTTTTTGGACACTTTTATTTTTATTCATTTTTCTTACTTTTATCACAATTATTTGATTGTAATTTTTTATCATTTATTATGTTGACACTTTCTTAATATTTGTGTCATCTCACATTTCCTATTTTTGATATAGACTTATTCCCCAAAAATTTTTTTGGATTCGTTCTTCTTCACAGGGTTTTATTTGTGGATTCTTTTGTTAGGTTCACGTGCATTAAGTTGCATTTATTGTGGTTATTCACGGTTTATACTGTTTACCCATACCTGGGTTAGATCACACTACTTACCCACACCAGGGCCAAATCATTTCATCAAGTCCCTTTTTAGTTTAGTTGCCCTTTTCTGGAGTCCCTCCAATTACAGCACATCCTTCCTGAGGACTGGTGACCAGAACTGGACAGCATACTCAAGATGCAGCCAAACCAGAGTTTTGTAAAGTGGTGGAATTATAGATTTATCTCTTGAGTATATCCCCTTTTTAATGCATTCTTATAGTCTGCTGCTTGCTGCAGCTTGGCATTGCATGCTATTGCTGAATCTGTCATCAACTAGGACCCCCATATGCCTTTCCATCCTTGATTTCCCCAGGGGTTCTCCTCCAGTGTGTAGCATGCATGCATTCATATTTTTAGCCCCCAAGTGCATAACTTTACATTTCCCTACATTGAACCTCATTTGCCATGTAATTGCTTACCACTCTTTTATTGAGGTCTTCTTGTAAAGTTTCAATATCCTATATGAAGTTATTGCCATGCTTAGCTTTGTAGCATCTGCAAATACCGAGATTGAACTATTTATACCAACCACTATATTGTCTATGAATAAGTTAAACAGGACCTGGGGCACCTCACTCACAACTCCAGATCATTCAGACTCTACGTTATTTATCACTACCCTTTTGGACGCATCCCTGTAACTGATTCACTATCGGTGATGCCAACAGACCTCAACTTGTAAGGGCGTTTATGGGCTACCATGTCAAATCCTTTGGCGAAATCAAGATACTCAACATTCTATGAGGAAGTGAGCTGCAATCTGGATAGAGGAAGGCCTGTAGATGTAAACAGGTTGGTTTGGCAAGAACTTTCATACACCCATGCCGGTTACTACTAATAATACTATTTTCATCAGCAAATTCTTGGATGTGGTCCCTTGTCATCCCCTCCAATAGTTTACATACTACTGATGTAAGGCTGACTGGCCTGTAGTTTTCTGGTATGTATCTCAGCCCTTTTTTGAATATTGGCACCACGTTAGCTCTCCACCAGTCTGCTGGTACCATTCCAGTCAGCAAGCTGTCCTTAAATATTGGGAATAACTGTCTAGCAGTGACCTGGCTAAGTTACTTGAGGACTCTTTGTTCACATTGTTTTCAAGTCTTTTAAGAACACTAGCTTCTCTTAGCCACAAGGGTGCACGCCTTGCTGTGTTGCTAATTCTATTGTCTTGTCTATTATTCCCCTTATTTTTCATAGTGAATACAGAGGAAAAGAAAGTATTTAATACATTTGCCCTCTCCCGTCACTTGAAACCAACTGTCCCTGGCTATCCTTTATGAGGCCAATATGCTCTGACTGCTTTTTTACTATATTACTATTTAAAAAATGTAAAAAAAACACACAGACACCTTGGAAAAGTCCTTTGTTAAAAATTAAAAAATTAAAAAAACATTCCAGCAATGAAATCCAGTGTCCCGCGGCGACCTGATGTCCAGCGCTGTCCACACGAGACGTCATTGGCAGAGTGGACCTGATGGGGAACAATGTACCCCTTACCAATTCACATAGGGGGGGCGGGATCTGGGTGTTAAAGTGGTCTTCCAGATTCCGATAAGCCCCCTGCCCGCAGACCCCCCCACAACCACCGGGCAAGGGTTGTGGGGATGAGGCCCTTGTCCCCATCAACATGGGGACCTCCTCCCCATGCTGAGGGCATGTGGCCTGGTACGGTTCAGGAGGGGGGGCGCTCTCTCGTCCCCCCCTCTTTTCATGCGGCCTGCCAGGTTGCATGGTCAAATAAAGGGTCTGGTATGGATTTTTGCAGGAACTCCACGCCATTTTTTTTTACATTTGGGGTGGAGTTCCCCTTAATATCCATACCAGACCTGAAGGGCCTGGTAATTGAATTTGGGGGGACCCCCACAGTTTTTTTTTTATTTTTATTAATTACTTTTCTATGTATTGCCGGGAGCCGACAATTCATTATAGCCGCGAGTAAGTTTTAAATTACTTTTTTTCCTTCAGAAATGACACTTTGTGCAGGGACAATTCTAAGCACGGGAAACAAGCGTTAATAGTCCTCAGAAGTTCGGGTCCCCATTGACTTCAATGGGGTTCGGGGTCAAGCTCGGTCCCGAACTCAAACTTTTTTCTGAAGTTCAACCGAACCCGTCGAACCCGAACATCCAGGTGTCCGCTCAACTCTACCCGGAAGCTTTAGACATGGGGAACCGACTTGACAGCCTCCCGTAACTCTTACAGAGTGAGGGGAGTATCCAGGCTAAGCCTTTGAGAATATAAAAACTGTGATGGTTTTAAGAAGCCATTTACAGAACCTTGCTATCCCTGCTACCAGCCATGATCTGGCTGCATTGCACAGAGAAGCACAAAGATTCATTGATGATGTTTCTAGGTCTAAAATGATGTATGTACTGAAAATGGAAAAGTAAAATACCATTAGCATGTTGATGGGAGTGAGAGGAGAAACCAGGGAAGGCAAAATATAAGCAGGCTAAACTTCTCCTTTTAACAATGCAGCATAAAACACACAAGGGTGATACCCTGGTCAGATGCCTTGCAATATGAAAAGCCCTAACCCTTTCAAGTACAACATGGCTTGCCTCTGTTCTTACCTTTCTGTCTGGATTTTCCACCAGCTGTAGAGCAGTCCCATCACTAGAACTTTGCAAAGCAGAAGGCTGCTTCCAAGAATGAACATCATGAAATGGAGTTGATTGTCAGATTGTGACCTTTAAAATATGAAACACATATAATGACTTAATTAATAAAATGCATTTAGTAACCTAAAAAAGATTTAAGGCGAGAAAAAGAAGCGAATGGCAATTCTACGTAAGTGTTGTGCCACATCCAGTATTCAAGAGCAAAAAAGGAATTTCCCCTAAGCAGACTTTAAAGGCACTAAATAATATAAGTATATGAGTAACACAAATAATGTAGAAAAAGTTTATTAATTTGAATTACATTAAAATACATATGGAAAATGCTGATTGAACTAAAGCAGGTTAACAGATTTCACCATGCTGGGGGGTATACATGAAAATGCCTCCTTACACCCAACGCGTTTCGGGTTATAATATTCCTTCTTCAGGGGTGTATAGCAAGGAGATATTCATCTAAAGTGTAATCAAAATATATATGCATAATTCGTTTCACAGGTAAGAGAATCTTAGCAATCATATTATATAGCAATACATGGTTTTATAGTTTGTCACTTACATGATTTAGTTTAGGGGGTAGATTACAGCATTTTCCCAGAGTAACATTAAAATGCATAAGCAAGTAACACAGAAAGGTGCATCGAGGGAAACGCCCTTGTAAGGCCTATGAACATCAATCAGCAAATGAAGGTCTACGCCAGAGACCTGAAAGGGTGACTGGAGTCCCTGAGAGGAAGTAGCTCCTCCACTTCCAAAACAGCAGAAGACCTGGTAGAGGCCAGAAACCATAGGATCCCTAGAAAAAAAAAAAAAAATATATATATATATATATATATATATATATATATATATATATATATATATAATGCAGTATGTGTAATGAAATCAGTATTGTACTGAATTTTTTGTTTGTTAATTAGGCACAGAGGATTATAATAATCACCCAGAGATATAAAAAAAAGGAGAGTTGTACCGGAGCTAGGGGGAGACCCAGAAACAAGGAAAGGCCTTGATGCACCTTTCTGTGTTACTTGCTTATGCATTTTAATGTTACACTGGGAAAATGCTGTAATCTACCCCCCTAAACTAAATCATGTAAGTGACCAACTATAAAACCGTGTATTGCTAAAATTCTCTTACCTGTGAAACTGATTATGATATATTTTGATTACACTTTAGATGAATATCTCCTTGCTACACACCCCTGAAGAAGGAATATTAAATCCCGAAACGCGTAGAGTGTAAGGAGGCATTTTCATGTATACCCCCCAGCATGGTGATATTTGTTAACCTGCTTTAGTTCAATCAGCATTTTCCATATGTATTTTGATGTAATTCATATTAGACTTGTGCACAACGGAAAAATTCGTTCCGTTTCGGTTCGTTTCTTTCCGGTCCTGTTGATTTGTAATCATTCGTAATTTTGCTAGACGGGATTTTTCGTGTTCGGACTCATTCGTATTTTTGCAAGCGACATTTTTCGTTGAATTTTTTGTTGCTTTATAATTCGTACTTTCGGTAGAGTACGTTGTTTTTCGTTGATTCTGGACACAACTCCTACTTTCGTAACTTTTTTTGGGTTCGTACTTTCGGTAGAGTACGTTGTTTTTCGTTGATTCTGGACACAACTCCTACTTTCGTAACTTTTTTTGGGTTCGTTGATTCGTAATTTTCCGTGTCTCTCTCACAACGACGCTGCCTATTATGCCTAATGTGCTTCGAATGGATTTGTACTTTTCTAAATACATTGCGGTTATTTGTAACGATTCGAAATCTCGTATTTTACTTTCGTTTTTAACATGCGGCTATAGGCTCCGCCCCTGTACACCATTTTCAGAGGGTTCAGCACGGTGAGGGAGAAGCAGAAAGCAGAGCAGAGTGAGTGTTATTGTGCTTCGAATGGATTCGAAATCTCGTATTTTACTTTCGTTTTATACATGCGGCTATAACCTCCGCCCCTGTACACCATTTTGAGAGGGAGTTCAGCACGGTGTGGGAGAAGCAGAGAGCAGAGCAGAGTGAGTGTTATTGTGCTTCGTATGGATTCGTACATTCGTAACTTTTTCATAACGAATTATGCCGAAGACATTCGGGCATTCGCTATTTGCGGTATAATTTATTTCGGATTCGGTCTTATTCGTAATTGCTTTGTTCGGAAATTCGAATGCTTCCGAATGTCCGAAAGTTGCTAAATTCGGACGAATTTCAATTCGTTACGAAACTAATTGCACAAGCCTAATTCATATTAATAAACTTTTTCTACATTATTTGTGTTACTCATATACTAATATTATTTAGTGCCTTTAAAGTCTGCTTAGGGGAAATTCCTTTTTTGTGCTAAAAAAGGTTTAAAGACATTGCTTTTTTGCCTTTTCAAGTCAATAGAATACGACAACGCACAGATGTGAGTACTACTTTTTCCAAAAATAGTGCAGATATATTTTGTTTCTGCATTAACCTATCCTGAATGAAAGCGGGATTCCCCCCGCGATTTTTTTTTTCAAAAGTCAGCAGCTACTAACACTGTCCTACTCGCCCGCAATGCCGGGCCCCCGCCGGCGATCGCTCAGTCCTGGCAGGACCCGGCTCCTCCATAATGACCAAGGGAAACAGGCAGTGAAGTCTTACGGCTTCACTGCCCGTTTCCTACTGCGCATGCGCAACTCGCACGGCGCTTTGTGAATGGGCGGCTGCCTCCTGGGATTACAAACAATTCCCAGAAGGCAGCGCGCCCCATTCACAAGAAGAGGAAGCGGAAGGAGAACCACCGAGGCAAAGGATGAGGCAGATTAGGGGACTTCCGCATAGCAACGGGCATTTCGGGTCAGTATAAAAAAAAAATTCTATTAATTTTTTTCTCTTTTTTTTAAGAATTTTAGTGGTAAAAAAAATTCTGGGTGGACCTCCACTTGAATAAGCTGCCTTAACCACTTAACGACCGCCCACTGTAAAAATACGTCGGCAGAATGGCACCGACAGGCAGAATCACGTATATCTACGTGACTGCCTTTGTATAGTTGGGGGGTCCGATCGGACTCCCCTTCTTTACAGTGAGCGGCCGTTATTCGTTTGGGAGCGATCAGGGATGAGGGGACGGACGTTCGATTCCGGCCACCCCCTCTCGATCGCTCCCAGCGAATCGAATCCTTCCCCTGCCTGTGTAATGTTTACACAGGCAGAGGAAGTGATGTCATCTCTCCTGCGGCGCTCACATATACCGAGCGCCGCACAGAGAAGAAGCAGGTTAGTGCACAAAACACTACACTGACACCAGGACACATAGGCACATAAATCGCCCCCCCAGGCCCCCCCAGACACCCCAGATCACCCCCCAGATCACCCCCAGCCCCCAGTCACAGTGTCACTGATTGCAGTGACCATTTATTTACTGATCACTGCAATCAGTGACATTTGTGACTGTAAAAGTGTCACTAAAGTTAGTTTTAGGTCTAGTGTAGCCCCCTAACCCCCCCTAATAAAGGTTTAACCCCCTGATCGCCCCCCAGATAACCCTTTCACCCCCTAGCACCGCCGTCGCTAAGCAATCATTTTTCTGATCGCTGTCTTAGCGTCGGTGATGCCGATCGGTAGCCAGTTATTTTTTTTAGGTTCGCCGCACGTTTTTATAGCGTCGGGTACCCCCATATATTACCTAATAAAGGTTTAACCCCCTTGATCGCCCCCCAGATAACCCTTTCACCCCCTATCACCACTGTCGCTAAGCGATCATTTTTCTGACCGCTGTCTTAGCGTCGGTGATGCCAATCGGTAGCCAGTTATTTTTTTTAGGTTCGCCGCAGGTTTTTATAGCGTCAGGTACCCCCATATATTACCTAATAAAGGTTTAACCCCCTTGATCGCCCCCCAGGTAACCCTTTCACCCCCTATCACCACTGTCGCTAAGCGATCGTTTTTCTGATCGCTGTCTTAGTGTTGGTGATGCCGATAGGTAGCCAGTAATTTTTTTTTAGGTTCGCCGTCAGGTTTTTATATAGCGTCAGGTAACCCCATATATTACCTAATAAAGGTTTTAACCCCCTAATTGCCCCTAGTTAACCCTTTCACCAGTAATCACCATATAAGTGTTACGGGTGACGCTGGTTAGTTAGTTTGCTTTTTATAGTGTCAGGGCACCCGCCGTATATAACCCAATAAAGGTTTAACCCCCTGATCACCCGGCGGGTGATATCAATTAGGTTTTAGCGTCAGAGAGGGTCTGCGTCACACCCCAGGCAGCGTCAGGTTAGTGCCAGTAGCGCTAACACCCACGCGTGAAGCATACACCCCCCTTAGTGGTATAGTATCTGAACAGATCAATATCTGATCTGATCAGATCTATACTAGCGTCCCCAGCAGTTTAGGGTTCCCAAAAACGCAGTGTTAGCGGGATCAGCCCAGATACCTGCTAGCACCTGCGTTTTGCCCCTCCGTCCAGCCCAGGCCACCCAAGTGCAGTATCGATCGATCACTGTCACTTACAAAACACAACACACATAACTGCAGCGTTCGCAGAGACAGGCCTGATCCCTGCGACTCCAGTTCTGTAGGAGGTGATTTCACCACCACAGTTAAAAAAAAAAAAGCATACATGCCGAAGCATTGGGGCAGCAGGGGGGGAGGAGCGGAGGAGCGATTTTGCTCCTAATGCCACGTACATACGGTCAAAATTCCGACGGAGGCTTGCCCGTGGAAAAGTCTGACCATGTGTACGCGGCATAACTTTTGCGGGAAGATGCCCCCATGCTTTGGCATATATAAATGGTGCATGTATGCCCATCATTAGAAGTGGGTGGATGAAGGGCGGTATTCTAATGGTGGGCATACCCACCGATCAATCTTTTTTTTTCGTTCAGCCAACAGGCTGCATGAAAAAAAAGATTACAATACATGTCCAACAAGGACCAGCAACGTACTGGTATGTTGCTGGACTTTGAATGTTTATACCAGAATGATGCCTGCGGGTTTAGGTATCATCTTGGTATCATTCTTTTCAGCCAGCGGCCGGCTTTCATGTTAAAGCAATCCTAGTGGCTAATTAGCCTCTGGACTGCTTTTACAAGCAGTGGGAGGGAATGTCCCCCCCCCGGATATAAAAAGCGCCATTGGGAAATTGGGAAAGCATTTCATCACACCGATCTTGGTGTGGTCAGATGCTTTGAGGGCAGAGGAAAAATCTAGGGTCCAATAGACCCCAGTTTTTTTTTAAAAAGAGTACCTGTCACTACCTATTGCTATCATAGGGGATACTTACATTCCCTGAGATAACAATAAAAATGATAAAAAAAAATATATATGGAAGCAACAGTTTAAAAATAAAAGAAAAAAGCAAAATTAATAATAAAAAATAAAAAAGCACCCCTGTCCTGCCCTGCTCTTGCCCAATGGCGAACACAAACGTCGGTCTGGCGTCATATGTAAACAGCAATTGCACCATGCATGTGAGGTATCACCGCGAAGGTCAGATCGAGTGCAGTAATTTTAGCAGTAGACCTCCTCTGTAAATCTAACGGCGTAACCTGTAAAGGCTTTTAAAGGCTTTTAAAAATGTATGTAGTTTGTCGCCAATGCGCGTTTGTGCGAAATTTTAAAGCTTGTCGTGTTTGGTATCTATGTACTCGGCCTAAGATCATCTTTTTTATTTCATCAAACATTTGGGCAATATAGTGTGTTTTAGTGCATTAAAATAAAAAAAAGTGTATTTTTTCAACCAAAAATGCGTTTGAAAAATCGCTGCGCAAATACTGTGTAGAAAAAAAAATGCAACACCCATTATTTTAATCTGTAGGGCCTTTGCTTTACAAATATATATAATGTTTGGGGGTTCAACATAATTTTCTTGCAAAAAAAATATATGTTTTCATGTAAACAAAAAGTGTCAAAAAGGGCTTTGTCTTCAAGTGGTTAGAAGAGTGGATGTAAGCTTCCTAATGTTGTGTATAAAATGCCAGAACAGTTCAAAACCCCCCCAAATGACCCCATTTTGGAAAGTAGACACCCCAAGCTATATACTGAGAGGCATGTCGAGTCCATGGAATATTTTATATGTTGACACAAGTTGCGGAAAAAATATTTTTTTTTTTTTTTTTGCACAAAGTTGTCACTAAATGATATATTGCTCATACATGTCATGGGAATATGTGGAATTACACCCCAAAATACATTCTGTTGCTTCTCCTGAGTACGGGGATACCACATGTGTGAGACTTTTTGGGAGCCTAGCCGCGTACGGGACCCCAAAACCAAGCACCGCCTTCAGGCTTTCTAAGGGTGTAAATTTTTGATTTCACTTCTCACTGCCTATCACAGTTTCGGAGGCCATGGAATGCCCAGATGACACAAAACTTGCTGAGAGGTATGGTGAGGATTTTGCAGATCTCGCTTTTTGTCACAAAATTTTGAAAATTAAAAAAAAAAAAAAAAAATTCTTTCTTCATTTTCAAAAACAAATGAGAGCTGTAAAATACTCACCATGCCTCTCAGCAAATAGCTTGGGGTGTCTACTTTCCAAAATGGGGTCATTTGGGGGGGTTTTGTGCTATTTTGGCATTTTATGGCCTTCGAAACTGTGATAGGTAGTGAGGAGTGAAATCAAAAATTTGTGCCTAGAAATCCTGAAGGCGGTGCTTGGTTTTTGGGGTCCCGTACGCGGCTAGGCTCCCAAAAAGTCCCACACATGTGGTATCCCCGTACTCAGGAGAAGCAGCAAAATGTATTTTGGGGTGTAATTCCATATATAACCATGGCATGTGTGAGCAATATATCATTTAGTGACAACTTTTTGTAATTTTTTTTGTCATTATTCAATCACTTGGGACAAAAAAAAAAAATATTCAATGGGCTCAACAGGCCTCTCAGCAATTTCCTTGGGGTGTCTACTTTCTAAAATGGGGTCATTTTGGGGGGTTTTGTGCTATTTTGGCATTTTATGGCCTTCGAAACTGTGATAGGTAGTGAGGAGTGAAATCAAAAATTTGCGCCCTTAGAAATCCTGAAGGCGGTGCTTGGTTTTCGGGGGCCCGTACGCGGCTAGGCTCCCAAAAAGTCCCACACATGTGGTATCCCCGTACTCAGGAGAAGCAGCAAAATGTATTTTGGGGTGCAATTCCACATATAACCATGGCATGTGTGAGCAATATATCATTTAGTGACAACTTTTTGTAATTTTTTTTTTTTTTTTGTCATTATTCAATAACTTGAGACAAAAAAAAAAAATATTCAATGGGCTCAACATGCCTCTCAGCAATTTCCTTGGGGTGTCTATTTTCCAAAATTGGGTCATTTGGGGGGTTTTGTACTGCCCTGCCATTTTAGCACCTCAAGAAATGAGATAGGCAGTCATAAATTAAAAGCTGTGTAAACTCCAGAAAATGTACCCTAGATTGTAGACGCTATAACTTTTGCGCAAACCAATAAATATACGCTTATTGACTTTTTTTTACTAAAGACATGTGGCTGAATACATTTTGGCCTAAATGTATGACTAAAATTGAGTTTATTCGATTTTTCTTATAACAAAAAGTAGAAAATATCATTTTTTTTTAAAAAAATCGGTCTTTTTCCGTTTATATCGCAAAAAATAAAAATCGCAGAGGCAATCAAATACCATTAAAAGAAAGCTCTATTTGTGGGAAGAAAAGGACGCAAATTTCGTTTCGGTACAACATTGCATGTCTGCACAATTTACAGTTAAAGCAGCGCAGTGCAAAATTCTGAAAACAGCTCTGGTCCTTTAGCTACAAAATGGTCTGGGGCTTAAGTGGTTAAAGTGGTTGTAAAGCCTCAAGGTTTTTCACCTTGGGGCATTCTATGCATAAGGGGAAAAAACCTTCTGTGCTACAGCTCCCTTCCCCTCAGACCCCCCCATTTATTTACCTGATCCTGATCAAATCCAGCAATGCACATGAGCGCAGTGACTGTTTTTAATCATTAAGTATAAGTATAGGCATGTTTGTTATTATAAAAAAAAACAATGGTTTACAACCCCTTTGAGCCCTGGTTCCCATTGAAGAGATTTGGCATGTGATTTGACATGTCAAATCGCATGCCAAATTGGTGGCTATTGCCGGCAATGACACTGTCCGAATTGGTTCGACGCCGACTTTGCGACGCCGCACGATTCCCAAAAGTAGTTTCTATACTACTTTTGGCGACTTCGGGTGCGATTTCAATAGACATCTGTGCAGGAACCCACACAGATGTCTCTGAAATCGCCCCCGAAGTCGGAACTGACATGCGGGTATGAAATTGTGCGAGTTCTGCTGAACTTGCACGATTTCAATGCCCCATGTCAGTGTGAACCTAAGCTTAATGCAACATTGTTTAACACATGAAAGCATGTGGTTTGCCCATTAAGGAGATTTCCTTTCACTTCCTATTCTGTGTCTCTCTTGGAAAGGAAGTGAGGAGAAATCTCCCTAATTGAGAGTGCACATAGCTATAACATCCTGATAGAGGCACTAAACATTCCTCGCTCACAGAAAAAAGTATATTTTTTTGCTATGTCCCAATTAAGGGTATTTCTTCTACTTTCCTATTCTGTATGACCCGCCTAATAAATAGAAAGTGAGGAGAAATCTCCCAAACAAGAATGCAGAAAAATGTGTCAGCTGTTATAAGAAAATGCTGAAGTTGGTCTTTAAAGTGTATTTAAAGTTAAAACTTTTATTAATTTTTGTTTTGTATAGAATGTGGAAGGTTTAAAACCTCTGTCTTTTTTTTTTGTGTGTCTACTGGGGAGATTCACATTCACTATTTGTCCTATTGACTTATGTCTCCAGTACAGTAAGTGATGAGAAATGCAAAATTTTGAGTTGCCACAGATACAAGAGAAGAAGGGAAATCTTTCAATGGGTAAATCTGTTCTGGTGACAACTGTCTAAGGCACCCCTGGACGATGTCAAACGTATGGTGAAACGTGTAGGGGAGTGACGCTCTGACGTCACCGTTGCACTAGTTTCACAGAAATACGGGTTTTTGTATGTGTGCCTGCCTATGCATACGAATGAAGGCATTTTTACATTACATATCTTGTAAGTGCAACTTCTAAGTTCATTAAAGCTCTGAGGATTTTACACTATGCGGAGTCTTCTTTATTTTGGGGAACCGTTATGATTGCCTGATAAGGAGGATCGATGTCTTTTGTCTAGAAGGCTGTGTTTGGAGCCACAGGCGTTTCTGACCTTTTGTAATGAGCGGTCCATTTGATCCGGTAAGCAAGCCCTTTTTCAGCCTTTGGTGGTGGTGTTAATCCAGAAGATCACTTTCCAAGGTGTTGGATGGTGGTGAAGATCCATCAGAATTACTGAGCACTTTAATTGGATTATTTATGTTACTGGACTTATTTTCACTGGTTTGATCTAAATTGGCTATTGGCACATCCATAGTTATTAGATCATCTTTCTTCGGTTTATTCATTTTGTTATATGTGTTTATATGTTATGGTTTTAAATAAGTAGGGAAGGGTAAAACCACTTTTTTTTTGCCGTGTTACATTAGGTAGACTCAAAAGGAAGTGAGGAGAAATCTCTCCAAAGTAAAGAGAATAATTTTTTAGACAGTGCTAACACAGAAATGTTTTCCTTCACTGACATTTCAAAATTTTAGATTTCCACCTCACAATGGTCACCAGGACACTGAGAAGGTGAATCTCCGCAGCAAGGGCACTAACCATAATAACTAAGCTAAAACAGAAAAAAATTGGCTATGCACTTTATGGAAGTCAGAGTGACGAGCTTTGAATACTGAAATATGATAGCTGAATAGTTGTTGGGGACTTATAAAGTATATGTGAACCCTTACTTTGTAAAACAGCCCATTCAGTTTAAAGTAATTGTAAATGTTTATTTTTAATTTTTTTTTAATAACAACTATGTCATACTTACGGTACCTGCTCTATGCAATGGTTGTGCACAGAGCAGCCCAGATCCTCCTGTTCTGGGACCCCCCCCCGGGTGCTTCTGGCTCCTCCACCGTGCCGAGTACCTCTATATCAAGTTGCTTGTTATACGCGCTGACACACACACAGTGCAACTTGGCCCTGCTGACTGGTTGGGATTGACAATACCCAGTGAGGAGAGAGAGAAGCCGCAGCTCTTGGTGCTGAATTGAGAATGGGCTCTGGTAAGTATAAAGGGGGGCTGAGGAAGGAGCTGAACACAAAATGTTTTTTTACCAAAGACGGCCTTCAGGTAAATAAACGTTCTACCTTTACACCACTTTATGAAAAAACATTATAAATTCCTTTTCTCTTTCGTCCATGGACGGACACAGCTCCTTTAGTCTTGACAAGTGGGTTATGTTCCGTCTATTAGGAGAGGACTAACCAGACATGTTAGATATACAAAAACATGTAATTATACCAAAGCTGAACAGCCCCGCCGAGGGGGCGGTCCCTCTGGTCATAACCCCTCACCCTGCACTCAGCAGCTCAGTTTTTTCTGCCTAGTGTAGGAGAAGGACCTGGCTCCCTAGGGGCCCATTGGTCCTGGAGAACTTTTTTATTTTTTGTTTTTTTTATTTTCAATTTTGGATCCTGAGATCTACTATCAACTGCCGGCTGGGTGACAGGCTGGATAATATAGATCCTTGTAGTCTCCCCAGTCCGGCCATCGAGCGTGAGCAGGCCTTTAGCTACACGCTGGGTTGGCCACGACATACCCCGTTTGCTCCAGGGGTGGCCGGTGAGCTATATACTCCGGGGCCCACATATGACCGGGCTACTGCTTTCCAGTCACAGTGGACCGTGGCCGACAGCCACTCCATACTGGCTCGGTGACGGGTCTGTCAGGAATGCGTCCAGCAGTCCTCGCAGGGACGGGTACGCAAGGTTCCTCCTGTCTTGGCAGGATGGAACAGCTGGGCATTCCTGGGGTGGTCGATTAAGGGGTCTCTAGTCCTCCCTTTCCTCTCTCACCGTCCATCCCTCCTCCCCATGCTTTGCTGGGCCTGCTGTGTACCTCACCAGGGAGTCCCTGAGGGGGGCTCCGGGTCCTGGCTGGGGGCTGCACGATGTGTCCGGGTCCGCTCTAGTGTAGGTGGTCTGCCTTGTGGGGGGCCTCCGCTCGGAGGCTCAGTGTTTTCGCTGCCTTTTATTTTTATTTTTACCTCAGAAAGCCACGCTGTTCCTAATGCTAATACAGCTGGCGGCCATTTTCTTGTAGCCACGCTGTTTCTATAGCTAATACAGCGGTCGGCCATTTTCTTGTAGCTCGCGCTCTTTTTTCCTGAGGTAACCGGCGGCCATCTTTGTGGGGATTTTTACATTGGTTGGACCTCTAGCGCTGGTTTGTCATTCTGAACGGCGCGAACGGCAGATCACCTCAGGTACACACTGTGCAGGAGTTTAGAGTGGACGGCAGCGCTGAAGCAGTGCCTGGGTCAGGGCGGTGAGTCCTCTGGGAATACCCCTCGTCTGGGCAGCTAGGAGGGAGGGCCTTTTCTTGTACCTTGACTTGTTCCCTCAGTGGCTGTCAAGTGTGTGGGTCAGCATGGCATCAGAAGCTGGCGTTTCTTCCCCAGACATTCCGGTGGTAGCAACCGGTGCCCCTGCACCTGCGGTGTCTGTGGACGCTTTGTTGGCAGTCCTGGAATCATTTGTTGCCAGGGTGGAAGCGGTGTGCGGGCGCAAGGGGGGTAAAAAACGCCCCCTCCCCCCACCATCTTCTGGGGAAAGCTCTGACTCAGACTCGGGCCTGGCTGTGAAACAGGACCCCTGTTCTGAAGATTCAGAGTATGCAGACCAGGACCATTCGGACAGTGAGGAAGACTCCGTGTCCGGGTCAGCGCAGGACAAGGCGCTTGTTAGAGCACTTATCACGCAGTGCGGGAAACCCTCAAACTGGAGGATGCGACAGGGACATCTGCTGAGGTGTCGGTCCCTTTTGGGTCCCACAAGCCGACCCGCACTACTAAGGTGTTTCCTTATGTAACTTATTTTGATAAGTTTATAGACAAGGAATGGGAACGACCGCAGAGAACCTTTTCGGTCCCAAAACACATGACGGTCCGTAAGCTTTTGAGGAGAGCCTTCTAAAAAAAATGGGCATCTCCCCCGGTTGTGGACCCCCCGGTATCCCGGTTAAACAAAGTAACCACTATTCCGGTTGAGGGGACCTCTGCATTTAAGGACCCTGCGGATAGGAGGTCCAAGGCGGTGGCCCGGTCCATGTTTACTATGCTGGGAACTGCATTACGGACAGTTTTGGCTGCGGCTCTGGTGTCACAGACACTTATAGAATGGGCTAAAATTTTGCACCAGGAGTTGGAAAGACAACAGGTTTCCCCGGTCTGCGTAGAAATGGCTGACCAGTTGGTGCATGGCCTCAAATATGTCTGTGATGCAGCCCTGGACACAGCTCCCCTGCTTTCTAGAGCCTCAGTATTAGGGATGAGCTGAACACCCCCCAGTTCGGTTCGCACCAGAACTTGCGAACAGGAAATAAATTTGTTCGAACATCCGAACACTGTTCTATGGGACTCGAACATGAAAAATCTAAAGTGCTAATTTTAAAGGCTTATATGCAAGTTATTGCCATAAAAAGTGTTTGGGGACCCGGGTCCTGCCCCAGGGGACATGTATCAATGCAAAAAAAAGTTTTAAAAACTAGCGTTTTTTCAGGAGCAGTGATTTTAATAATGCTTAAAGTGAAACAATAAAAGTGAAATATTCCTTCAAATTTCGTACCTAGGGGGGGGTGTATAGTATGCCTGTAAAGTAGCGCTTGTTTCCCGTGCTTAGAACTGTTCCTGCACAAAGTGTAATTTCTGAAAGAAAAAAAGTCATTTAAAAGCACTCGCGGCTATAATGAATTGTCGGCTCCCGGCACTACAGAGAAAAGTCATTGATAAAAAAAAAAATGCGTAGGGGTCCCCCCAAAATCAATTACCAGGCCCTTCAGGTCTGGGATGAATTTTAAGGGGAACTCTACGCCAAATTAAAAAAAAATATGGCGTGGAGTTCCCCCCCAAAAATCCATACCAGACCCTTTATCCGAGCACGCAACCTGGCAGGCCGCAGGAAAAGAGGAGGGGATGAGAGAGCGCCCCCCTTACCAGGCCACATGCTCTCAACATGGGGAGGATGCTTTGGGGGTCTGTGACCCCCTCAAAGCACCATGTCACCATGTTGATGGGGACAAGGGCCTCATCCCCACAACCCTTGCCCATTGGTTGTGGGGGTTGTGGTTGTGGGGATCTGCGGGCGGGGGGCTTCTTGGGGGCTTATCCCTACCATTTCACAAAGTAAGTGTAAAAAATTGTAAAAAACACACAGACACCGTTGGGAAAAGTCCTTTATTAAAAATAAAAAAAAATAAAAAAAAGATTCCAGCGGTGGTAATCCACTCTCAATATCCTGCGATGGGTGATCTCCTCTCCGGGGTCCAGCGATGGATGATCTCTCCTCTCCGGGGTCCAGCGATGGATGTTCTCTCCTCTCCAGGTCCAGGCTCCAATGATGATATCCAGCGCAGCGAGGAACAGCAAGGGGAATCCCGGCAGCCTGACAGGTCTCTTATGTAGCTGAGGACGGGGCCACCCGCCACGTGACCCCCATCCCCCTTTGACGCAAGGGGAAACGCGGGCTTCCCCAGTGACGTGCGGGTGACCCCGCCCCCCTCTGATGTAACGCAGGTTTCCGTTGCACCAGAGGGGGACGGGGTCACCCGAACGTCACTGGGGAAGCCCGGGTTTCCCCTTGCGTCAGAGGGGGACGGGGTCACGTGATGGGTGGCCCCGCCCTCAGCTACATAAGAGACCTGTCAGGCTGCCGGGATTCCCGGGGTGTCTCCGGTGGAGACAGGATGCTTGCTGTTCCTCGCTGCGCTGGACATCATCGTTGGAGCCTGGACCTGGAGAGGAGAGATCATCCATTGCTGGACCCCGGAGAGGAAGGATCATCCATCGCTGGACCCGGGAGAGAAGATCACCCATCGCAGGATACCGACAGTCGATTACCACCGCTGGAATCTTTATTTTTTTATTTTTTTATTTTTAATAAAGGACTTTTCCCAACGGTGTCTGTGTTTTTTACAATTTTTTACACTTTCTTTGTGAAATGGTAGGGGTACAATGTACCCCTTACCAATTCACATAGGGGGTGGCCGGGATCTGGGGGTCTCCTTTGTTAAAGGGGTCTTCCAGATTCCGATAAGCCCCTCGCCCACAGACCCCCACAACCAACAGGCAAGGGTTGTGGGGATGAGGGCCTTGTCCCCATCAACATGGGGACATGGTGCTTTGAGGGGTCACAGACCCCCAAAGCATCCTCCCCATGTTGAGGGCATGTGGCCTGGTACGGTTCAGGAGGGGGGCGCTCTCTCATCTCCCCCCCTTTTCCTGCGGCCTGCTAGGTTGCGTGCTCGGATAAAGGGTCTGGTATGGATTTTTGGGGGCCATTTTTTTTATTTGGCGTGGAGTTCCCCTTAAAATCCATACCAGACCTGAAGGGCCTGGTATGGATATTTGGGGGGAACCCCACGTAATTTTTTTTTTATTTGACGCAGGGTTATCCTTAATATCCATACCCGACCTGAAGTGCCTGGTAATTGAATTTGGGGGGGGGGAGGCCACGCATTTTTTTATTTTTTTTATCAATGACTTTTATCTGTATGGCCAGGAGCTGACAATTCATTATAGCCGCGAGTGCTTTTAAATGACTTTATTTCCTTCAGAAATTACACTTTGTGCAGGGACAGTTCTAAGCATGGGAAACAAGCGCTACTTTACAGGCATACTATACACACCCCCTAGGTACGAAATTTAAAGGAATATTTCCCTTTTATTGTTTCACTTTAAGCATTATTAAAATCACTGCTCCTGAAAAAACGTCAGTTTTTAAAACTTTTTTTTGCATTGATACATGTCCCCTGGGGCAGGACCCGGGTCCACAAACACTTTTTATGCCAATAACTTGCATATAAGCCTTTAAAATTAGCACTTTATATTTCTCCCATAGACTATTACAGGGTGTTCCGCGGCTTTTCGAATTTGCTGCGAAAACCCCAAATTTTTCGAACAGGCAATGTTCGAGTCGAACATGAGTTTGACTCGAACTCGAAGCTCATCCCTACTCAGTATCTGCTGTGGTACTGCGTTGCCTGATTTGGCTAAAATGCTGGTCCGCGGACCAGACTTCCAAGAAGGCTCTGGCTGATTTGCCTTTCTGGGGTGGAAGGCTATTTGGTGCCTCGTTGGATGACATTATTAAGGATGTCACTGGGGGTAAGAGCACACTGCTCCCGCTATCCAGAAAAGGTAAGGAGCAACGCCGCAGGCCTGGGCCCTCCTTTTCCGCTCAGAAGCGTTTTTTTCGTCAGTCCGGGCCCGCAGGTAAGCGTTCCCAGGCCGACAAGGGGCCAGCTGAGGGACAAAAGCGTCTCTGGGTTCGCAAGCCAAACAAGCCCATGAACAAATCTGCTACTGCATGAAGGTTTGCCCCCGCCTGACTCTCGGGTGGGGGGTCGCCTTTGCGAGTTTGCAGCTCAGTGGACCTCCCTGCTTTCCGACCAATGGGTTTGCGAAGTGGTTTCCTCAGGGTACAAGATAGAATTTCTTGTCCAACAGATTTTTTCCCTCAAACCTTCATCTTCCTCCAGCTCGTCGGAACGCCCTGTTTGGGGCAGTGCAGGACCTGCTGAAGCACGGGGTGATAGTACCTGTGCCGCTGCCAGAATGGTTTCAGGGATTTTACTCCAATCTGTTTGTGGTCCCAAAGAAGGACGGGGTCCGTCCAATCCTGGATCTCAAGGCCCTCAACACCTTTGTAAAGGTGTGAAGGTTCAGGATGGAATCAGTTCGCTTTGTGGTCGCTGCACTCAATCCGGGGGAATTTCTAGCGTCCTTGGACATCAAGGAACGCATACTTGCATGTCCCCATATGCATCAGATATTTCTGCGTTTTGCAGTCGGGGACGATCACTACCAATTTGTGGCTCTCCCTTTTGGCCTGGCATCGGCACCAAGGGTTTTCACCAAGGTGATCACCCCGATTCTGGCCTTGCTGAGACAGCGAGGTATCGCTATCGTGGGCTAGCTGAATGACCTCCTTCTCAGAGCTGCTTCAGACTCAGAATTAGAGGAGGATGTAGCGATTGCCAGTCAGACCCTTCAAGAATTTTGTTGGGTACTGAACCTCCAGAAGTCGGTGTTGGTGCCGAATCAGTGCCTGGAATACCTGGGCTTGATCCTGGACTCGGAGGTGAAGGTTTTTCTCCCTGTAGACAAATTACAGGCTCTTCAGGTGGTAGTGAAGCTGCTGGCATCCCGCAGGTGGTCGTCGCTGAGCTTTTGCATGCGAGTCCTGGGTCTCATGGTGGCCTCCTTCGAGGCGGTACCGTATGCTCAATTCCACACTCGAGTCTTGCAGAAGGAGTTCCTGTCCAAGTGGGACAAGTCTCCGTTGTCCCTGAATTGTCAAATCCGGGTGAGCCAACTGGTCAGGACTTCCCTGGTCTGGTGGCTGACATCTCGGGCCCTTCAGTTCGGAAAGTCGTTCCTTCCCTTTCACTGGACGGTGATCATGACGGACACCAGCCTGACCAGTTGGGGGGGTGTTTGGGGGGTCCAGTCGACACAAGGTCGCTGGACACAGGAAGAATCCCACCTGCCGATCAATGTACTGGAACTTCGGGTGATCAGGCAGTGCCTCTCCACATGGTCACAGAGGCTACAGGGCCATCCAGTCAGGATCCAGTCGGACAACACCACGGCGGTGGCGTATGTCAACCATCAAGGCGGAACAAGGAGCTCGGCTGCAGCATCGGAGGTCGTTCACATCCTGCGGTGGGCAGAAAGGAGCGTGCCGACTCTCTTGGCCGTATACATTCCGGGCGTAGAAAACTGGCAGGCGGACTACCTATGTCGCCAGATGCTGGACCAAGGAGAATGGTCGCTACACCTGGACGTGTTTCAACTCCTTTGCCTAAAATGGGGCACGCCAGATGTGGATCTCCTGGCTTCTCGACTCAATCGGAACGGAATTGAGGTTTGTGGCCAGGTCAAAGGATCCCTGGGCGGACGCAACGGACACGTTGATGGCCCCGTGGGGACAGTATCGGCTGACCTATGCTTTTCCCCCACTGAAACTTCTTCCTCGTCTGCTACGCAGAGTGGAGACCGAGGGGATTCCGGTAATCCTAATTGCCCCAGATTGGTCTCGGCATCCCTGGTGCGCCTGGTGGCGGATGCCCCTTGGCGACTGCCGATGCGGGAAGACCTTCTGTCGCAAGGTCCCATACTTCATCCTGCTTTACAGTCGCTGGCTTTAACGGCATGGCTATTGAAAGCCAGGTACTAAGGGACCGAGGCCTATCGGATTCAGTAATTCCACTATGCTGAGGGCACGGAAGTCATCTTCTCGGAAGATCTACCATTGCACGTGGAATGCATACATCTCTATGTGTGAGGAGATGGAGTGGCGTCCAGGGGCATATTCGGTTTCCAGGATCCTGCAGTTTCTACAGCATGGAGTGGATCAGAAACTTGCCTTAAGCACCATTAAGGGGCAGATTTCAGCCTTGGCTATTTTCTTTCAATGACCCCTGGCGGCTCATTCACTAGTGAGTACATTTGTGCAAGGGTTCCGACATGTGGCTCCTCCAGTTGGACCACCACTACCTCCGTGGGATTTGAATCTGGTGCTCTCTGTACTTCAGAAACCTCCCTTTGAGAACATCAGAGACATTCCTCTTTTGACACTCTCTCAGAAAGTTGCCTTTCTGGTGGCCAGAAACCCTCCTGACAGATGTAATGAGTTGGCGGCCTTGTCTTGTAAGTCCCCCTACTTGATCCTACATAAGGATAAAGCGGTGCTACGCCCGCAGCCTTCGTTTCTTCCGAAGGTGGTTTTGGCTTTTCATCTGAATGAGGACATTGAACTTCCATCCTTGTGTCCTCGGCCGTCGCATCCCAAAGAGGTTGCGTTACATTCCTTAGATGTGGTACGTGCTCTGCGGGTGTATCTGTCTGCTACGGTTCCGTTTCAGAGGTCAGACTCACTGTTTGTGTCAGTGACTGGTCCAAAGAAAGGCCTGGCGGTCTTGTCAGCCACCATTTCTCAGTGGATCAGACAGATTGTGATTCAGGCTTATGCCCTTAAAGGGCGGGCGCCTCCCTTTCCTGTCACGGCGCATTAGACCAGGGCGATTGGTGCCTCCCTGGGCTTTTTGACATCAAGCGTCTGTCTCACAGGTGTGTAAGACGGCGACCTGGTCGTCCGTTCACACCTTCACTAAATTTTACAAGGTTGACGTGCATGCATCTGCGGATGCTTGCTTCGGCCGCAAGGTTTTGAGGCAGCTGTTTAAGGTTGCAACTCCTCCATTGAGGAGCTCTGTTTGTTTGGGGTGAAGTTTGTTTGCTTGCTGTTCCCACCCCTCGTTTTTTTGACACTGCTTGGGGACGTCCCACTTGTCAAGACTAACGGAGCTGTGTCTGTCCATGAACTAAAGAGAAAATAGGATTTTTGTACTCACCGTAAAATCCTTTTCTCTGAAGTCCATGGACGGACACAGCACCCACCCCTCCTGTTTGAGTTTGTACTGCTTTTTGACTAACTGAGCTGCTGAGTGCAGGGTGAGGGGTTATGACCAGAGGGACCGCCCCCTGGGCGGGGCTCTTCAGCTTTGGTATAATTACATGTTTTTGTATATCTAACATGTCTGCCTAGTCCTCTTCTAATAGACAGAACATAACCCACTTGTCAAGACACTGTGCTGTGCTGTGTCCATGGACAGAGCTGTGTCCGTCCATGGACTTCAGAGAAAAAGATTTTATGGTGAGTACAAAAAATCCTATTTTTTTTTTTTTTTACCACTTCCCAACATCGTGGACTTTGAGTGGAGATATGTGGATGATGCCTGCAGCTACAGGCATCATCTAGATAACTTTTTTTTTCTTCACCCAGCGAATCTCTACAATGTAAAAGCCATCCTAGTGGCTTATTAGCTGCTAAATTGCGTTTACAGGTAGTGGGAGGCGATGTCCCCCATGTGACCGGGAAGCCAGAGGTCTGATCCGACGGTGGGGCCGGGTTACCACAGGGCTGGAATGACCCTGGGAGGCCGGAAGTGGCGTCGCTTCTGGCTCTGGCAGATGTAAACACTTTTTTCCCCTAGAAAGCAGGGACCCCAGATCTCTCTACAAAAAGGGACCCGTCATGCCTTATTTCTATCGCAAGGGATGTTTAAATTTCTTGTAAACGGAATAAAACTGAAAAAAACAAACAAAGGGACAGTCTAAGATAAAATAAAATAAATAGTTTTTTTTAAAGCGCCCCTTCTTGCTCACACGCAGAAGCGAACACATATGTAGGTTGCGCCTGCATATGTAAACGTGTGTTCGCACCACACGTGAGGTATTACCGCAAACACCAGAGTGAGAGCAATAATTCTAGCGCTAGACCTCCTCTGTAACTCTAAACTGTAAAAAAAATTAAAAGCGTTGCCTATGGAGATTTTATAAGTACCATCGTTTGGCGCCATTCCACAAGTGTGTGCAATTTTAAAGCGTGACATGTTGGGTATCTATTTACTCGTTATGTTTAGGTATGAGCTCCGCGTTCGAGTCGAACATACGTTCGACTCGAACATCGTGTGTTCGATCGTTCGCCGAAGATCGAACGTTTTGGCTCGTTCGTGCCAAATTTGCCTGTGGCCAGTGGCCAATTATAGCTCGGGGGGTTAGTACACGCCGGCGGCCTTGTGTAGTGTGTTCCGGCGTGCAGGGAAAGAGTTACATAGGCAGGGACAGTGTTAGTGAAATTGTGTGTAGGGAGAGAGAAGGATAGGTAGGGACAGTGTCAGTGTGATATTCTGCTAAACCTTGTGTGTAGGGAGAGAGAAGGATAGGTAGGGACAGTGTCAGTGAATTCTGCTAAACCTTGTGTGTAGGGAGAGAGAAGGATAGTCAGGGACAGTGTCAGTGATATTTTTGCTAAGCCTCCTGCACAGTATACACCTGAAGCTAGCACTTATTGCTGTGTTTTCCATGTGTGTCACACTAACAGGCATCTGCAGCACTTACAGCAGGCGTATTGTGCTTCTTGCAAAATATACACCTGAAGCTAGCCCTTATTGCTGTGATTTCCTGTTGAGTAACACAGGCAGGCATCTGCAGCACTTACAGCAGGCGTATTGTGCTTCTTGCAAAATTTACACCTGAAGCTAGCCCTTATTGCTGTGATTTCCTGTTGAGTAACACAGGCAGGCATCTGCAGCACTTACAGCAGGCGTATTGTGCTTCTTGCAAAATATACACCTGAAGCTAGCCCTTATTGCTGTGATTTCCTGTTGTGTAACACAGGCAGGCATCTGCAGCACTTACAGCGGGCGTATTGTGCTTCTTGCAAAATATACACCTGAAGCTAGCCCTTATTGCTGTGATTTCCTGTTGAGTAACACAGGCAGGCATCTGCAGCACTTACAGCAGGCGTATTGTGCTTCTTGCAAAATATACACCTGAAGCTAGCCCTTATTGCTGTGATTTCCTGTTGAGTAACACAGGCAGGCATCTGCAGCACTTACAGCAGGCGTAGTGTGCCTCCTGCACATTATACACCTGAAGCTACCCCTTATTGCTTGTAGTTTTTTTTCTTTTGTGTTACACTAACAGGCATCTGCAGCACTTACAGCAGGCGTAGTGTGCTTCTTGCTAAATATACACCTGAAGCTAGCCCTTATTGCTGTGATTTCCTGTTGAGTAACACAGGCAGGCATCTGTAGCACTTACAGCAGGCGCATTGTGCTTCTTGCAAAATATACAACTGAAGCTAGCCCTTATTGCTGTGTTTTCCTGTTGAGTAACACAGGCAGGCATCTGCAGCACTTACAGCAGGCGTAGTGTGCCTCCTGCACATTATACACCTGAAGCTACCCCTTATTGCTCGTAGTTTTTTTTCTTTTGTGTTACACTAACAGGCATCTGCAGCACTTACAGCAGGCGTAGTGTGCTTCTTGCAAAATATACACCTGAAGCTAGCCCTTATTGCTGTGATTTCCTGTTGAGTAACACAGGCAGGCATCTGCAGCACTTACAGCGGGCGTAGTGTGCCTCCTGCACATTATACACCTGAAGCTACCCCTTATTGCTGGTTTTCCCATCTCCCTGCAGGCCTTTAGAATGTCTGGAAGGTAAACAAGGAGAGGCAGACAGTCAGGAGCCAATAAAAGAGGGCAAGCAGGCTCTGTTTCTAGAGACAACAGTGCTGGTCGTGGACGCGGTGCATCGTCATCAGCACGTGGCCATAGGACATGCTTGTCCTTATTTTCGGCAGCTGGACGTGTTGAGCCGCATCATGCCGAAGACTTGGTAGAGTGGATGACCAAGCCCTCCTCATCCTCCTCATCCTCTCTCACCCAGGCTCAGGGTACTGGCAAAGCAGCTGCCAAAGCGTCCTCTTCCCTCGTATCTATGTCATCATCAGTCACTCCTTCCCTAGACCCACCGTGTCCTCCTTAAGAGTCCCCCAAACGGTTTGAGCACAGTGTTGAATACATGCTCCAGGAGGATGCCCAGCGTTTTGAAGGGTCTGATGATGATACCCAGCTAGAGGAAGGCAGTAGCGTGAGAGCAGAGAGAGGGGATGCTCAAGAAAGACAGAAATCTGGCAGTCATGTTCCAGCAACTGCAGCATACTGCCAGATTGGCTCCAGTGATGAGGAGGGAGGGGATGATGAGGTCACTGACTCCACAAGGGTGCCTGATAGGAGAGAGGAGGAGGAGGAGGAGGCACATCTCCAACGAGGCAGGATGCCCTCGTGGTGCCAGCGTAAGGGCAGCACACCGACGGAATCACAACGCAGAGCTCCGCCTGTGCAGGGCGCTGCCTCTGCCCGTTATTCCAAAAGTTCTTTGGTGTGGGCCTTTTTTGAGTCAAGTGCATCAGATCGCACCGCTGCTGTTTGCAACATATGTCTGAAGCGTATCTCGCGTGGCCAAAACATCAGCCGCTTGGGCACCACATGCTTGACCAGACATATGTTGACCTGCCATGCAGCTCGCTGGCAAGCCTACCTTAAAGACCCACACCAAAGAACAAAGCGGACCTCTCCTTGCTCCGCATCAGCTGGGATCTCCAACCCCAGTATACCTTCAGTCCTCTCTGAAACCTGCACTGAGAGGAATGAAGGTGTAGAATTAGGTGTGTCACAGCCAAGTACTTGCGGGCACTCTGCTAGCAGTACACCGACGTCCGATTCTAGCAGGCAAATTTCCCTGCCCCAGCTGCTGGACCGTCGAAAGAAGTTCACTCCCAGCCATCCACATGCCCAGCGGTTGAATGCTAGCTTGGCTAAATTGCTAGCACTTCAACTGCTGCCTTTTCAGTTGGTAGACTCGGCCCCCTTCTGTGAGTTTGTGCAATGTGCGGTTCCTCAGTGGCAGGTTCCCAAACGCCACTTTTTCTCACAGAAGGCGATTCCGGCTCTCTACCGGCATGTGGAAGGCATTGTCCATGCCTCGCTGGACAGGGCGGTCAGCGGTAAGGTGCATATTACCGCTGACTCATGGTCCAGCAGGCATGGACAGGGACGTTACCTTTCTTTCACGGCCCATTGGGTCACTCTTTTGGCAGCTGGGAAGGATGCAGGACAAGGTGCAGTAGTGTTGGAGGTTGTTCCGCCGCCACACCTCCAAAATGCTACTACTGGTTGTGACTAGGGATGAGCCGAACACCCCCGGGTTCGGTTCGCACCAGAACCCGCGAACGGACCGAAAGTTCGCACGAACGTTAGAACCCTATTAAATACAATGGATGCGAACGTTCGAAATCTAAAGTGCTAATTATAACGAGTAATATGCATGTTATTGTCCTAAAAAGGGTTTGGGAACCCGGGTTCTGCACCAGGGGACATGTATCAATGCAAAACGAAGTTTTAAAAACGGACGTTTTTCGGGAGCAGTCATTTTAATGATGCATAAAGTGAAAAAAAAAGTCAAATATTCCTTTAAATATCGTACCTGGGGGGTGTCTAAAGTATGCCTGTGAGGTGCCACGTGTTTCCCGTGTTTAGAACTGTCCCTGCACAAAATGACATTTCTAAAGGAAAAAAAAGCCATTTAAAACTGCTTGCGGCTTTAATGTAATGTCTGGTCCCGGTAATATGGATGAAAATCTTTGAGAAAAATGGCATAGCTACCCCATCAGACCCCCCCTCCCCTACCCCAGCCCATTACCAGCCCCTTTGGGTCTTGTATGGATATTAAGGGGAACCCCGCACACAAAATAAAAAAGGTCCTATATACTCTGAACAGCTGTATACAGGCGGTGCATACAAGACAGGGACTGCAGTTTTGTTCTTATGTAGAATCTGTTTGTAATTTTGAACAGGTACATTGTTTAAGTGTAGCTCCAGCCCAAAAATATATTTTTAAGCTTTTTGGAAAACATAGGGAAGGGTTATCACCCCTGTAACATTTGTTTTGCTGTCTGTGCCCCTGTTCAGAACATTTCACCTCACTTTCCGTCCCAATGACAAATGTTTTTGAAAAGTGGTGCTTTTATTGAAACAAGGATTGGTGATAAAGCATCAGTAGAGAGGAGACACCTTTTTCCCATATTAACTCTGATGCCGCGTACACACGGCCGTTTTTCCCGTCGAAAAAAACGAAATTTTTCCCATTCGACAAGAAAAACGATAGTCTGTGGGCTTTCTGTCGTTTTTTTCGACGAGAAAAACGGCATTAAAAACGACGAGAAAAATTAGAACATGTTCTAATTTTTCTCGTCGTTTTTTTCGACATTTTTTCCACGGCAGTGTTTCCCATAGGGAAACACTGCCGCGGAGCCCACACACGGTCGTTTTTTTCAACCAAAAAAAAAATGACATTTAAAACGGCCGTGTGTGGGGGGAACAAGCTGTTCCTCGTTTTTAACGTCGATTTTCTCAACGGTGTTTTCACCGTCGAAAAAATCGATCGTGTGTACGCGGCATTACAGGAGAGAATTTCCCTTCCTAGTGGTAGATTTCCTCTCACTTCCTGTTGTCTCCTTCCGTTTGCAAGTAGAAGTCGTTTGTAAGTTGGATGTTTGAAAGTAGGGGCCTGCCGTATATACTCTGCTGAAATTTGCCCCTTACATGTTGGTGCTGCCACAACACTGTGAGCCCTCACAGTTACTCTTGGTGGGCGCTGGAACGCCCTGCTGTGAACTATTATATCAGGAATTGTATTTACATGCCATTGTTGAACAGTGGTAGGAAAAATTGGGCATTTGGTGGTGGTGCTGGTGCCACAACACTGTAAGCCCTCACAGTTACTCTTGGTGGGCGCATGAATGGGCCCTGCTGTGAATTATTAGATCAAGAATTGTAATTGCATGCCCCTGTTGAACAGGGGCTGAAAAATTGGGCCTTTGGTGGTGGTGGTGGTGGTGTTGTCACAACACTGTAAGCCCTCACAGTTACTCTTGGTGGTCGCATGAATGGGCCCTGCTGTGAATTATTAGATCAAGAATTGTAATTGCATGCCCCTGTTGAACAGGGGCTGAAAAATTGAGCCTTTGGTGGTGGTGGTGGTGGTGGTGGGGGTGTTGTCACAACATTGTAAGCCCTCACAGTTACTCTTGGTGGGCGCATGAATGGGCCCTGCTGTGAATTATTAGATCAAGAATTGTAATTGCATGCCCCTGTTGAACAGGGGCTGAAAAATTGGGCCTTTGGTGGTGGTGGTGGTGTTGCCACAACACTGTAAGGCCTCACAGTTACTCTTGGTGGGTGCAGGAATGGGTCCTGCTGTAAATTATTAGATCAAGAATTGTAATTACATGCCCCTGTTGAACAGGGGCAGAAAAATTGGGCCTTAGGCACTGGTGCCACAACACTGCAACCCCTCACAGATACTCTAGTTGGAGTGCAGGAAAGAGCCCTGCTGCAAAGCATTGCATAAAAAATTGTAATTACATGCCCCTGTTAAACAGGGGCTGAAAAATTGGGCCTTAGCCACTGGTGGCGGCACCCAGAAACAAAAATGTTCTTCCAAGCTATCATCATCAATTGGATCATTGAGGAGGAGGAGGATAGTCAGTCAACATAACAGGACAGTCACTCAGTATCAGCATCAGTCTTGAAGGGATGTGACATTTGAAAAGAAATTAGTCTGTTATATCAGCTTCAGGTGCTTGGTAGCTGGTGGTAATCCAAGACTAGTTCATCTTTATGAAGGTCAGTCGATCAACCGAGTAGATGGACAGGCGCACCCTGTGATCCATGACAGAACGCTGGATGCAGGACAGGCCAGTAGCTCAATTGCATACTGTGCAAGCTCTGGCCAGTGATCCAATCTTAAGACCCAGTAAGCCAGAGGATTTTCGGTGGGGAAGGTGTCCAAGTCTGACCTTGCCCCTAGGTATTCCTGCACCCTGTATATCAGACGGTGGCGATGGTTGCTGGAACCGATCATACCGTGGGGCTGCGGACTAAAGAATTGTCTGAACACATCGGTCAGACGGCCACCTTCCCCACAGCTCCTTCTTTGACTGACCGAAGCCTCAGCAACTCGTTGTCCAGGACCAGGAGTTTGTAACCTCCCAGTCTCTGGGAATGCATTGCACAGACCTTTCTGCAAGGCCTCCCGGAGATGTCTCATTCTCTGCTCCCTCTGCGATGGTAAGATAAGGTCCACAACCTTACCTTTGTACCGTGGATCAAGGAGAGTGGCCAGCCAGTAATGGTCCCTCTCCTTGATCCGAAGAATACGAGGATCCTTCCGCAGACTTTGCAGGATCAGAGAGGCCATGCAGCGTAGGTTTGCTGAGGCATTCGGTCCAGAGTCCTCTGGGTCACTAAGGACGACATGATCCGCAGCCACCTCCTCCCAGCCACGTACAAGTCCACAGGTTTCTTGGGACTGTAAATCATCCCTAAAAGACTGCAGCTGTTGATGCTGAGTGCCAGGCTCTACCTCCATGCTGACACAATCCTCCTCCTCCTCCTCCTCCTCCTCGTCCTCGTCCTCTTCCTGTGGGATGGGTGGGACAGAAGGAACACTGTCTGAGTAAAGGGGGCCTTGAGAGGCAAGGAAGTCCTCCTCTTCCTGCCTCTGTTCTGCCTCAAGTGCCCTGTCCATTATTCCACGCAGCGTATGTTCCAACAGGTGGACAAGAGGTACAGTGTCACTGATGCATGCACTGTCACTGCTCATCATCCTCGTGGCCTCCTCAAATGGTGCCAGGACAGTGCATGCATCCCTGATCATGCCCCACTGGTGTGGTTAAAAAAAACCGAGCTCCCCTGACCCTGTCCTGGTGCCGTAGTCGCACAGGTACTCATTGATGGCCCTCTGCTGCTTGTGCAGCCGCTGCAGCATGGCCAAAGTTGAGTTCCACCTGGTGGGCATGTCACATATAAGGCGGTTCTTGGGCAGGCTCAACTCCTTTTGCAGCTCAGCCAGCCGAGCACTGGCATTATATGATCTGCGGAAATGCACACAGACTTTCCTGGCCTGCCTCAGGACATCCTGTAAGCCCGGGTACCTGCCCAAGAACCACTGTACCACCAGGTTAAGGACGTGAGCCACACAGGGCACATAGGTTAGTTGTCCCTGACGGAGGGCGGAGAGGAGGTTGGTGCCATTGTCACAAACCACTATTCCTGCCTTAACCTGGTGTGGCGTCAACCACCTCTCGGCCTGCCCCTGCAGAGCTGACAGAACCTTTGCCCCAGTGTGGCTCCTGTCCCCCAAACACACCAGCGCAAGCACGGCATGGCATCTTTTTGCCTGCATACTTGCATAGCCCCTTGAACGCCTAGAGAGAGAGAGGTGTGTAACAACCAGTAGTAGCATTTTGGAGGCGTGGCGGCGGAACAACCTCCAACACTACTGCACCTTGTCCTGCATCCTTCCCAGCTGCCAAAAGAGTGACCCAATGGGCCATAAAAGAAAGGTAACGTCCCTGTCCATGCCTGCTGGACCATGAGTCAGCGGTAATATGCACCTTACCGCTGACCGCCCTGTCCAGCGAGGCATGGACATTGCCTTCCACATACCAGTAGAGAGCCGGAATCGCCTTCCATGAGAAAAAGTGGTGTTTGGGTACCTGCCACTGAGGAACCACACATTGCACAAACTCACGGAAGGGGGCCGAGTCTACCAACTGAAAAGGCAGCAGTTGAAGTGCTAGCAATTTAGCCAAGCTAGCATTCAACCGCAGGGCATGTGGATGGCTGGGAGTGAACTTCTTTCGACGGTCCAGCAGCTGGGACAGGGAAATTTGCCTGCTAGAATCGGACGTCGTTGTACTGCTAGCAGAGTGCCCCCAAGTACTTGGCTGTGACACACCTAATTCTACACCTTCATTCCTTTTAGAGAAGGTTTCAGAGAGGACTGAAGGTATAGTAGGGTTGGAGATCCCAGCTGATGCGGAGCAAGGAGAGGTCCGCTTTGTTCTTTGGTGTGGGTCTTTAATAGGGAAGAGCTCGGTGTTCGAGTCGAACATACGTTCGACTCGAACATCGGCTGTTCGATCGTTCGACGAAGATCGAACTTTTTGGGCCATTCGGGCCAAATTCGAGTGACGCGAACGGCCCACAATACACTGCGCCATCGCAGTGCAATCCCGGCGCTGTGATTCGCCAAGCATGCACTGTGACTCCGCATGCTTGGCCAATCACAGCGCCGGCAGCGAGGAGAACCATAATTGGCCACAGGCAGGATGCCTGTGGCCAATTATAGCTCAGGGGGGTTTAGTACACGCCCCACACTATAAATGGCCGCCAGCGCGGCGGCCTTGTGTAGTGTGTTCCAGTTCAGGGAGAGAGAAGGATAGACAGGGACAGTGTTAGTGATATTTGTTCATTTACCTTGTGTGTAGGGAGAGAGAAGGATAGGCAGGGACAGTGTCAGTGATATTCTGCTAAACCTTGTGTGCAGGGAGAGAGAAGGATAGGCAGGGACAGTGTCAGTGATATTCTGCTAAACCTTGTGTGCAGGGAGAGAGAAGGATAGGCAGGGGACAGTGTCAGTGATATTCTGCTAAACCTTGTGTGCAGGGAGAGAGAAGGATAGGCAGGGACAGTGTCAGTGATATTCTGCTAAACCTTGTGTGCAGGGAGAGAGAAGGATAGGCAGGGGACAGTGTCAGTGATATTTTTGCTAAGCCTCCTGCACAGTATACACCTGAAGCTAGCCCTTATTGGTGTGTTTTCCTGTTGTGTAACACAGGCAGGCATCTGCAGCAGTTATAGCAGGCGTAGTGTGCTTCCTGCAAAATATACACCTGAAGCTAGCCCTTATTGCTGTTTTTTCCTGTTGTGTAACACAGGCAGGCATCTGCAGCACTTACAGTGGACGTAGTGTGCCTCCTGCACATTATACACCTGAAGCTACTCCTTATTGCTGTGTTTTCCTGTTGTGTAACACAGGCAGGCATCTGCAGCACTTACAGCGGACGTAGTGTGCCTCCTGCACATTATACACATGAAGCTACTCCTTATTGCTGTGTTTTCCTGTTGTGTAACACAGGCAGGCATCTGCAGCACTTACAGCGGACGTAGTGTGCCTCCTGCACATTATACACCTGAAGCTACCCCTTATTGCTTGTAGTTTTTTTTCTTTTGTGCTACACTAACAGGCATCTGCAGCACTTACAGCAGGCGTAGTGTGCTTCCTGCAAAATATACACCTGAAGCTAGGCCTTATTGCTGTGTTTTCCTGTTGTGTAACACAGGCAGGCATCTGCAGCAGTTATAGCAGGCATAGTGTGCTTCTTGCAAAATATACACCTGAAGCTACCCCTTATTGCTGGTTTCCCCATCTCCCTGCAGGCCTTTAGAATGTCTGGAAGGCAAACAAGGAGAGGCAGACAGTCTGGAGCCAATAAAAGAGGGCAAGCAGGCTCTATGTCTAGAGACAACAGTGCTGGTCATGGACGCGGTGCATCGTCATCAGCATGTGGCCATGGGACACGCTTGTCCTTCTTTTCAGCAGCTGGACGTGTTGAGCCGCATCATGCCGAAGACTTGGTAGAGTGGATGACCAAGCCCTCCTCATCCTCCTCATCCTCTCTCACCCAGGCTCAGGGTACTGGCAAAGCAGCTGCCAAAGCGTCCTCAATGTCATCATCAGTCACTCTTTCCCTAGACCCACTGTGTCCTCCTGAGGAGTCCCCCGAACTGTTTGAGCACAGTGTTGGGTACATGCTCCAGGAGGATGCCCAGCGTTTCGAAGGGTCTGAAGATGATACCCAGCTAGAGGAAGGCAGAAGCGTGAGAGCAGAGAAAGGGGATGCTCAAGAAGGACACCAATCTGGCAGTCATGTTCCAGCAGCTGCAGCATACTGCCAGATTGGTTCCAGTGATGAGGGGGGAGGGGATGATGAGGTCACTGATTCCACGTGGGTGCCTGATAGGAGAGAGGATGAGGAGGAGGATGAGGAGGAGGCACATCTCCAACGAGGCAGGATGCCCTTCGGGGGCCAGCGTACGGGCAGCACACCGACTGAATCACAACGCAGAGCTCCGCCTGTGCAGGGCGCTGCCTCTGCCCATTATTCCAAAAGTTCTTTGGTGTGGGCCTTTTTTGAGTTGAGTGCATCAGATCGCACCGCTGCTGTTTGCAACATATGTCTGAAGCGTATCTCGCGTGGCCAAAACATCAGCCGCTTGGGCACCACATGCTTGACCAGACATATGTTGACCTGCCATGCAGCTCGTTGGCAAGCCTACCTTAAAGACCCACACCAAAGAACAAAGCGGAACTCTCCTTGCTCCGCATCAGCTTGGATCTCCAACCCCACTATACCTTCAGTCCTCTCTGAAACCTGCACTGAGAGGAATGAAGGTGTAGAATTAGGTGTGTCACAGCCAAGTACTTGCGGGCACTCTGCTAGCAGCACACCGACGTCCGATTCTAGCAGGAAAATTTCCCTGCCCCAGCTGCTGGACTGTCGAAAGAAGTTCACTCCCAGCCATCCACATGCCCAGCGGTTGAATGCTAGCTTGGCTAAATTGCTAGCACTTCAACTGCTGCCTTTTCAGTTGGTAGACTCGGCCCCCTTACGTGAGTTTGTGCAATGTGCGGTTCCTCAGTGGCAGGTTCCCAAACGCCACTTTTTCTCACGGAAGCCGATTTCGGCTCTCTACTGGCATGTGGAAGGCAATGTCTTGGCCTCGCTGGACAGGGCGGTCAGCGGTAAGGTGCATATTACCGCTGACTCATGGTCCAGCAGGCATGGACAGGGACGTTACCTTTCTTTCATGGCCCATTGGGTCACTCTTTCGGCAGCTGGGAAGGATGCAGGACAAGGTGCAGTAGTGTTGGAGGTTGTTCCGCCGCCACACCTCCAAAATGCTACTACTGGTTGTGACATACCTCTCTCCTCCACCCCCACCTCTTCTTCTTCCTCCATGGCCTCTTCCTGTGCTTTGTCCTCGGAACCAGCGGTGCTCCATAGGCGTTCAATGGGCTACGCAAGTACGCAGGCAAAAAGATGCCATGCCGTGCTTGCGCTGGTGTGTTTGGGGGACAGGAGCCACACTGGGGCAGAGGTTCTGTCAGCTCTGCAGGGGCAGGCCGAGAGGTGGTTGACGCCACGCCAGCTTAAGCCAGGAATGGTGGTTTGCGACAATGGCACCAACCTCCTCTCCGCCCTCCGACAGGGACAACTGACCCATGTGCCTTGTGTGGCTCACGTCCTTAACCTGGTGGTGCAGTGGTTCTTGGGCAGGTACCCGGGCTTACAGGATGTCCTGAGGCAGGCTAGGAAAGTCTGTGTTCATTTCCGCAGATCATATAATGCCAGTGCTCGGCTGGCTGAGCTGCAAAAGGAGTTGAACCTGCCCAAGAACCGCCTTATATGTAACATGCCCACCAGGTGGAACTCAACTTTGGCCATGCTGCAGCGGCTGCACATGCAGCAGAGGGCCATCAATGAGTACCTGTGCGACTACAGCACCAGGACAGGGTCAGGGGAGCTCGGGTTTTTTCACCACGCCAGTGGGGCATGATCAGGGATGCATGCACTGTCCTGGCACCATTTGAGGAGGCCACGAGGATGGTGAGCATTGACAGTGCATGCATCAGTGACACTGTACCTCTTGTCCACCTGTTGGAACATACGCTGCGTGGAATAATGGACAGGGCACTTGAGGCAGAACAGAGGCAGGAAGAGGAGGACTTCCTTGCCTCTCAAGGCCCCCTTTACCCAGACAGTGTTCCTTCTGTCCCACCCATCGCACAGGAAGAGGAGGAGGAGGATTGTGTCAGCATGGAGGTGGAGCCTGGCACTCAGCATCAACAGCAGCAGTCTTTTAGGGATGATTTACAGTCCCAAGAAACCCGTGGACTTGTACGTGGCTGGGAGGAGGTGGCTGCGGATCATGTCGTCCTTAGTGACCCAGAGGACTCCGGACCGAATGCCTCAGCTAGCCTACGCTGCATGGCCTCCCTGATCCTGCAAAGTCTGCGGAAGGATCCTCGTATTCTTCGGATCAAGGAGAGGGACCATTACTGGCTGGCCACTCTCCTTGATCCACGGTACAAGGGTAAGGTTGCGGACCTTATCTTACCATCGCAGAGGGAGCAGAGAATGAGACATCTCCGGGAGGCCTTGCAGAAAGGTCTGTGCAACGCATTCCCAGAGACTGGGAGGTTACAAACTCCTGGTCCTGGACAACGAGTTGCTGAGGCTTCGGTCAGTCAAAGAAGGAGCGGTGGGGAAGGTGGCCATCTGACCGATGCGTTCAGACAATTCTTTAGTCCGCAGCCCCAAGGTATGATCGGTTCCAGCAACCATCGCAGCGTCTGATATACATGGTTCAGGAATACCTAGGGGCAAGGTCAGACTTGGACACCTTCCCCACTGAAAATCCTCTGGCTTACTGGGTCTTGAGGATGGATCACTGGCCAGAGCTTGCACAGTATGCAATTGAGCTACTGGCCTGTCCTGCATCCAGCGTTCTTTCAGAACGCACATTCAGTGCTGCTGGAGGATTTGAGGACATTGAGGACGCTTTGGCAGCTGCTTTGCCAGTACCCTGAGCCTGGGTGAGAGAGGATGAGGAGGGCTTGGTCATCCACTCTACCAAGTCTTCGGCATGATGCGGCTCAACACATCCAGCTGACGAAAATAAGGACAAGCGTGTCCCATGGCCACGTGCTGATGACGATGCACCGCTTCCACGACCAGCACAGTTGTCTCTAGACACAGAGCCTGCTTGCCCTCTTTTTGGCTCCTGACTGTCTGCCTCTCCTTGTTTGCCCTCCAGACATTCTAAAGGCCTGCAGGGAGATGGGAAAACCAGCAATAAGGGGTAGCTTCAGGTGTATATTTTGCAAGAAGCACACGACGCCTGCTATAAGTGCTGCAGATGCCTGCCTGTGTTACACATCCGTGTTACACAACAGGAAAACACAGCAATAAGGGCTAGCTTCAGGTGTATATTTTGCAGGAATCACACTATGCCTGCTTTAAGTGCTGCAGATGCCTGCCTGTGTTACACAACAGGAAATCACAGCAATAAGGGCTAGCTTTAGGTCTATATTTTGCAGGAATCACACTACACCTGCTTTAAGTACTGCAGATGCCTGTTAGTGTAACACAAAAGAAAAAAAACTACGAGCAATAAGGGCTAGCTTCAGGTGTATATTTTGCAGGAATCACACTACGCCTGCTTTAAGTGCTGCAGATGCCTGCCTGTGTTACACAACAGGAAAACACAGCAAAAAGGGCTAGCTTCAGATGTATATTTTTCAGGAATCACACTACGCCTGCTTTAAGTGCTGCAGATGCCTGCCTGTGTTACACAACAGGAAATCACAGCAATAAGGGCTAGCTTCAGGTGTATACTGTGCAGGAGGCTTAGCAAAAATATCACTAACACTGTCCCTACCTATCCTTCTCTCTCCCTACACACAAGATTTAGCAGAATATCACTGACACTGTCCCTACCTATCCTTCTCTCTCCCTACACACAAGGTTTAGCAGAATATCACTGACACTGTCCCTACCTATCCTTCTCTCTCCCTACACACAAGGTTTAGCAGAATATCACTGACACTGTCCCTACCTATCCTTCTCTCTCCCTACACACAAGGTAAAAGTAAAAATAGCACTGACACTGTCCCTGTCTATGTCACTTTTTCCCTGCAATGCCGGAACACACTACACAAGGCCGCCGCGCTGGCGGCCTTTTATAGTGTGGGGCGTGTACTAAACCCCCCTGAGCTAAAATTGGCCACAGGCATCTTGCCTGTGGCCAATTATGGCTCTCCTCGCTGCCGGCGCTGTGATTGGCCAAGCATGCGGGGTCACAGTGCATGCTTGGCCAATCACAGCGCCGGGATTTTGGGCCATTCGCGTCACTCGAATTTGGCGCGAACGACCCAAAACGTTCGATCTTCATCGAACACACGATGTTCGAGTCGAACGTATGTTCGACTCAAACGCTGAGCTCATCCCTAGTTGTGACACACCTCTCTCCTCCACCCCCTCCTCTTCTTCTTCCTCCATGGCCTCTTCCTGTGCTTTGTCCTCGGAACCAGCGTTGCCCAAGGGGCTACGCAAGTACGCAGGCAAAAAGATGCCATGCCGTGCTTGCGCTGGTGTGTTTGGGGGACAGGAGCCACACTTGGGCAGAGGTTCTGTCAGCTCTGCAGGGGCAGGCCGAGAGGTGGTTGACGCCATGCCAGCTGAAGGCAGGAATGGTGTTTTGCGACAATGGCACCAACCTCCTCTCCGCCCTCCGACAGGGACAACTGACCCATGTGCCCTGTGTGGCTCACGTCCTTAACCTGGTGGTGCAGCGGTTCTTGGGCAGGTACCCGGGCTTACAGGATGTCCTGAGGCAGGCCAGGAAAGTCTTTGTGCATTTCCGCAGATCATATAATGCCAGTTCTCAGCTGGCTGAGCTGCAAAAGGAGTTGAACCTGCCCAAGAACCGCCTTATATGTGACATGCCCACCAGGTGGAACTCAGCGTTGGCCATGCTGCAGCGGCTGCACACGCAGCAGAGGGCCATCAATGAGTACCTGTACGACTACGGCACCAGGACAGGGTCAGGGGAGCTCGGGTTTTTTTCACCACGCCAGTGGGGCATAATCGGGGATGCATGCACTGTCCTGGCACCATTTGAGGAGGCCACGAGGATGGTGAGCAGTGACAGTGCATGCATCAGTGACACTGTACCTCTTGTCCACCTGTTGGAACATACGCTGCATGGAATAATGGACTGGGCACTTGAGGCAGAACAGAGGCAGGAAGACCCCCTTTACCCAGTGTTCCTTCTGTCCCACCCATCGCACAGGAAGAGGAGGAGGAGGAGGAGGAGGATTGTGTCAGCATGGAGGTGGAGCCTGGCACTCAGCATCATCAGCAGCAGTCTTTTAGGGATGATTTACAGTCCCAAGAAACCCGTGGACTTGTACGTGGCTGGGAGGAGGTGGCTGCGGATCATGTCGTCCTTAGTGACCCAGAGGACTCCGGACCAAATGCCTCAGCTAACCTACGCTGCATGGCCTCCCTGATCCTGCAAAGTCTGCGGAAGGATCCTCGTATTCTTCGGATCAAGGAGAGGGACCATTACTGGCTGGCCACTCTCCTTGATCCACGGTACAAGGGTAAGGTTGCGGACCTTATCTTACCGTCGCAGAGGGAGCAGAGAATGAGACAACTCTGGGAGGCCTTGCAGAAAGGTCTGTGCAATGCGTTCCCAGAGACTGGGAGGTTACAAACTCCTGGTCCTGGACAACGAGTTGCTGAGGCTTCGGTCAGTCAAAGAAGGAGCGGTGGGGAAGGTGGCTGTCTGACCGATGCATTCAGACAATTCTTTAGTCCGTAGCCCCAAGGTATGATCGGTTCCAGCAACCATCGCCAGCGTCTGATATACATGGTGCAGGAATACCTAGGGGCAAGGTCAGACTTGGACACCTTCCCCACCGAAAATCCTCTGGCTTACTGGGTCTTGAGGATGGATCACTGGCCAGAGCTTGCACAGTATGCAATTGAGCTACTGGCCTGTCCTGCATCCAGCGTTCTTTCAGAACGCACATTCAGTGCTGCTGGAGGATTTGTCACGGATCACAGGGTGCGCCTGTCCACCGACTCGGTTGATCGACTGACCTTCATAAAGATGAACCAGTCTTGGATCACCACCAGCTACCAAGCACCTGAAGCTGATATAACAGAATCATTTATTTTCAAATGTCACATCCTTTCAAGACTGATGCTGATGCTGAGTGACTGTCCTGTTATGTTGACTGACTATCCTCCTCCTCCTCAATGATCCGATTCATGATGATAGCTTGGAAGAACATTTTTGTTTCTGGGTGCCGCCACCAGTGGCTAAGGCCCAATTTTTCAGCCCCTGTTTAACAGGGGCACGTAATTACAATTTTTGATGCAATGCTTTGCAGCAGGGCTCATTCCTGCACTCCAACTAGAGTATCTGGGAGAGGTTGCAGTGTCGTGGCACCAGCACCAGTGCCTAAGGCCCAATTTTTCAGCCCCTGTTTAACAGGGGCGTGTAATTACAATTTTTGATGCAATACTTTGCAACAGGGCTCATTGCTGTGCTCCAAGTACAGTATCTGTGAGGAGTTGCAGTGTTGTGGCACCAGTGCCTAAGGCCCAATTTTTCTGCCCCTGTTCAACAGGGGCATTTAATTACGATTCTTGATCTAATAATTCACAGCAGGCCCCATTCATGCGCCCACCAAGAGTAACTGTGAGGGCTTACAGTGTTGTGACAACACTACCACCACCACCACCATCAAAGGCCCAATTTTTCAGCCCCTGTTCAACAGGGGCATGCAATTACAATTCTTGATCTAATAATTCACAGCAGGGCCCATTCATGCGCCCACCAAGAGTAACTGTGAGGGCTTACAGTGTTGTGGCACCAGCACCACCACCAAAGGCCCAATTTTTCCTACCACTTTTCAACAATGGCATGTAAATACAATTCATGATATAATAGTTCACAGCAGGGCGTTCCAGCGCCCACCAAGAGAAACTGTGAGGGCTTACAGTGCTGTGGCAACACCGACACCTAAGGGGCAAATTTCTGCAGAGTATATACGGCAGGCCCCTACTTTCAAACATCCAACTTACAAACGACTCCTACTTGCAAACGGAAGGAGACAACAGGAAGTGAGAGGAAATCTACCCCTAGGAAGGGAAATTCTCTCCTGTAAGAGTTAATATGGGAAAAAGGTGTCTCCTCTCTACTGATGCTTTATCACCAATCCTTGTTTCAATAAAAACACCACTTTTCAAAAACATTTGTCATTGGGACGGAAAGTGAGGTGAAATGTTCTGAACAGGGGCACAGACAGCAAAACAAATGTTACAGGGGTGATAACCCTTCCCTATGTTTTCCAAAAAGCTTAAAAATATATTTTTTGGCTGGAGCTACACTTAAACAATGTACCTGTTCAAAATTACAAACAGATTCAACTTAAGAACAAACCTACAGTCCCTGTCTTGTTTGCACCGCCTGTATACTGCTGTTCAGAGTATATAGGCCCTTTTTATTTTGTGTGCGGGGTTCCCCTTAATACCCATACAAGACCCAAAGGGGCTGGTAATGGGCTGGGGTAGGGGGGGGGTGAAGGGGTAGCTGTGCCATTTTTCTCAAAGATTTTCATCCATATTACCGGGACCAGATATTACATTAAAGCCGCAAGCAGTTTTAAATGTCTTTTTTTCTTTTAGAAATGTCATTTTGTGCAGGGACAGTTCCCAAACCCTTTTTAGGACAATAACATGTATATTAGTCGTTATAATTAGCACTTTAGATTTCGAACGTTCGCATCCATTGTATTTAATAGGGTTCTAACGTTCGTGCAAACTTTCGGTCCGTTCGCGGGTTCTGGTGCGAACCAAACCCGGGGAAGTTCGGCTCATCCCTAGTTATGTTACAAAAAAAGCCACTTTCAGCCACTTCTTATTCACATGCACTTACTCCACAGTTGACTGCATATCATTGCTCAAGGCCAGCTTCCTAAAATAGTGCCAACAGGGGATTATGGCTGTGCAATGTATATCAGCACAGTTGCTTGTAGTTTCCACCAAGTGAATGTGGAATAGGTGACAATTAGGGATGAGCCGAAACCCCCCCCCCCCCGGTTCGGATCGCATCCAGAACAAGAGAACGGACGGAATGTTCGCGCGAACTTTCGAACACCGTTAAAGTCTATGGGACTCGAACATTCGAAATCTAAAGTGCGAATTTTAAAGGCTAATATGCAAGTTATTGTCCTAAAAAGGATTCGGGGACCCGGGTCCTGCGCCAGGGGACATGTATCAATGCAAAAAAAAGTTATAAAAACTGCAGTTTTTTCGGGAGCAGTGATTTTAATGATGCTTAAAGTGAAAAAATAAAAGTGAAATATTTCTTTAAATATCGTGCCTGGGGGGTGTCTATAGTATGCCTGTAAAGTGGCGCGTGTTTCCCGTGTTTATAACTAGGGATGAGCCAAACACCGTTTGCAAGTAGGAGTCGTTTGTAAGTTGGATGTTTGAAAGTAGGGGCCTGCCGTATATACTCTGCAGAAATTTGGCCCTTAGGGGTTGGTGTTGCCACAACTCTATAAGCCCTCACAGTTACTCTTGGTGGGCGCTGGAACGCCCTGCTGTGAACTATTATATCAAGAATTGTAATTACATGCCATTGTTGAACAGTGGTAGGAAAAATTGGGCCTTTGGTGGTGGTGGTGTTGCCACAACATTGTAAGCCCTCACAGTTACTCTTGGTGGGTGCAGGAATGGGCCCTGCTGTGAATTATTAGATCAAGAATTGTAATTACATGCCCCTGTTGAACAGGGGCATAAAAATTGGGCCTTAGGCACTGCTGCCACAACACTGCAACCCCTCACAGATACTGTATTTGGTGCGCAGCAATGAGCCCTGCTGCAAAGTATTGCATCAAAAATTGTAATTACACGCCCCTGTTAAACAGGGGCAGAAAAATTGGGCCTTAAGCACTGGTGCCACAACACTGCAACCCCTCACAGATACTGTAGTTGGAGCGCAGCAATGAGCCCTATTGCAAAGTATTGCATCAAACATTGTAAATACACGCCCCTGTTAAACAGGGGCTGAAAAATTGGGCCTTAGCCACTGGTGGCAGTGCCCAGAACCAAAAATATTCTTACAAGCTATCAGCATGATCATTGAGAAGGAAGAGGATAGTCACTCAGCATAAAGGATAGTCACTCAGCATCACCATAGGCAGTCTTGAAGGGATCTGAAATTTCCCCAAAATTTTTTTCGGTTACATCAGCATCAGGTGCTTGGTAGCTGGTGGTGATCCAAGACTGATTAATTTTTATGAAGGTCAGTCGATCGACCGAGTTGGTGGACAGGTGCACCCTGTGATCGGTTACAAAGCCTCCAGCAGCACTGAATGTGCGTTCCGAATGAACGCTGGATGCAGGACAGGCCAGTAGCTCAATTTCATACTGTGCAAGCGCTGGCCAGTGATCCATCCTCAAGACCCAGTAACCCAGAGGATTTTCGGTGGGAAAGGTGTCCAAGTCTGATCTTGCCCCTAGGTATTCCTGCGCCATGTAAACCAGACGTTAGTGATGGTTGCTGGAACCGATAATACCTTGGGGCTGCGGACTAAAAAATTGTCTGAACGCATCGGTCAGACGGCCACCTTCTCCACCGCTCCTTCTTTGACTGACCGAAGCCTAAGCAACACGTTGTCCAGGACCAGGAATTTGTAACCTCCCAGTCTCTGGGAATGCGTTGCACAGACCTTTCTGCAAGGCCTCCCGAATATGCTTCATCCTCTGCTCCCTCTGTGACGCCAAGATAAGGTCCGCAACCTTACCCTTGTAACATGGATCAAGGAGTGTTGCCAGCCAGTAATGATCCCTCTCCTTGATCGCACGAATACGAGGATCCTTCCGCATGCTTTGCAGGATCAGGGAGGCCATGGAGCGTAGGATTGCTGAGGCATTTGGTCCGGAGTCCTCTGGGTCACTCAGGACAACATGATCCACAGCCACCTCCTCCCAGCCACGTACAAGTCCATGGGTGTCTTGGGACTGTAATTGATCCCTTGAAGACTGCTGCTGAGTGCTAGGCTCCACCTCCATGCTGACACAATCCTCCTCCTCCTCCTCTTCCTGTGTGATAGGCAGGCCAGCAGGTACACTGTCTGGATAAAGGGGGCCTTGAGAGGTAAGGAAGTCCTCCTCTTCCTGCCTCTGTTCTGCCTCAAGTGCCTGTCCATTATTCCACGCAGCATGTGCTCCAACAGGTGGTCAAGAGGGACAGTGACACTGATGCATGCACTGTCACTGCTCACCATCTTCGTGGCCTTCTCAAATGGTGCCAGGACAGTGCATGCATCCCTGATCATGGCCCACTGGTGTGGGGAAAAAAATCCAAGCTCCCCTGACCCTGTCCTGGTGCCATATTGCAACAGATACTCATTGATGGCCCTCTGCTGCGTGTGCAGCCGCTGCAGCATGGCCAACGTAGCGTTCCACCTGGTGGGCATGTCACAGATTAGGCGGTTCTTGGGCAGGTTGTAATCCTTTTGCAGGTCAGCCAGCCGAGCACTGGCATTATATGACTGGCGGAAATGCCCACAGACTTTCCTGGCCTGCCTCAGGACATCCTGTAAGCCTGGGTACTTGCCCAAGAACCACTGCACCACCAAGTTAAAGACGTGAGCCAAACAGGGCACATGGGTCAGGTGTCCCTGTCGGAGGGCGGAGAGGAGGTTGGTGCCATTGTCGCAAACCACCATTCCTGGCTGAAGCTGGCGTGGCGTCAACCACCTCTGAGCCTGCCCTTGCAGAGCTGACAGAATCTCTGCCTCAGTGTGGCTCCTGTTCCCCAAGCACACCAGCTCAAGCACCGCATAGCATCTCTTTGCCTGCGTGCTTGCGTAGCCCCTTGAACGCCTACGGAGAACCGCTGGTTCCGAGGACAAATCAGCAGAGGAAGAGGCCATGGAGGAAGAAGAAGAGGAGGGGGTGGAGGAGAGAGGTGTGTCAGAATCACCACTAGTAGCATTTTGGAGGCGTGGTGGCGGGAAACAACCTCCAACACTACTACATCCTTCCCAGCCGCCAGCAGATTCACCCAGTGCGCCGTGAAAGATAGGCAACATCCCTGTCCATGCCTGCTGGACCATGAGTCAGTGGTAATATGCACCTTACCGCTGACCGCCCTGTCCAGCGAGGCCAAGACATTGCCTTCCACATGCTAGTAGAGAGCCGGAATTGCCTTCTGTGAAAAAAAACTGCGGGAACCTGCCACTGAGGTACCGCACATTCCACAAATTTACGGAAGGGGGCAGAGTCTACCAACTGAAAAGGCAGCAGTTGAAGTGCTAGCAATTTAGCCAAGCTAGCATTCAACCGCTGGGCATATGGATGGTTGGGAGCGAATTTATTTTGCCGGTGTAGCAACTGGGGCAGGGAAATTTTGCCTGCTACAATCAGGCGTTGGTGTACCGATAGCAGATTGCCCGTACTTGGCAGTGGCACACCTAATTCTACACCTTCATTCCTCTCAGTGCAGGTTTCTGAGAGGACTGAAGGTATAGTGGGGTTGGAGATCCCAGCTGATGAGGAGCAAGGAGAGGTCCACTTTGTTCTTTTTTGGTGTGGGTCTTTTATGTACGCTTGCCAACGGACTGCATGGCAGGCCGACATATGTCTGGTCAAGCATTTGGTGCCCAAGCGGCTGCTGTTTTGGCCACGCTTGATACGCTTCAGACATATGTTGCAAACAGCAATGGTGCGATCTGCTGCACACGTCTGAAAAAAGGCCCACACCAAAGAACTTTTGGAAAAACGTGCAGAGTCAGCAGCACCCTGCACATGCAGAGCTCAGCGGTGTGATGCAATCGGTTGGCTGCCCTTAAGCTGGCCCCTGGAGGGCATCCTGCCTCGTTGGATATGTGCCTTCTCCTCCTCCTCCCTCCTATCAGGCACCCACGTAGAGTCAGTGACCTCATCATCCCCTCCCTCCTCATCACTGGAGCAAATCTGGCAGTATGCTGCAGCTGGGGGAACATGACTGCCAGTTTGTTGTCCTTCTTGGGCACCCCCTCTCTCTGGGCTCACATTACTGCCTTCCTCAAGCTGGGTACCATCATCGGAGCCTTCAAAACGCTGCGCATCCTCCTGCAGCATGTACCCGACACTGTGGTCGAACAGTTCGGGGGACTCTTCCGTGCATGATGGTGGGGCTAGGGAAGGGGTAACTGATGATGACCTTGAGCCGATGGAATAGGCTGCTTTGGCACCTGCATTGGCAGCCAAGATAGCCTGGCTGACAGAGGATGAGGAGGATGAGGACGGCTTGGTCATCCACTCTACCAACTCTTCTGCATGTTGTGGCTCAACACAGCCAGCTGCCGAAAAAAGGACAAGAGTGCCCCACGCCCACGTGCTGATGAGGATGCACCGTGTCCACAACCAGCACTGTTGCCTCTAGACACAGAGCATGCTTGCCCTCTTTTATTGGCCTGCGAGTGTCTGCCTATCCTTGTTGGCCTTCCAGACATACGGTATTTAATGTATTGGAATAGGTACACAAGGAATGGCCTACAGTGAGATGTAGCTGCACAAAGCTGGGATGTATATATATACTGATTATACTGCAGCTAACTGAATCAACTGCCTGTAGTATATTAGAAAGAGAACAGGAATTGTCTGCAGTGAGTTTTAGCTGCACACTGTGCCCAGTATACAGTACACTGACTTAATATACTGCAGCTAGCTGAATCAACTGCCTGCCTGTAGTATTATTAGGAAGAGAATAACAGGAATGCTCTGTAGTGAGTTTTAGCTGCACACTGTGCCCAGTATACAGTACACTGACTTAATAGACTGCAGCTAGCTGAATCAACTGCCTACCTGTAGTATTATTAGGAAGAGAATAACAGGAACGCTCTGCAGTGAGATCTAGCTAAACTGTATACAGTATATATATATATATATATATATATATATATATATATATATATATATATATATATACACACACACACACACACACACACACACACACACACACAAAGGGTGCAATGCATATATATATAATAAATATACTGGAATACTGGATCTAACTAGCTGAATCAACTGCCTGCTCAATCTAGCTAACTGAAATAAAATGACAATCTCTCTCTCTCTCTCTGAACGCTGCCGAAACACACTACACAAGGCCGACGCGCAGGCTGCCTTATATAGTGTGGGGCGTGTACCTAATCCCCTGAGCCATGATTGGCCAAAGGCACCCTGCCTTTGGCCAATTATGGCTCTCTGTACTGTCGGCGCTGTGAATGGCCAAGCATGCGGGTCATAGTGCATGCTTGGCCAATCATCAGCCAGCAATGCACTGCGACAACGCAGTGCATTATGGGCCGTGATGCGCAACTCGAATTTGGCGCGAATGGCCCATAAAGTTCGATCTTCGTCGAACGATTGAACCGCCAATGTTTGAGTCAAACTCATGTTTCGACTCGAACTCGAAGCTCATCCCTAGTGACAATTTTGCAGAATTTCGAACATTATTGGCTGTTTGAGCCAAATTTGAGTGGCGCGTCACGACCCATAATTCACTGCGGCATCGCAGTGCATTGCTGGCTGATGATTGGCCAAGCTTGCACTATGACCCGCACGCTTTGGCCAATCACAGCGCGGAAAAAACGGCCCACACTATATAAGGCCGCCTGCGTGGCGGCATTGTGTAGCGCGTTGCGGCGGTGGTTAAAGACAGACAGAGAGAGAGATAGTGTCATTTAATTTTAGTTAGATAGAGCAGGCAGGTGAGTCAGTTAGCTTCAGTTACAGTGTGTAGAGGATATATATATGCATCCTAGGTGTTGTATACATATTTATACACTGTATTCAGTTTAGCTAGATCCGTTCCTGTTATTCTCTTCATAATATACTGACAGGCAGGCAGGTGATTGTGCTAGCTACCGTATTTTCAATTAGTGTACTGTGTCCTTTGCACAGTGTGCACCTAAAGCTTACCTGAATACAATTGCTGGTGTTCTCATACAAATACAGGCAGGGAGCTGCAGTATTTTGATTTAGTGTCCTTTAGTGTGCACCTAAAGCAGGTGTGCCCAATCAGTGGCCCGCGGAGCCCTCAGATGTGGCCCGCGACCTCCTGCTCTGTGATGGTGGGTTGGCAAGCCCAGATCTTGGGTTCCCAATCCTTTATCTCAGAGCATTAGTGTTGTGAATGAAACGAGAAGTAGGGGAAGCAAGGGGCTGCGGAGCAGAGACACATAAGCCAATGCTTCCTGTATAGCACTGACTCCTGTCACAGGCGGAGTGATACCAAATGTGCTCTTCCTGACTTATTTTTGGTTCTTATACGTCAGTTCATTACTAAAATCACAGTGTATATATTGGCATATCTTCTGCATTGGTTACTGGGCTGCTTTTAAACTGATCCGCAGGTGTAGGGCAGTGTTGCCTTATGGGATATGTATAAACTGCATTGAAGAGCGGTAAAATATTGTAAAAATTAATATATTTCAAATAGCTTGCTGTACATATATTTCATTTTTAGCTAACTGAATATATTTCATTTAGCTAACTGAATATTTGGGTCAGGAAGCTAGTGTTAGGTAATTTGGACAGGGTATAATCTCGAATCCTCATTAAATTAATAGGTACGATGCCCAGCGGGTGTGGCGAGGCGACTCGGTGTACATCTTGCAGCATGTATGCGTTCCTTGATCATCTGATCGAGGGCGATTACTGCTGTGCAAAATGTAAGCACATTGTTTCCCTGGAAGCCCAGGTTCTGAATCTAGGGAAGCAACTGTCAGCACTGGGAAGTCCCTCCACACTAAAGGAGAGCTGGATACGTACCCGGCAGGTGATGGCAGGGGCCAGCACAGAGGTGGGTGGAGTCAAAGAGGTGCAGGCACTAGAAAATAGTAGATGGGTGACAGTCAGGAAGGGTAGAGGGCGAAGTGCCAGGGAGGCCGATCCAGGGCTGGAGCATCCCAATAAGTATGCTCCATTGAGTGACATTGGTGAAACCAGTCCAGGACCAGCACTGCTGGAGCTGAGGGACTCTCCTAGCTGCCAGGGGAAGAACTCCTCCAGTGAGAGTGGGGGGGAAGCGAAGGGAAAGGAAAGACAGATTCTGGTGGTAGGGGACTCAATTCTTAGAAGGACAGAGAGGGCAATCTGTAACAAAGACCTGAAGCGCCGAACTGTATGTTGTCTACCGGGCGCTCGGGTTCGGCACATCACGGATCTGGTGGACAGATTACTGGGAGGGGCTGGGGAAGACCCAGCTGTCATGGTGCACGTTGGCACCAATGACAAAGTCAGAGGCAGATGGAGTGTCCTAAAGAACGATTTTAGGGACTTGGGAGCTAAATTGAGGAAAAGGACCTCCAAGGTAGTATTCTCGGGAATACTACTGGTACATCGAGCCACACCAGAAAGGCAGAGGGAGATTAGGGAAGTGAACAAGTGGCTGAAGAGCTGGTGTAGTAAGGAGGGGTTTGGGTTCCTGGAGGACTGGGCCGACTTCTCAGTCGATAACCAGTACTATAGAAGGGACGGACTGCACCTAAATGAGGAGGGTGCAGATCAGCTGGGAATAAGGATGGCCAAAAAGTTAGAGGGGTTTTTAAACTAGGTGACAGGGGGGAGGGTCCAGAGATAGTGAGAGTCAGCGGGGAACATATTCTAAAGGGTAGTATTAGGGGCATTAGTGGTAGGGTAACCAAAGAACATAAACCCAAGGTAAGTATAGTAGCAAGTCCTAGTTGCAATCTGGGAACACCCAAGAGGATAGTATGTGACCGGTCAAATATTATTAATGCATTAAAGTGTCTGTTCACCAACGCCAGAAGTCTGCCAATCAAAATAGGTGAGTTGGAAGCTCTGGTGCATGAGGAGAGCTATGATGTAATCGGTATTGCTGAAACTTGGCTTCATTCCTCACATGACTGGGCTATATATATTATTGGCTATGCACTCTTTCAGAAAGACAGGGTAAAAAGGAAGGGTGGAGGGGTCTGTCTCTATGTGAGAAGTGATCTCAAAGCGAGTGTGAAAGAGGACCTGGTGGATGGAGAGTGTGATGAGTCTGAAGCATTATGGGTGGAACTGCATACAAATGTGTGTAGTTCAAAGCTAATCATTGGAGTTTGTTATAGACCACCCAATGTTAATGAGGAGTTAGAGACTCAGCTCCTTGCACAGATGGAAAGGGCTGCAAGGGCTGGGACGGTGATAATAATGGGGGATTTTAACTACCCAGAAATTGACTGGAGTAATGGAACTGCTGGGACAGTTAAAGGGCAAAAATTTATAAACCTATTGCAGGACAATTTTATGGTCCAGTTTATTGAGGCCCCAACTAGGAATGATGCTCTGTTGGACCTGGTAATCTCAAACCATGCAGAGCGTATTACTAATGTTCAGATAAAGGAACACCTGGGTAGCAGTGACCATAACATGATTTCATTTGATGTTAGTTGTAAGCAAAAATCACATACAGGAAAGATAAAAACACTTCATTTCAAGAGAGCAAATTTTCCAAGGATGAGTGCTGCTCTCCAGGACTTAGACTGGGAAGGAATATTGGCATCATTGGGCACAGAACAGAAATGGGAATTCTTCAAAAAGACTGTTTGTGAACTCACTGCAAAGTATATTCCCATGGGCAATAAGTTTAAAAGGCTAAAAATAAAACCTATGTGGCTCACTGCCAAAGTTAAAAAAGCTATAAACTATAAGAAAAGAGCTTTTAAAAAATATAAAAATGAGGGAACACTAGTGTCATTTAAATGTTACAAAGAATATAACAGGATATGTAAAAAGGAAATCAAGGATGCAAAAATTCAAAATGAACGACAGATTGCAAAAGATAGTAGGACAAACCCCAAAAAATTCTTCAAATATATTAATAGTAAAAAGGTCAAGTCTGAGCATGTAGGCCCTTTACAAAATAATCTAGAGTGGGTGACTGGGGACAAAGAGATGGCTAATTTATTAAATACTTTCTTCAGTTCTGTGTATACAAAGGAGCATGGGGGAGCTCATGTCCAAAATGGGGGTGGTAGTGACACAGCCCCAAATCCACAATGGCTCAAAAGTGATATGGTCCAGAAATATTTAGATGGAATAAAGGTGGATAAAGCACCTGGACCAGATGGCATACACCCACGGATCCTAAAAGAATTGAGCTCTGTAATTTCAAAGCCATTGTATTTAATTTTTAGGGACTCATTAATGACAGGAATAGTACCACTGGATTGGCGCAGGGCCAATGTGGTGCCTATATTTAAAAAGGGAATTAAGTCTTTACCAAGTAACTATAGACCTGTTAGTTTAACTTCTATAGTTGGGAAAATACTGGAGAGATTAATAAAAGACCACATAGATGAGTTCTTGCTGGAAAAAAACTATTTAAGCAACAGACAGCATGGATTCATGAAAGACAGAAGTTGTCAAACAAACCTGATTTCTTTTTATGAAGAGGTAAGTAAGACCTTGGACAGAGGGGTGGCAGTGGACGTGGTATACTTGGATTTTGCAAAAGCGTTCGATACAGTTCCCCACACACGGCTCACGTGTAAGGTAAAGTCTACAGGATTGGAAATATCAGTTTGTAAATGGATAGAAAACTGGCTAAAAGACAGAATTCAGAGAGTAGTGGTTAATGATTCTTACTCTGAATGGTCCAAGGTTATCAGTGGTGTACCCCAAGGTTCAGTGCTGGGACCCTTACTTTTTAATATGTTTATAAATGATATTGGGTCTGAGATCAAAAGTAACATTTCTGTCTTTGCAGATGACACTAAGCTATGCAGTGGAATAACGTCCTTACAGGATGTCGCCAATTTACAAGCCGACCTCAATGCTCTGTCTAATTGGGCGACTATGTGGCAGATGAGGTTTAATGTTGATAAATGTAAAGTTATGCACTTGGGGGCTAATAATATGAATGCATCATACATACTAGGGGGAGTACAACTGGGGGGATCCGTAGTGGAGAAGGATCTGGGGGTTTTGGTAGATCATAAGCTCAATAATGGCATGCAATGCCAAGCTGCGGTTTCCAAAGCGAGCAAAGTCCTTTCTTGTATTAAGAGAGGTATGGTCTCCAGAGAGAGATATCATTTTGCCCCTGTTCAAATCATTAGTAAGACCTCATCTGGAATATGCAGTTCAGTTTTGGGCCCCAGTTCTCAAAAAGGATATTGGGGAACTGGAGAAAGTGCAGAGAAGGGCAGCCAAACTGATAAGAGGCATGGAGGAGCTCAGCTATGAGGAGAGATTAGAGGAACTGAATTTATTCTCTCTTGAGAAGAGGAGATTAAGGGGGGATATGATCAACATGTACAAATATATAAGGGGTCCATATAGTGAACTTGGTGTTCAGTTATTCACTTTACGGTCAACACAAAGGACAAGGGGGCACTCTTTGCGTCTAGAGGAAAAGAGATTTCACCTCCAAATACGGAAAGGTTTTTTCACAGTAAGAGCTGTGAAAATGTGGAATAGACTCCCTGCAGAGGTGGTTCTGGCCAGCTCAGTAGATTGCTTTAAGAAGGGCCTGGATTCTTTCTTAAATGTACATAATATAACTGGGTACTGACATTTATAGGTAAAGTTGATCCAGGGAATATCCGATTGCCTCTCGGGGGATCAGGAAGGAATTTTTTCCCCTGCTGTAGCAAATTGGATCATGCTCTTCTGTTTTTTTTTGCCTTCCTCTGGATCAACTGTGGGTATAGAATTGGGTATATGGGATTGTACGATATATGTTTATTTTTTTATTTTTTTTTATTTTTTTTACGGTTGAACTGGATGGACTTGTGTCTTTTTTCAACCTGACTAACTAACTAACTAACTAATATGTGTCAATTAGCACCTATGAAAGCCCTTTTGTTAACAGCTAGACATTGCGGAGCCCCAAGCTTGGAGAGACAATTCCATTGTGTTAAACCCACTCTCGTCAATGAGTCCCATGCTGGGATAGACAATGGACAGAGCCTCACCTATAACCCTCGGAAACTTCAATCACATCTCCTGCCCACATAGAGTCACCAGGATTTGCATGAAAGGGGGCTGACTTAGGGAGTAAGCCCTCCAATCATGACCCAAGCTAGGCCGACCTATGGGGTATCAGGATAGAGAGATAAACTCAGAGGGAGGGAGATTGGAGCTCACTTTTATGGAAGGATGGCCTGAAGGATGGGTCTAAAGGGGTAATTATGTCAAAGGTCTGTCTATGTAACTACTCATGTTAGTACTTTAATGTTTCAGAGGAATATGCTCTATGTTCCTCCATGTAAATACTTTGTATATTTTAACCTACTATTTCTTGCTTGTCTAAGACTATATAGATAGTTTCTGTGTATTAGATTAGACTTTAACAAATACATAATAAAGGTTCATTATGTTAAAGCTTTCACTTCTGGTCAAAAGAACTCTTATTTAACCTATATCATATCTTTGAGATATTAAATCTTAAATATAGATTTTATTATTCGGCAACAGCAGTGTGCCTGTGGGTTACCTGCACTGAGCTGTAGTCTTCTGTAATTACCTGCAGGTTTGGTTTGCTTTCTGAAAGTGCACCACACCTGCAGAATATAATATAAATCTATAGAAAAGTGCAGCTAACCCACAAGAAAGCCACAGGTGCACTGCACTGCACCCATAGTGAGGCTAAACAGCAGCGCATCAGTGTAAAAGCAGCCTTAGGTCCCTTTCACAGGATCAGTCCGACCCAATTGACCCTCCATTCACCTCTATGGAGCGGCAGATGAAAACGGACTTGTGTCCCCTTCCGTCTGGGCAGATCAGATCGGAGGGCCCATTGAGCAGAGTGGGCTGCGTCCGTGTCCACTCTGCAGTATGCATGTCATCCGCCCGATCCACTCATCGTGGCCCGCGACCAGTTACCAAGTCGCTTAAATGGCCCTCGCTCTTCAAAAGGTTGGGCACCCCTGACCTAAAGCTTACCTGAATACAATTGCTGGTGTTCTCATACAAATACAGGCAGGGAGCTGCAGTATTTTGTTTTAGTGTCTTTGCACAGTGTGCACCTAAAGCCCCTTACACACGGTCAGACTTTTGGCCAACAAACTTAATTTTGAGCAAGTTGGACCAACAATCCGACCGTGTGTACGCTTCATTTTTTTTTTGTTTTTTTTGTTTTCATCGGACAAAAGTTGGGTCTGCAAACGGACAAACTTTTGGCCAACAAAAGTCAGATGGAGCAAAGTCCGACCGTGTGTACAGAAAACCATAGGACTTTTGTCCGATGGACAAAACAACTAATGTTAAAATCAACCAACAATAGCAGAAGTTGACCAAAGGGTGGCGGCAAAGAGCAGAAAAACCACGTGAAGTTGCAAAAAGTTTTGGGAAAGGTTGCAGAAAAGTCCTGTGGTGTGTATGCTATGGGTGTGCCCGGCCAACTCCGTTCGGACAAAAGTCCAGGGAAAAGTCCGATGGAAGTCCAACCGTGTGTATGAGGCTTTAAGCTTACATTAATACAGTTGCCTGGTGTTCTCATACAAATACAGGCAGGGAGCTGCAGTATTTTGTTTTAGTGTCCTTTGCACAGTGTGCACCTAAAGCTTACATTAATACAATTGCCTGGTGTTCTCATACAAATACAGGCAGGGAGCTGCAGTATTTTGTTTTAGTGTCCTTTGCACAGTGTGCACCTAAAGCTTACCTGAATACAATTGCTGGTGTTCTCATACTAATACCACAGGCAGGGAGCTGCAGTATTTTGATTTAGTGTCTTTTGCACAGTGTACACCTAAAGCTTACCGGAATACAATTGCTGGTGTTCTCATACAAATACAGGCAGGGAGCTACAGTATCTTTTTTTAGTGTCCTTTGCACAGTATGCACCTAAAGCTTACCTGAATACAATTGCTGGTGTTCTCATACAAATACAGGCAGGGAGCTGCAGTATTTTGATTTAGTGTCCTTTGCACAGTGTGCACCTAAAGTTTACCTGAATACAATTGCTGGTGTTCTCATACTAATACCACAGGCAGGGAGCTGCAGTATTTTCAGTTAGTGTACTGTGTCCTCTGCACAGTGTGCAACTAAAGCTAACTGAGGACAATTGCTGGTGTTCTCATACTAATAATACTACAGGCAGGCAGTTGATTCTGCTAGCTGCAGTATAATAAGTATATATATATATATATACATCCCAGCTTTGTGCAGCTACATCTCACTGCAGGCCATTAATATGTCTGGAAGGACCATAAGGAAAGGCAGACAGTAACGAGCCAATAAAAGAGGGCAAGCAGGCTCTGTGTCTAGAGGCAACAGTGCTGGTCGTGGACACGGTGCATCCTCATCAGCACGTGGCCGTGGGACACGCTTGTTCTTTTTTTTAGGCAGCTTGCCGTGTTGAGCCGCAACATACCGAAGACTTGGTAGAGTGGATGACCAAGCCGTCCTTATCCTCCTCATCCTCTGTCAGCCAGGCTACCTTGGCTGCCAATGCAGGTGCCAAAGCGGCCTATTCCATCGGCTCAAGGTCATCATCAGTTACCCCTTCCCTAGCCCCACCATCATACACGGAAGAGTCTCCCGAACTGTTCGACCACAGTGTCGGGTACATGCTCCAGGAGGATGCCCAGCATTTTGAAGGCTCCGATGATGGTACCCAGCTTGAGGAAGGCAGTAACGTGAGCCCAAAGAGAGGGGGTGCCCAAGAAGGACAACAAACTGGCAGTAATGTTCCCCCAGCTGCAGCATACTGCCAGGTTTGCTACAGTGATGAGGAGGGAGGGGATGATGAGGTCACGGACTCTACGTGGGTGCCTGATAGGAGAGAGGAGGAGGAGGAGGCACATCTCCAACGAGGCTGGATGCCCTCCAGGGGCCAGCTTAAGGGCAGCACACCAACAGCATCACACCGCAGAGCTCCGCATGTGCAGGCCGCTGCTGTCTCTGTGCGTTATTCCAAAAGTTCTTTGGTGTGGGCCTTTTTTGAGACGAGTGCATCAGATCGCAGCGCTGCTATTTGCAACATATGTCTCAGGCGTATCTCGTGTGGCCAAAACATCACCCGCTTGGGCACCACATGCTTGATCAGACATATGTCGACCTGCCATGCAGTTCGTTGGCAAGCACACCTAAAAGACCCAAACAAAAGAACAAAGCGGACCTTTCCTTGCTGGATCTCCAACCTCACTATACCTTCAGTCCTCTCAGAAACCTGCACTGAGAGGAATGAAGGTGTAGAATTAGGTGTGTCACAGCCAAGTACTTGCGGGCAATCTGCTATCTCTACACCAACGTCAGATTGTACCAGGCAAATTTCCCTGCCCCAGGTGCTGCACCGCCGAAAGAAGTTTGCTCCCAGCCATCCACATTCCCAGCGGTTGAATGCTAGCTTGGCTAAATTGCTAGCACTTCAACTGCTGCCTTTTCAGTTGGTAGAATCTGCCCCTTCCGTGAGTTTGTGGAATGTGCGGTTCCTTAGTGGCAGGTTCCCAAACGCCACTTTTTTTCACGGAAGGCGATTCCGGCTCTTTACCGGCATGTGGAAGGCACTGTCTTGGCCTTGCTGGACAGGGCGGTCAGCGGTAATGTGCATATTACCGCTGATTCATGGTCCACCAAGCATGGACAGGGACGTTGCCTATCTTTCACGTCGCATTGAGTGACTGGCAGTCGGGAAGGATGCAGGACAAGGTGCAGTAGTGTTGGAGGTTGTTCCGCCACCACACCTCCAAAATGCTACTACTGGTGATTCGGACACACCTCTCTCCTCCACCCCCTCCTCTTCTTCTTCCTCCATGGCCTCTTCCTGTGCTTTGTCCTCGGAACCAGCGGTGCTCCTTAGGCGTTCAAGGGGCTATGCAAGTACGCAGGCAAAAAGATGCCATGCAGTGCTTGAGCTGGTGTGCTTGGGGGACAGGAGCCACACTGGGGCAGAGATTCTGTCAGCTCTGCAGGGGCAGGCTCAGAGGTGGTTGACGCCACACCAGCTTAAGCCAGGAACGGTGGTTTCCGACAATGGCACCAACCTCCTCTCCGCCCTCCGACAGGGACACCTTACCCATGTGCCCTGTTTGGCTCACGTCCTTAACTAGGTGGTGCAGCGGTTCTTGGGCAGGTACCCAGGCTTACAGGATGTCCTGAGGCAGGCTAGGAAAGTCTGTGTGCATTTCCGCTGGTCATATAATGCCAGTGCTCAGCTGGCTGACCTGCAAAAGGAATTTAAACTGCCCAAGAACCGTCTAATCTGTGACATGCCCACCAGGTGGAACTCAACGTTGGCCATGCTGCAGTGGCTGCACACGCAGCAGAGGGCCATCAATGAGTATCTGTGCCAATATGGCACCAGGACAGGGTCAGGGGAGCTTGTTTTTTTTTTGCCACGCCAGTGGGTCATGATTAGGGATGCATGCATTGTCCTGTCACCATTTGAGGAGGCCACGAGGATGGTGAGCAGTGACAGTGCATGCATCAGTGACACTGTCCCTCTTGTCCACCTGTTGGAGCACACGCTGCATGGAATAATGGACAGGGCACTTGAGGCAGAACAGAGGGAGGAAGAGGAGGACTGCCTTACCTCTCAAGGCCCCCTTTATCCAGACAGTGTTACTGCTGGCCCGCCGATCACACAGGAAGAGGACGAGGAGGAGGATTGTGTCAGCATGGAGGTGGAGCCTAGCACTCAGCATCAGCAGCAGTCTTCAAGGGATCAATTACAGTCTGTGGGCATTTCCGCCAGTCATATAATGCCAGTGCTCGGCTGGCTGACCTGCAAAAGGATTACAACCTGCCCAAGAACCGCCTAATCTGTGACATGCCCACCAGGTGGAACGCTACGTTGGCCATGCTGCAGCGGCTGCACACGCAGCAGAGGGCCATCAATGAGTATCTGTTGCAATATGGCACCAGGACAGGGTCAGGGGAGCTTGGATTTTTTTCCCCACACCAGTGGGCCATGATCAGGGATGCATGCACTGTCCTGGCACCATTTGAGAAGGCCACGAAGACGGTGAGCAGTGACAGTGCATGCATCAGTGACACTGTCCCTCTTGACCACCTGTTGGAGCACATGCTGCGTGGAATAATGGACAGGCACTTGAGGCAGAACAGAGGCAGGAAGAGGAGGACTTCCTTACCTCTCAAGGCCCCCTTTATCCAGACAGTGTACCTGCTGGCCCGCCTATCACACAGGAAGAGGAGGAGGAGGAGGAGGATTGTGTCAGCATGGAGGTGGAGCCTAGCACTCAGCATCAGCAGCAGTCTTCAAGGGATCAATTACAGTCCCCAGAAACCCATGGACTTGTACGTAGCTGGGAGGAGGTGGCTGCGGATCATGTCGTCCTGAGTGACCCAGAGGACTCCGGACCAAATGCCTCAGCAAACCTACGCTGCATGGCCTCCCTGATCCTGCAAAGCCTGCAGGAAGGATTCTCGTATTGATCCACGTTACAAGGGTAAGGTTGCGGACCTTATCTTGTCGTTGCAGAGGGAGCAGAGGATGAAACATCTTCGGGAGGCCTTGCAGAAAGGTCTGTGCAACGCGTTCCCAGAGATTGGGAGGTTACAAATTCCTGGTTCTGGACAACGTATTGCTGAGGCTTCGGTCAGTCAAAGAAGGAGCATTGGAGAAGGTGGCCGTCTGACCGATTCGTTCAGACAATTTTTTATTCCGCAGCCCCAAGGTATGATCGGTTCCAGCAACCATCGCCAGCGTCCGGTACCTAGGGGCAAGATCAGACTTGGACACCTTTCCCACCGAAAATCCTCTGGGTTACTGGGTCTTGAGGATGGATCACTAGCCAGAGCTTGCACAGTATGCAATTGAGCTACTGGCCTGTCCTGCATCCAGCGTTCTTTCGGAACACACATTCAGTGCTGCTTGAGGCTTTTTAACCGATCACAGGGTGCGCCTGTCCATAAAAATGAATCAGTCTTGGATCACCAACAGCTACCAAGCACCTGATGCTGATGTAACCAATTTTTTTTTTTTAAATGTCAGATCCCTTCAAGACTGCCTATGCTGATGCTAAGTGACTATCCTGTTATGCCGAGTGGCTATCCTCTTCCTCCTCAATGATCATGCTGATAGCTTGTAAGAACATTTTTGGTTCTGGGAACCGCCACCAGTGGCTAAGGCCCAATTTTTCAGCCCCTGTTTAACAGGGGCGTGTAATTACAATTTTTAATGCAATACTTTTCAGCAGAGCTCATTCCTGCGCTCCAACTAGAGTATCTGTGTGGGGTTGCAGTGTTGTGGCACCAGCACCAGTGCCTAAGGCCCAATTTTTTTTCAGCCCCTGTTTAACAGGGGCGTGTAATTACAATTTTTGATGCAATACTTTGCAGCAGGGCTCATTCCTGTGCTCAAACTACAGTATCTGTGAGAGGTTGCAGTGTTGTGGCACCAGCACCAGTGCCTAAGGCCCAATTTTTTTTCAGCCCCTGTTTAACAGGGCGTGTAATTACAATTTTTGATGCAATACTTTGCAGCAGGGCTCATTCCTGCGCTCCAACTAGAGTATCTGTGAGGGGTTGCAGTGTTGTGACACCAGTGCCTAAGGCCCATTTTTTATGCCCTGCATGTAATTACAATTCTTGATCTAATATTTCACAGCAGGGCCCATTCCTGCGCTTACCAAGAGTAACTGTGAGGGCTTTCAGTGTTGTGGCAACACCACCACCAAAGGCCCAATTTTTCCTACCACTGTTCAACAATGGCATGTAATTACAATTCTTGATATAATAGTTCACAGCAGGGCATTCCAGTGCCCACCAAGAGTAACTGTGAGGGCTTACAGTGTTGTGGCAACACCAACACCTAAGGGCCAAATTTCTGCAGAGTATATACGGCAGGCCCCTACTTTCAAACATCCAACTTACAAACGACTGCTACTTGCAAACGGAAGGAGACAACAGGAAGTGAGAGGAAATTTACCCCTAGGAAGGGAAATTCTCTCCTGTAAGAGTTAATATGGGAAAAACGTGTCTCCTTTCCACGGATGCTTTATCTCCAATCCTTGTTTCACTAAAAAAAACTAATTTTCAAAAAACATTTGTCATTGGGAAGGGAAGTGACAATGCAGGAGCACAGTTGGGGGGAGACAGTTGTCACCCCATAACTGTGCTTGCATAGGGACATTCATGGCAGGATCACTTTTACTTTTAATAAAAGCTGCCCATTTAAAAACCCTGATAACATTTAAAATTACACTAACATGTTAAAGTTTAGAAATATTTGAAATCATGTTAAAAATTTGTACAAAAAAATCATGTATGCTGTTTATTTCACACACACACTTATTTACAGTTGTATTTCCACTACAATATGACTGGTGCTCGTTAATAATTAATTTGTTAAAAAAGTAGAATAATATGTACTGAAAAGCCAATTAATAATGCAAATAACTCAAGCCCCTTTCTTACCCAGAGATACTATACCGGACTTTATCCAAAGGTGAAACATTTCCTGGTAGATTCTCTTCGAGCACTAGCACTCTGATCTTCTGTAGAATGCCAACGTCGCCAAAAATGGCTGTCCTGCACTGATATACACCAGCATCATCTTTTTGCAAATTAGTAATATTTACTGTAACCATGCTTTCATATGCATTATCAGAGATTGTGGTGCTCCCGCTTGTTTTGCTGCCAGACAGAGAATAGCGATGAGCACTGACCACAGCCTGGCAAGAACCAACTTCATCCTCTTTGCACCATAACTTCCTTGCCCATCGATCTGCACGGTATCGGTATGGACAAACAATGGTCAGTGTTTCTCTTAGTTGTCCTGAATATACAGTGATATTGTTTGCCAGACACGGGACTGAAAAACCTGATAAATAAGCACAATGACAAATCCACTGTGAAATGACTGCAATGACTGAAGGAAAATAAATATTCTTAATAAAAATGTTATATACAGTATATACACCAGGGTTGCCACTTTTTCTTCAAGCCAAACCCGAAAAATGTTTTGCATACACTTTAGAATTGTAACAGACCTGGGAAACCTTTGGACACTCCAAAGAGAATAGTACTCTGGCGTGCATATTGCTAGACATCCCAAGTCTCCCGCGAGTCGTGGGAGTCTCCCGCATTTGGCTGGGCCTGTCACTCAGCCACAGACCGAAGACAGAGCAGCCCGTGTAGCCGAATGGAGTACGGTCAAGGCGGCCACGCTCAGGCTGCTCTGTCTTCTGTCTGTGGCCAGGGGAGGGGGTGGGACAAAGCCGGGAGCGGTGGACACTGACTCTGCACTGGTGCACACTGATGCGGTGGCACTGAAGGACACGGATGGGCTGCACTGGTGGGCACTGATGGGGTGGCACTGATGGGCTACACTGATGGGCTGCACTGGTGGGCACTGAAGAACACTGATGGGTTACACTGGTAGGCACTGATGGACACTGATGAGCTACACTCATGAGGTGACAATGATGGACACTAATGGGCTGCACTGGTGGGCACTGATGAGGTGACACTGATGGACACTGATGGGCTGCACTGGTGGACACTGATGGGCTACACAGGTGGGCACTGATGAGGTGGCAATGATGGACACTGATAGGCTGCACTGGTCAGCACTGATGAGGTGACACTGATGGGCTGCACTGACGGACACTGATGGGCTGCACCGGTGGGCACTGATGAGGTGGCTCTGATGGACACTGATGGGCTGCCCTGGTGGGCACTGATGGAAACTGATAGGCTGCACTGATGAGGTGGCACTGATGAGGTGACACTGATTGAATCTCATGGGCACTGATGAGGTGGCACTGGTGGGCACTAGGGTGGCACTGATGGGAAATGATAGGCTGCACTGATAGACACTGATAGGCTGCACTGATGGACACTGATAGGCTGCACTGGTGGGCACTAATGAGGTGGCACCGATTGACACTGGTAGGCTGCACTGATGGACACCGATAGACTGCACTGGTGGGCACTGATGAGGTGGCACTGATGGACACTGATTGATACCGATATTCTGCACTGATGAGGTGGCATGAATGGACACTGATAGGCTGCACTGATGGATATTGATGGGCTGCGCTGGTAGGCACTGATGAGGTGGCACAGATGGACAATGATAGGCTGCATTTATTTGGCACTGGTAAGGCTGCATTTCGTTGCGGGGGGGGCGGGGGGTCGGAGCCAGCATGAAGCGTTGCCTCCCTGGAATGAGTTTGCCACCTCCCTGAAATTAGTTCTTGCAGGTTTGGATGTCTGTAGTGAATATTTTGTCCGGGTTTCAGGCGGACTGAAACCCGGACACATGATTCCAAACCCGAACTGTCCAGGTGAATCCCGGACAGGTGGCAACCCTAATACACACACACACACACACACACACACACGCACACACTGGACATATGCCATTGACTCAGACATTATTTCAGTTACACAATTGCATATTCATTCATGTTATTCATGTTATTAATGTGTGTTTGCTAAAGTCTGACTGGGTTTAAATGGCCTAAACCAATTCACATGGCAGCAGATGCATGTTACAGTAATTTCTATGTTCCATTTCCTTTAACAATCTGCTTGTATACAGTATAGGTTATTAACTTTCATACTACTTATAGCATCTGTGAATTTGGTTTATTTGTTTAGCATGAATATGGGGTTTCTTTAACATTTATTTGTTTTTTAGATAGATAGATAGATAGATAGATAGATAGATAGATAGATAGATAGATAGATAGATAAAAAAAAATGTGTGTGTATTTCTGCATGTTTCATGTTCTAATGAAAAAAAATAATGAAAAACAAGGACGGAAATTAAAAAGTTTTTTTTTTTGCCACTAAATTTTTCTACCTATTTTAGTAATCATCGTTCTGATAATAGCCTCACACCTAGTCCTAGCAGTAGCCCTAAGGCCTTGTTAATTTTTCTTTTCTTTAACCACTTCTCTACTGGGCACTTAAACCCCCTTCCTGCCCAAGCCATTTTTCAGCTTTCAGCGCTGTCACACTTTGAATGACAATTGCGCGGTCGTGCAACTCTGTACCCAAACGAAATTTGCGTCCTTTTTTTCCCACAAATAGAGCTTTCTTTTGGTGATACTTGATCACCTCTGCGGTTTTTATTTTTTGCGCTATAAACAAAAGAAGAGCGACAAGTTTGAAAAAAAAAAAACACAATATGTTTTACTTTTTGCTATAATAAATATCCATTTTTTTTAATTTTTTTTTAATTTTCCTCAGTTTAGAACCGATACGTATTCTTCTACATATTTTTGGTAAAAAAAAAAATCGCAATAAGCGTATATTGATTGGTTTGCGCAAAAGTTATAGCGTCTACAAAATAGGGGATAGATTTATAGCATTTTTATTATTTTTTTTTTAGTAGTAGTAATGGCGGCAATCAGCGATTTTTATCATGACTGCGATATTGCAGCGGACACATCGGACACTTTTGACACATTTTTGGGACCATTCACATTTATACAGCGATCTGTGCTATAAAAATGCATTGATTACTGTATAAACATGACTGGCAGGGAAGGGGTTAACACTAGGGGGCGGGGAATGGGGTTAAATGTGTTCCCTATTAGGGATTCTTACTGTGGGGGGAGGGGACTGACTGGGGGAGGAGACCGATCTGTGTCCCTATGTACAAGGGACACATCATCGGTCTCCTCTCCCTGACAGGACGTGGATCTGTGTGTTTACACACACAGATCCACGGTCCTGCTCGGTTACTGGGCAATCGCGGGTGCCCGACGGTCATCGCAGCCGCCGGGCACGCGCATCGGGTGCCCAGTGACACAGCGCGCGCGAGCCTCCTAGTGTATTTTAAAGGCGCAACGTCATATGACACCACCCGGCCGGTTGACAACTGGTTAATATAAAGTGGATTTTCACCCCCGCTTTAATGTTTTTTTAAAAGCACCTGCTTACCCGGTACAGTAGTGTGTTCTGCACATTTCAGATACTCACCCACCCAGCAGATCAGCATTGTCCTGCTGAGATCCTCTTCTCTTTCCAAAAACTTTTGTTTAAAAAAGAATGTATATTAAAAAAAAAAAGTGCTATCTGAATAGAGGACTAGAGGAGAGGAGAGATGATAATGTTGAGGGTGAAGATCCACTTTAAGATGTAGTTATTACATTAAAGAGGAAGTAAAGGCAAAAAAAAACCTGCAAAAGAAAGGCATAATGAGATCGAAGCACCTGCAGCGGTCCTCGGTCACCTCCGCCGCCGCCATCTTGCCTCGATGTCCCGTCACTGCCCTCAGTGTATCGCCGTGATTGGCCAGAGCGGCGATGATGTCACACGCATGCGCGCTCGGCCCGGCAAGCTCCCATTCAGAAAACCGGCAATGATGCCGGGCCGCTATTGCGCATGCGTGTGACGTCATCAGCGGACTTTTTAATAGTGAATATCTCCTTAACCGTGTAGGTTAAGGAGATATTTCTTGCACCTACAGGTAAGCCTTAATCTAGGCTTACCTGTAGGTACAAGTTGTCTTAGTGGATTTACAACCACTTTAATGCTAGTTTAGCGGGTATGTGCTTTCTATTCTTTTGAATCTGGTGGGGAAAACTGTGATGTATGGTTCCCTTGGGCCCACCAGGTGGTACTGTCGCTTTGGGCCCGGGGTATAGTCATCATTGCGGTGGCATACTTCTTTTGGTCTCTCTCAGCTGTTGTATGGTGGGGCGGGGAACCCGCCGTGCTTGCTGGGAGGGGTTATAAAGGGGGCGGCCAATTTTGGTGGCAGGAGTTGAGCCCGGGCACCTTCAGCCTGAGGGCGGTGGTTCGTGTCGGTCCCCTAGGCGGGTCTAGGCCTACAGGACGTTCGGAGGTCGTGTTCCATCCCAGGCACCTTGAGCCTGGGGTGAGGTACTCGGAATGGAGGTCTGGAGCTCAGTGCCCACCACTGAGTTCCGCGAGGGAAGCAGGTCCTAGGGAACCCAGGGAGTGGGTACCCGAATCCGGAAGACGTAATGGACCGGTGGGAGCTACTTACTTGAAGACCGGGTGCAGCATATTGCCAGTGACAGGTGAGCCTCCCATCAGAGACCGCCTGGAAGGAAATTTCCCCCTCGCTCGGAGACTGCAACCCACTTTCAGGAAGGAAAGTGGAGAGTTCATTGTGTCTGGGCCTACTCGCATCCACACCTTATTTTTCTATTCTGTTCTACAAGGGAGTCTAACTGATTGTATTCATTCAAGAAGAATAAAGGAGTGTTGGACTTTAATGGTGTGGGGCTCATTTTCTGGCAGACACTGTTCAAGGTAACTCTCAGTGGAGACTCCAGGTGCAGAACACTGACCCGAAGGTAAAGAAAGAACTTTGCTTACACACACAAACATCTGTGGTGAGGGCTTGGCGTGGTGACCCCGCTCTCTCTCCTCTAAGGTGCCCCTAGACAAGAGACAGACGAGCTGGTGAAAGAGGGGAGTGAGGAGGCCGCTACACTAAGAACCAATGACTGCCCTTACAGTTACAGGAAAATGGCTGACTGCTTTGAGTAAATCCATAATCATAAATGTATAATAGGGCTTGTGGAAGGAAGACACCTACAGTGATAAATAAACCTTTCACTTTTTCCTTTCACATCATTCAGGATTTCGCAATTTCTTCACACACTAAATACTCCCTCAGTGATCAATTCTACATTTAGCCCTAATGAAGTTTACCTATATTTAGACACTGCAGTTCACGGGGTTGATTTACTAAAGACTGAAAGTAAAAATCTGTTGCTAGAAAATTACTTAAAACCCCCAAATAGTATATTTTTTCTTTTTAGCGGAGACCATAGGGAATAAAATGACACTGAAATTTAACATGAAATGAAATTTTTTATGTCACACGGTTTTTTGCTACAGCGGTTTTCAAACGCAATTTTTTAATAAAAAAAATACACTTTAGTGAATTAAAAACCAAAACATATTATATGCCCCACATTTTTTGTATAATATTATGATGTTATTCCAAGTAAATAGATACCTAACATGCTAGAATTATTGCTCGTGCTCAGGCAATCCTGGCGATACCTCACATGTGTGGTTCAAACACCATTTACATATGTGGGCGCGACCTACGTATGCGTTCTCTACTGTACAGGAGCACGTGTGAATGGGGCACTTTTTTATTAGTAATTTTTTTTTTTCATATACTGTCCCTTTAAAAATAAATGTGATCACTTTTATTGCTATTGCAAGGAATGTAAACATCCCTTGTGATAACAATACAGCATGACAGGTCCTCTTTATGAGGAGATCTGGGGTCTAAAAGACCCCAAATATCTTCTTTACCCTTTAAAAGCAAAAGATAAAAAAAAAAAGAAATGTATCTTTTGCTTTAAGAAAAAAAAAATAGGTTTACATGGCCCGAGAACTGGATGTGACGTATCTTTAGAAAAACACTGCCAACGCCGGATGGTTCCTGGGCTCACCGATCAGTAACGTAAGCCCGGAAACCACCAAGGGGGGGACACTAGACATGTGCGATTCGGTTCTTAACGAATGGCTTTTCGTACAAATTTGTTCGAATTGATCCGAATGTTTTGAATACTAACATCTGAATAGCTGAAAGAACCAAAATATGAAAATTACGAATAAGCAAAATAACGAACATGCGAAAATACGAACTTATGAATGGACAAACTTACGAAAATACGAAACACCGAAACAGTAAAAGAACGAAAATTACATCTATAACAAATTATTTGCATTCCGTATTTTCAATCCTTTGTCTGTTCGTAATTTCGTATGTTCGTATTTCATTCGCGTGTTCGTAATTTCATTTCTTTGTATGTTCGTAATTTTGTTTGTTCGTGTTCTCGAACCATTCTTTTGAATGGACAGTGTAAGAAAGTGTATCTTAATATGTATGTTCATATTTTCATGCGTATGTTCGTAAATTTGTTTCTTTGTTCGTAATTTCGTGTTCTCGAATCGTTCTTTCGAATGGGCAGTGTAGTGAGTGATGTATCTTACTTAATATCTTAGCCAATCAGCTTATCTCTTTTGTGTCTGAGTCACAATGCATTCCTGAATCTTTTTAGATTCAGTTGAGGAGGAGACTGAGTCAGGTCTCGTCACAGAGGGAGTGGACTGGGAGTAAGTACAGGATTTTTTAGAAATTAAGCAAGGATTATCGTTCTTTATTTCCTGCAATTGTAATTTTGTATGCTTTTGTGGGACAGTGTGTGCACTGTTTTGTTTTATAACTTGCGGTGCTATCTGTCTGAGATTTTATTTTTTTTGCAGTTGTATTTTTGAAGGTGTAATACACCATTTTTTATCTGTTTGTTTAAAAACAATAATTATCATAATGGATACTTCTCCTCTCCCCATGAGTCCACTCCTCCCCCATGAGTCCCCTCCTCCACTCCTCCGCTCCCCTCCACTCCTCTCCCCTGAGTCCCCTCCTCCACTCCCTTCCACTCTGTCACACCAACAACAACTCTCATACCAACACACTCACTAACACCAACATTCTCACTCACAAGACTCACACGTCCATTCTCACTCCCAGACAAATTAATTGCAACAAAACCACCAAACCACACAAAAACAACTACAAAAACCACAATCTCACTCTCTGCTCTACTCTCTGCTCCTCCCTCACCACACCACTGTACACCCTCTCAAAATGGCATACAGGGGCAGAGGCTATAGCCGCTAGTTGAAAATGAAACTAAAATACAAGATTGCGAATCATTACGAATGACCGCAATGTATTTACGAAAGTACAAATCCATTCAAAGCACGGTAGGAGGCTATAGCCGCATGTTGAAAACAAAACTAAAATCCGAGATTGCGAATGACCGCAATGTATTTATGAAAGTACGAATCCATTCGAAGCAAGGTAGTAGACACGAATTAACGAACACAAAACAATGTTACGAATCAACGGAAAAGGCAATCTCACAGAAGTAACAATTACTAAATTACGAGTAGTGTACCGAATAAACAAAAATTATTATCTAACAAAATTACGAATTTCGAATCAAAGAAAATAAATTAGACAGAATTACAAATCATTCAGTATCAACGAAAATAAAACTGTTACGAAAATACGAACGAGTCCGAATATGAAAACTCGTGTCTTACGAAATTATGAATATTTCCGAAACGACACAAAATTTTTTGTTGTGCACATGTCTAGGGGACACCTCTCCAGACGCTTTTAAAAGTGATCCTGCAGCGAATACGCCACCCGAGGAAAAAAAAAATACTAGGGTTATGGCATCTAGCTGCAGCCATAACCCTGGTAATTAACATCAAAATTATGACGTAAATTCCCAGTTAGGTAGTCGGCAAGTGGTTAAGGGCTCATTCACAGAGGTACTCTGTGAGTGAGTGGCTTGTTTATGTGGCTAAAGCCATCTGTTACTCTATGGGGATGCAATAACTGTATGAACAGAGCTGCAGGTCCTAATTTGACTAGTGTGCAAGGTGTGTAGCCCAAATGCACACAGTGCCTGTTCAAGGCCATATACTTGCACCCACACGCCCATGAAATTAGGACCTGCGACTGTGTTCTTACAGCTGCTGTATTCCCATGACATGACATAGCCTGCCTACACACAGCACCAGATGGCTCCAGTCACATAAACTTTTGATTCACACTCTACAGGCCACAGCGCCCATGTGAATGAGCCCCAAGACTTCATTCAAACACAAAGCTTTATTTCAATACAGAGCTTTAAATCAGTAGAGCTTTATCTTTTACATTTAGTAGTAATTTTGTAACTTATGTTATGTTGGTGTCAGCTAATGATTATTTTAACGTATTTTTTGAGAAAATATAATTACATTTTTTATTTCTTGCAGTGATCAAGCGGCTAAACAGCTGCCTGAACACCTTTTACAAGCAGCAGAAAAGTACCAAACCCCCCTGGGATGCACCACTGTTTCCAGGCTCTCCTGTCCCACTGGGGAGCTCGGGGTCACAGTGGGCTGTCTCAACGGCTTACCATAGAGACAAAGGTGCAACTTTGGTTCCCTAATCGGCTCTTTGGTGTAATAAACCGGAAGCAAGGAAGATTTTGTCATTTCCAGTTTCAGCTGTTTGTTTACTAGCCAATATTGGCTAGCAGGGTTGGTCATCTTACATTAAAAAAGTAATTACTGTATATACTCGAGTATAAGCTGAGATTTTCAGCCCTTTTTTTGGGGCTGAAAGTCCCCCCCCCTCGGCTTATACTCGAGTCATATAAATTTTACATTGTAAATATTACCTGTAAAGAAGTTGCGGCTGCGGCGTTCATCGTTCGAATTCTGCGGCGTCCATCGTTCAAAATTCCGCGGTCTCTTCCTGTTCCTTCCTTGATAGGCGAGTCTCAGCAGACACTCTCCGCCTATCACGAACGTTCTCTCATCCTCAGTTTTCCAGCAGACGTCTGTGATTGGCGGAATACCCAACACAGTGTCTGCTGGGAAAACTGAGGATGAGAGAGTGATCGTGATAGGCGGAGAGTGTCTGCTGAGACTCGCCTATCAAGTAAGGAACAGGAAGAGACCGCGGAATTCGAACGATGGACGCCGCGGAATTTGAACGATGGACGCCACAGCCGCAACTTCTTTACAGGTAATAATTACAATGTAAAAATTTCTTTTTACAGGGAACAGTGGGGCATTGGCTTATACTCAGGTCAGTGAGGTTTCCCAGTTTTTTGGGCAACATTAGGTACCTCGGCTTATACTCGAGTCCGCTTATACTCGAGTATATACGGTAGTTAGTTACAAATTACTTCTCCCAAAAAGTAATTGCGTTAGTAACTCAGTTTTACTACATTGAAAAAGTAATTCGTTACTCGGCAAAGTAACTGACTTTTTTTTTGAGGGCACATAGCACATCGGGCACATAGCACATCAGGGCACATGATAGCACATCAGGGCATGGGGCACATAGCACATAAGAGCACATAGCACATCAGGGCATGGGGCACAGGGCACATAGCACATGAGGGCACATCAGGACATGTGGCACATAGCACATCAGGGCGGGGCACATAGCACATCAGGGCAGGGCACATAGCACATTGTTTACCAGCCATGCAGAGTAGAGCAGGAAGCGTGTGTAATAAGTTCTCTCTCATGTCACGGCACTGACGGCAGTCACGCTACTCCCCGGCGGCCCCTCCTCTCTTCTCGTCCATCCCAGATGATGTCACAAGCAAATGGGGATGGACGAGAAGAGAGGAGGGGCCGCGGGGAACAGCGTGACTGCCGTCGGTGCCATGACATGAGAGAGACCCGGTAATAGAGGAGAGGAGGAATTACACCACTGCCATCTAGTGGCGGTAGATGTAATTGGGGTAACGCCGCCCAAGTAATGGTAACTGCGTTACCATGAGGGGAAGAGTAATCAGTTAGATTACTCGTTACTTTCTAAAGTAACTGTGTTAAGTAACTCTGTTTATTCTAACTCAGTTACTTACATCACTGCTGGCTAGTAAACCAGCTGATCTCAGTTTGATCAGCTGCTTTGGAGGGCAAAGGAGAGATCTGAGGTCCAGGAGACCCCACATCTCTCAGTAAGAGTAGCAGTCACTGCCCATGCTATCAATGTTATTTATATCTTGTGATAACAATAAAGCTAATAAAAAAAAAATGTAAGAGACCGTAGAAAACAAAAATAAAGTGAAATAAAATAAAAAAAGTTTAAAGCACTAACATGCTGCTGTGTTTTTGTGCAAATGCGAAAGCACATGTAGATCCTGGACGCATATGTAAACTGTGATTGTACGTACCACATATCTGAAGTATCATGGTGAATGTCCAAATGAGAGAAATAATTCTAGTGCCAGACCTCCTGTTTAACTCTATTACCTTCTTCCAATATAGGTGCAGCTTCAGGCACTGCTATAGCAGGTCTATCAAATCCCTGTGGTCCCTGCAGCACCTAGAACAGGTGGGATCAGATTGTACCCACATGCGAGCCAACTTGGCCAGCGTGTAGTGTACCCACAAATTATTTATAATTGGGAAAAACGTTGAACCACATTGAGGGAGCACTGTGTAACTGCTTGCAATGCGTCTTCCCATTGTTCCTCCTCAAAAATTCCAACATCCCTCTCGCATTGGGTTACTGCTCTAAGAGATGACTCTGGTAGGAAGAGGTTCAGTAGCACCACATAACTTCTTGATATAAACCCTTTATATGTGGTGACCTCAAACATGTAATTAAATGGGGGGGGGCAGGTTCCAGCACCCATTGATCTACCCCCTGTTGGGCCTTTACTCTATGCTGAAGTTGCAAATAGAAGAAGTACATAGATAGATGAAGAGAGTCTGGTGAGCTTTTTAACCACTTAAGCCCCGGACCATTTGGTAGCTAAAGGACCAGAGGTGAATTCAGAATTTTGCACTGCGCTGCTTTAACTGTAAATTGTGCGGACATGCAATGTTGTACCCAAACGAAATTTGTGTCCTTTTCTTCCCACAAATAGAGCTTTCTTTTAATGGTATTTGATTGCCTCTGCGATTTTTATTTTTTGCGATATAAACGGAAAAAGACCGAAAAGTTTGAAAAAAAATGATATTTTCTACTTTTTGTTATAAGAAAAATCGAATAAACTCAATTGTAGTCATATATTTAGGCCAAAATGTATTCAGCCACATGTCTTTAGTAAAAAAAATGTCAATAAGCGTATATTTATTGGTTTGCGCAAAAGTTATAGCGTCTACAAACTAGGGTACATTTTCTGGAATTTACACAGCTTTTAATTTATGACTGCCTATCTCATTTCTTGAGATGCTAAAATGGCAGGGCAGTACAAAACCCCCCCAAATGACCCCATTTTGGAAAGTAGACACCCCAAGGAAATTGCTGAGAGGCATGTTGAGCCCATTGAATTTTTTTTTTTTGTCCCAAGTGATTGAATGACAAAAAAAAAATTACAAAAAGTTGTCACTAAATGATATATTGCTCACACATGCCATGGTTATATGTGGAATTGCACCCCAAAATACATTCTGCTGCTTCTCCTGAGTACGGGGATACCACATGTGTGGGACTTTTTAGGAGCCTAGCCACGTACGGGACCCCGGAAACCAAGCACCACCTTCAGGATTTCTAAGGGCGCAAATTTTTGATTTCACTCCTCACTACCTATCACAGTTTCGAAGGCCATAAAATGCCAAAATAGCACAAAACCCCCCCAAATGACCCCATTTTGGAAAGTAGACACCCCAAGCTATTTACTGAGAGGCATGTTCAGTCCATGGAATATTTTATATTTTGCCACAAGTTGCGGGAATATGACAAACTTTGTTTTTTTTGCACAAAGTTGTCACTAAATGATATATTGCTCACACATGCCATGGGCATATGTGAAATTACACCCCAAAATACATTCTGCTGCTTCTCCTGAGTACGGGGATACCACATGTGTGGGACTTTTTGGGAGCCTAGCCGCGTACGGAACCCCAAAAATCAAACACCGCCTTCAAGGTTTCTAAGGGCATAAATTTTTGATTTCACTCCTCACTACCTATCACAGTTTTGAAGGCCATAAAATGCCAAGATAGCACAAAACCCCCCAAAATGACCCCATTTTGGAAAGTAGACACCCCAAGGAAATTGCTGAGAGGCATGTTGAGCCCATTGAATATTTTTTTTTTGTCCCAAGTGATTGAATAATGACAAAAAGAAAAAAAAATGTACAAAAAGTTGTCACTAAATGATATATTGCTCAAACATGCCATGGTTATATGCGGAATTGCACCCCAAAATACATTTTGCTGCTTCTCCTGAGTACGGGGATACCACATGTGTGGGACTTTTTGAGAGCCTAGCCGCGTACGGGCCCCCGAAAACCAAGCACCGCCTTCAGGATTTCTAAGGGCACAAATTTTTGATTTCACTCCTCACTACCTATCACAGTTTTGAAGGCCATAAAATGCCAAGATAGCCCAAAACCCCCACAAATGACCCCAGTTTGGAAAGTAGACACCCCAAGCTATTTGCCGAGAGGCATGGTGAGTATTTTACAGCTCTCATTTGTTTTTGAAAATGAAGAAAGACATATATTTTTTTTTTTTTTACATTTTTAAAACTTTGTGACAAAAAGCGAGATCTGCAAAATACTCAACATACCTCTCAGCAAATAGCTTGGGGTGTCTACTTTCCAAAATGGGGTCATTTGGGGGGTTTTGTGCCATCTGGGCATTCCATGGCCTCCAAAACTGTGATAGGCAGTGAGGAGTGAAATCAAAAATTTACACTCATAGAAATCCTGAAGGCGGTGCTTGGTTTTCGGGGTCCTGTACGCGGCTAGGCTCCCAAAATGTCTCACACATGTGGTATCCCCGTACTCAGGAGAAGCAACAGAATGTATTTTGGGGTGCAATTCCACATATAACCATGGCATGTTTGAGCAATATATAATTTAGTGACAACTTTTTGTACATTTTTTTTTTTTTCTTTTTGTCATTATTCAATCACTTGGGACAAAAAAAAAAATATTCAATGGGCTCAACATGCCTCTCAGCAAATAGCTTGAGGTGTCTACTTTCCAAAATGGGGTCATTTGGGGGGTTTTGAACTGTCCTGGCATTTTATGCACAACATTAGGAAGCTTATGTCACACATCATCCACTCTTCTAACCACTTGAAGACAAAGCCCTTTCTGACACTTTTTGTTTACATGAAAACATTTTTTTTTGCAAGAAAATTATGTTGAACCCCCAAACATTATATATTTTTTTAAAGCAAAGGCCCTACAGATTAAAATAGTGGGTGTTGCATTTTTTTTTCCACACAGTATTTGCGCAGCGATTTTTCAAACGCATTTTTTGGGGGAAAAACACACTTTTTTTATTTTTAATGCACTAAAAAACACTATATTGCCCAAATGTTTGATGAAATAAAAAAGATGATCTTAGGCCGAGTACATGGATACCAAACACGACATGCTTTAAAATTGCGCACAAACGCGCAGCGGCGAGAAACTACATTCATTTTTAAAAGCATTTAAAAGCCTTTACAGGTTACCACGTTAGATTTACAGAGGAGGTCTACTGCTAAAATTACTGCCCTCGATCTGACCTTCGCGGTGATACCTCACATGCATGATGCAATTGCTGTTTACATATGACGCTAGACCGATGCTTGCGTTCGCCTTTGCACAAGAGCAGGGGGGGACAGCGGTGCTTTTTTTTTTTTTTATTATTTATTTTGCTTTTTTATTTTATTTTTAAACTGTTCCTTCCATATTTTATTATTTTTTTTTATCATTTTTATTGTTATCTCAGGGAATGTAAATATCCCCTATGATAGCAATAAGTAGTGACAGGTACTCTTTTTTAAAAAAAAAATGCGGGGTTAGACCCTAGATCTTTCCTCTGCCCTCAAAGCATCTGACCACACCAAGATCGGTGTGATAAAATGCTTTCCCAATGGCGCTGTTTATATCCGGGGGGGCATCCCTCCCACTGCTTGTAAAAGCAGTCTAGAGGCTAATTATCTGCTAGAATTGCTTTTACATGAAAGCCGGCCACTGGCTGAAAAGAATGATACCAAGATGATACCTAAACCTGCAGGCATCATTCTGGTATAAACATTCAAAGTCCAGCAACATACCAGTACGTTGCTGGTCCTTGTTGGACATGTATTGTAATCTTTTTTTTCATGCAGCCTGTTGGCTGAATGAAAAAAAGAGATTGATCGGTGGGTATGCCCACCATTAGAATACCTCCCTTCATCCACCCACTTCTAATGATGGGCATATATGCCGAAGCATGGGGGCATCCTCCCGCAAAAAAGTTATGCCGCGTACACACGGTCGGACTTTTCCACGGGCAAGCCTTCGTCGGAATTTCGACCGTTTGTACGCGGCATAAAAGGTTATGCCGCGTACACACGGTCGAACTTTTCCACGGGCAAGCCTCCGTCGGAATTTCGACCGTATATACGCGGCATTAGGAGCAAAATCGCTCCTCCGCCCCTGCTGCCCCCATGCTTCGGCATATATGCTCTTTTTTTAACTGTGGTGGTGAAATCACCTTCTACAGCGTTGGAGTCACGGCTTTATGTATCGTGGGAGCAAACGCTGTTGCTGTCAAGATAAATAAATCCGCGATGCAACTGAATGGCGTACCTGCTAAGCAAATGATGGTTAACATTAAAACAAAGTAACATTACATTACAACAGTAAGACCTTACCATACCATACCTGCAAAGCAAATACCAAAACAAAACCTAGTAAAAAATAAAACATTTTTTTAACGCAACCTGTGCCTAAAATATATATATGCCGAAGCATGGGGCATCCTCCCGCAAAAAAGTTATGCCGCGTACACACGGTCTGACTTTTCCACGGGCAAGCCTTTGTCGAAATTTCGACCGTATATACGCGGCATTAGGAGCAAAATCGCTCCTCCGCCCCTGCTGCCCCCATGCTTCGGCATATTTGCTCTTTTTTTTTAACTGTGGTGGTGAAATCACCTCCTACAGCACTGGAGTCACGGCTTTATGTATCGTGGGAGCAAACGCTGTTGCTGTCAAGATAAATAATTCCGCGCTGCAGTTGAATGGCGTACCTGAAAACAAAAAATTACATACCTGAAAAGCAAGCATGATAAAACATTGCAGAATGGAATACAGTAAAAAAGAGCAGAACAATAGAGAGAAAATAGAGAGAGCGAGAGAGAACAATAAAACGACAACTATTTTTGGTTTTTTTATTTTATATTTTTTTTGTGTTTTTGTTTTTTACGTTTTTTTTTTTCTTTTTTACACTTTTTTTTTAAACTTTAACAACTGTAATGGATCGGGTCTCTCAAAATGTAATGGCATCTTGGGAGACCCTGTGTAAGTGTGTCCTAGTCTGTGAAATGCTGTACCCTACGTTAAAACTTCACTTTTGAGTGGTAGCGTTCAAAACATTCACCAAGGCAAAGACCAGGTTTGTCAGGACAGAGTGGACAATAATAACGGGTGTCACGCCTAAATCCGCGCTTGCTACAGACACGACATCTTTTTTGGGGGGCTCGTTGGGTAGGGGTACTCGGGAGGAGATGCGTATAATGCCTCTCATGCAGCCGGCTTACTGCATTTGGTAGGGGATGGTGAGGTGCAGAACCGCCTGGATACAGGAGTATCATCCTGGAATTTTAGAAGAGATAAAGTCCCGCCTGAAGCTCTGTATAGCACATGAGCGTTCAGCAAAGCCAATTGGAATAAGGATAGAGACACTTTTTTGTACCAGCATCTCGCCTTACGGTCAATTAGATACGGCGCCATCAACTGGTCGTTGAGGTCCACCCCTCCCATATTTTTGTTATATTCTTGGACACAGAGGGGTTTCTCCACAACACCAGTCGCCGTACGAATTTGGACTGTCGTGTCTGCATGAAGGGAGGTAAGAAGGAAAACATTCTTATTGTCCCTCCACTTCATAGCGAGCAAGTTATTACACTTCACGCAGGCTCTCTCCCCCAGCCTAAGACGGGCATCTACAAGCCGCTGGGGAAAGCCCCGGCGATTAGGTCGCACGGTACCACATGCTCCAATCTGATGATCAAACAAGTGACTAAACAGTGGCACGCTCGTGTAATAATTGTCCACATACAAGTGGTACCCCTTTCCGAATAAGGGTGACACCAAGTTCCACACTATCTTGCCAGCGCTCCCTATGTAATCCGGGCAGTTGACCGGCTCAACCTGACTATCTTTTCCCTCATAAACCATAAAGCTCCATACATAGCCTGTTGCCCTGTCACAGCACTTATAGAGCTTGACCCCATATCTGGCACGCTTGCTGCGAAGGTACTGCTTGAAAGCCAAGCGGCCAGAAAATTTAATCAGGGACTCATCAACGCAGACAGCTTGATCGGGAATAAACAAGGCTGCAAAACGTTAGTTGAAGTGGTTTATGAGGGGCCGAATTTTATAGAGCCGGTCGTATTCAGGGTCCCCACGTGGACGACAAAGTTCATTGTCGTTGAAGTGCATGAACCGCAAAATCTGCTCGTATCGTTTCCTGGGCATGGAGGCAGAGAACACGGGCATGTGGTCAATTGGGTGCGTGGACCAATAAGCACGCAATGACGGGAATTTATGTGTGCCCATGTTGAGGGAAAGGCCCAGAAAGGTCTTAAATTCGGAAACCGTAATTGGTTTCCAATCTTTGGCAATGGAAGGCAAATGGGGATTAGCGGCGATGAATTGACCAGCATATAAATTACTCTGGTCCACAATAGATCTATAGAGATCTTCCGTGAAAAACAGCGAATAATAATCGATTGGCATAAAATCAGCTGTTTCCACCTGAATACCGGGTTGGGCAGTGAATGGGGGAATTCTGCAGGAAGAGCACTATGGGTACGACGGGCCTGCCTTTGTCTTCTTATTGGTGGCAGCGGGACACTACTTGTGCTTGCCACCTCGCCAGCTTGAACTGCACTTATGGGACTCGCCACATCACCACGTGATACTGCAGTGCTGGATGTACGCCCAGGCTGTACTAGGCCGCTGGTGCTTGCCAATTCACCAGAAGGAATAGCGGCACTAGTACTCCTCTGCTCCATGATACGAGAGCCCTGCGGTTCTTGCTCCTCAACAACCTCAGAAGATCGGGATCGGGTACGCCTGACCTTAGCAGGGACCTCAACTTCGTCGTCAGAGCTATCTGACGTGGGGCCGCTGACGTCACTGTCTTCTACGGGAAGATATTCTGAGCCTGAATCTGACAGATACGTGACCTCCTCTTCACTATCTGTCATGCTCAGAATCTCGTAGGCCTCTTTACTAGTGTACCTTCGACTTGCCATTTTGGGCTCTAAATTTAGGGGTACACTAGTAAGAATCACAGGAAAAAAAGCACCCGACTGTCATCAGCAAATATATCAAACGCTACAAAAAAAACTGTTAGCGGGCGCAGGGATCAGGATTGTCTCTGCGAACGCTGCAGTTATGTGTTTTGTGTTTGGTAAGTGACAGTGATCGATCGATACTGCACTTGGGTGGGCTGGGCTGGGCTGGGCGGAGGGGCTAAACGCAGGTGCTAGCAGGTATCTGGGCTGATCACGCTAACACTGGGGACGCTAGTATAGATCTGATCAGATACTATACCACTAAGGGAGGTGTATGCTTTGCGCGTGGGTGTTAGCGTTACTGGCACTAACCTAACGCTGCCTGGGGCGACGCAGACCCTCTCTGGCGCAAAACCTAATTGATCTCACCCGCCGGGCGATCAGGGGGTTAAACCTTTATTGGGTTATATACGGCGGGTGCCCTGATGCTATAAAAAGCAAACTAACCAACCAGTGTCACCCGTAACCTTTATATGGTGATCACTGGTGAAAGGGTTAACTAGGGGCAATCAGGGGGTTAAAACCTTTATTAGGTTAAATATGGGGGTACCCGACGCTATATAAAAACCTGACGGGTTACCTAAATAACTAAATAACTAACTGGGTAACCAGTGTCACCAGTGACGCTTATGCGGTGATCACTGGTGAAAGGGTTAACTCTAGGGGCAATCAGGGGGTTAAAATAATATATGGGGGTACCTGACGCTCTAAAAACCTGCGGCAAAACTAAAAATAAATAACTGGCTATCTAGGGCACCACCGGCACTAAATACAGCGATCAAAAATACGATCGCTTAGTGACGCTGGCGTTAGGGGGTGAAAGGGTTACCTGGGGGGCGATCAAGGGGTTAAACCTTTATTAGGGGGGGTTAGGGGGCTACCCTGGACCTAAAGGGGCCTAAACCTAACTGCCCTGCAACTTTTTACTATCACAGATGACACTAAATGCAGTGATCAGTAAAATAAATGATCACTGCAATCAGTGACACTGTGATTGGGGGCTGGGGGGTGACCTGGGAGTGACTGGGGGGTGAAATGTGTGCCTATGTGTACCTATGTGTCAGTGGACTGTTGGTGCACTAACCTGCTTCCTCTCTCCTCGGCGCCGGAATCGAAAAGACCGCCGCAAGGGAGATGACATCACTTCCTCCTGCCTGTGTTTACATCACATGGCGGAGGAAGCATTTTCATTGGCCGGGAGCGATCGCGAGGGGGTGGCCGAAATCGAATGGTCACCCCCTCATCTCTGATCGCTCCCCAACGATAAACGGCCGCTCACTGTATAGGAGGGGGGTCCGATCGGACCCCCCAACTGTACAAAGGCGATCACGTACACTCTACGTGATTGTGCCTGTCGGTGCCATTCTGCCGACGTATATATACAGTGAGCGGTCGTTAAGTGGTTAATATTACTTTTTATTTTATTTTTACTCCAAAGCACAATATAAATCTGAATATGCATGAATAAATTACACCTATTGCCATAGAGGAACTTTAGACCAGAGCTGTTTCTTGCAGAATTCTTACCCAGATTTAGTAACTGCAGTTCATGGGGTTGATTTACTAAAGACAAATAGGCTGTTCACTTGGCAAGGTAATTTTTTGGCTTAGTGAATGTGGTGAAAATACATTTTGCAAAGAATACCCAATCACATGCAAGGGAAAAAATAAATAAAAAAACGTTACTTGCACATGATTGGATGATGGCAAGCCTAACCTCTTTGACTAAGCTAAGGGAAATTCCCCTGCAAAATGAACAGCCTGCTACCATTTAGTAAATCAGCACCATGTATCTACATGTCCACTCCTTGGCAGTGAGCAATGACAGTTCAAGGACTTGGACAGATATACATGAACAAGACATATGGTTTATACATGGTTTACAAAATTCATTCTTTTTCATTCCTACTTTCCAACATTGACTCTTTTAAAAAGCAACAGTTCTATTGTCATAAATAATTTGCTAAATATGCATTACTAGTCAAATATCAGACCTTGCTAAAGATATTGAACTTCTAATATGAAAATATAGCATCTTACCCAAGAGAGTGAAGATACATATAAGCCAGGAGCAAACGTCCATTTCTGAAATATCTGGCACAGCAAATAAACCACAAGACTCCCTCTTTCTGAAACCACACCACAAATGAAGTAAAAGAGAGGAACCAGACAGTTTGTACAATGTCGATTGTGTAATGTGCTGAGCTAGACTTTATTAGGGCTAAATGTAGAATTGATCACAGAAGGAGAATTTTGTGTGTGAAGAAATTGCATAATCCTGGCATGATGTGAAAGGAGACCAAAGTGGTACATAGTGATAGTTTGTACCTTTAGCTCTGAGGTGACATGAACACAATACTAAACTTTAAATAGAACTCTAGTCCAAAATTAAAAAATATAGTGTAGTTATGTATTCATTAAAATCTTTATACGTATTGTAGCGGGGTCCCCAAATGTAACCCCACTATACCTATGTAGCGTTACCCCCAGCTAAGAGAGCCGCTGGTATGATTTTCGGGCCTGTAACACACCGCTGTCAACCCCCAGCAATTGGCTCTACCCTCCCTTGGCACAGCTAGTAGGGGATGATAGGATTGTGAGGCCTGCAACTTTAGGCAACACAATCCAGCAACAAAACCACACACAGTGATATAGCGGACACTGACCGTTTCTTCTGCACAGTAATAACACCAACAACTAGTCTGCTTAATCCTGCTAATTTTACTGAAGGAAATGATTAAACAGATTAAAACAGTACACTTTAGTATATGCAGAGCCGTGCAATAAAAGGTGTTCAGCAATAGACAGATATACAATCCTGTACAAAGATAACTAACAGGCCCCCTTGCAGCTCTCCTCCCTCGTGGGCAAGATGGCACCCAGCAATGTCTACACTGATAAGTCAGGCCTGACTGTAACTATGTGTAAGTTCTGTAGAGAAGAATCTTCGCTAGCAAATGGTGGTGCACTTTTGATGACAAAATTGTAATCCACAGGAATAAAGGTTGACAAACTTGGTGAACAAGGATAAAGTCACCAATGCTACTCAATGCACTGTCCCTCCGGTGTGCGTATGCAAACTCTAACGGGTGAGTCCCGAACAACAAACACTGGGCCTAGAGATCCTGTACTAATCTCTGAGCAGGTGCTCTCTCACCCAACCAGACCATTCCATGTCCGTATCTTCCGTTGCTGTGTCTCGGTACACAGGTTCCACGACACCCGGGTCTTCGGTCCTCCTGGAAGTAGTGGATGGATAGCAGGATGCGATGTCCCTCAGGCTCCTTTGGTGGAAATGGAAGGCTCTTTGGAAACACAGGGCCTTGGCTTCAGGCCCTGTCCGGAACAACAGACTCAGCACAGAGTTCCACTTGCTGGGCGGGCGATGTTCAAAGAGACCGTACTCCGGTCCGCCCCTCGGTTAAATAGCCCACCCCAGCAGTCCTTGCGCGGGGCAATGCACCCTGGGTATGGTAGTCTCTGAGTTCGTCAAGCAACACCCCGCTACACACTCCCCCCACTTAAAATCTTTGGTCCCCAAAGATAAAATTAGCATTATTTACAAGCAATACAGTTTATGGTTGCAAAGGAGCTGGGCAAAGGAACCTCCCACCAAACTTGGTAAGGGAGATTGTCTTGTCTACAGGTCATATTGGTGGAAGTGACCTGCGTAACTTTGCCAGAGAGTGAGCTGGGGTTGCCCTCCACCAAATGCACAGTGGAGGGGCCAGGTTTCTCTATTGTCCTTCTTGCAGTCACTACAGTATCTTCAGAGCATTCTCCCATCTGAGTGTAAGTTTGTTTTCGGGGAGGGCGAATAGCTCTTTTCACTCTTTTGTTCCCTGGGGGCTGAGGTATCAGGTACAATGGGTTCTTCCTTCCACTGGGACAGGTGTAATGGATCCTGCTGCTTCAGGGGCATCCAACTCTGGTGCAGAGAGGTACAAAGAGTCTCTTGGGTCTTCAGCTGGGATCGACTCTAGGGCATCTTCCCATTCCTCAGTTAGAGTACACGATGGAATGAACTCAGCAGCTACAGCATTTAGGGTGCCATTGATGGTAACTTCACAGGGTGAAGGATCCATGACCATGGGTTCAGTTGTCTGAGTGGGCCATAGCCAGTTCAGTTCCATTTCCTCATCTTCACTCTGGTCTGTGGCATTCATCTCTCCTGACTGAGTTGTTTGAGATCTGGTGTTGGGCCTAGGGGTATTGGAGGTTGAAGGTGATTCAGGAGAATCCGGAGTAGAAGGTGTCTGGACTGCTTCGGAGAGAGGCAGTAAGTGGTTCCTGTGCCAGGTTTTCAAGGGTCCCACTTTTCCTTCAGGTTTCAGCTGGTACACAGGCAAGCCAGGCAATTTTTTACAGATTATATACGGCTATGATTTCCATCTGTCAGCAAGCTTATGCTTTCCTGGAACACCAAGATTCCGCAACAGCACTCTGTCTCCTGGTTGCAAGTCATGGATCCGGACTCTGAGATCAAAATTTCATTTGTTCTGGGCTCCTCTCTGGTCAGAAGTGGCCTGTGCCTTCTCATAAGCCAGTCTTAAGCTTTTCTGCAGCCTGTCCACGTATCCCTTGTATGAAGCAGCCGATGTGTGGTCTATTGAAGTACCAAAGGCCAGGTCTACAGGTAGTCTTGCTTCTCTACCGAACATTAATCTGTAAGGGGAGTATCCGGTGACATCACTAGTTGTGCTATTGTAAGCGTGCACTATGGCGGCTATATGCTTGCCCCAATGTTGTTTTTCCTCGCTACGGGTCCCCAGCATATTTAACAAAGTTCTGTTAAACCTTTCTGGTTGGGCATCACCTTGTGGGTGATAAGGGGTTGTGCGAGTCTTCTTTATGCCTAGGGAATCCAACAACGTCTGGATCAGTCGACTTTCGAAGTCCCTCCCTTGATCCGAGTGAAGGCGTTGAGGTAGTCCGTAATGTACGAAATACTTCTCTACGAGTATCTTGGCCACAGTGGAAGCCTTCTGGTCTTTAGTTGGAAAAGCCTGGGCGTATCGGGTGAAATGGTCAGTTATTACCAGAACATTTCCATGTCCACCCAAATCAGGTTCCAGACAAAGAAAATCAATGCATACCGAGTCCAAGGGCCCTTGGCTTTGTAGGTGGCCCATTGGGGCAGCTTGATGAGACAGTGTTTTCCTTTGTATACAGCGAGCACATGAGTGACAGTATTCCTCCACTTCAGCCCACATACAGGGCCAATATCTGCTCCTTATGAGCTGGAAGGTTCTCTCTGCTCCTAGATGGCCATGGTTGTCATGTAGGGCAATCATAACAGTGTTTCAGTGTTTTCCGGCAGGAATAGTTGCCCCTTGTCTCCCAGGTCATCAGAGGGGCCCCTTCAGTAGACCACCCCTTGATGCACCTGCAACCAGTCCCATTCCTTGCGCAGTAAGCGGGCCTCCTTTGAGGGATTATGCAAGAGTCTGTCCGGATCATGGTCTTCTAAGGCTTAGGCTAAGGCTTCCAAAGCCAATCTTCCCAATGGGTCTTCCAACTGGTCCCGTCTTATATCCTTCTTTGATAGTTTGGGCAGGTCCTCTTCACCAATCTTAGAGTTACATCACAGTAATATTTGGGCACTCCAACAACTGAGACTCCAATTTCTTCTACTCTGGATCCTCCACTAGCCTGGAGCTCTGCTCCCTGACACAAAGCCCGTACCCCCTCTGCGGTTACCTGGGTTCAGTCTTCTGCCATGCAAGTGGGAGCATGAGATCTTCGGGACAAGGCATCAGCATCTCGGTTTCCAGTCCCAGGCCTGTACTTCAGGCTGAAATTGAACCCTGAGAGGGCTGCCAACCAACGGTGTCCGGTGGCATCCAGTTTTGCTGTGGTTAGAAGGTAAGCAAGTGGGTTATTTGTCTGTTTTAACCACAAAGTCAGCTCCATATAAGTAGCCCTTCTTTAGTTTGTCCACCACAGCCCACTTCAAGGAGAAAAACTCCAACTTGAGGGTGGGGTAATTCTTTTCAGCTGGGGTTAAACTCCTACTCACATAAGCAACGGGTCTTAGCTGCTCTTCATACTCCTGATATAATACTCCTCCCAGACCATCGTGGCTGGCATCCACATGTAATTCATAGGGCTTTTGGGTGTCCGCATAGGCCAGGACAGGGGCAGTGGTCAAACTCTGCTTCAGCTTAGTGAAAGCCTCTTCACACTTTTCAGTCCACTGGTCTTCCACTGACTCCCCCGGTTTCCTGGGGCCTGAGTCCTCCTCCTCTCCATCTGTCTTCAACAGCTCGTTCAGAGGCTTGGCAATTCTTGCAAACCCCTCCACAAACCTGCGATAGTAGGAGCAGAACCCCAGAAATGAACTAAGCTCAGTCACTGTGGTGAGCCAGGGCCAGGAGGTGACTGCCTCCAATTTGTCTGGATCTGTAGATACTCCTTATTCAGACACTATGTGTCCCAGGTAATGGACTGAAGACTGGTAGAACTGGCACTTTTCCCGGGAGAGCTTGAGTCCCTCATCACTGAGTCTCTTCAAGAACTTCTCTAGCCTCTCCTTATGCTCCTCCAGAGTCTTCCCAAAGTAATGATGTCATCTAGGTATACTAGGACTTCAATGAGGTTCATGTCCCCCACCGTCTTGTCCATCAACCGCTGGAGAGTGGCAGGGGCTCCCGACAGACCTTGAGGCATACGGTCGATTTCATAGAACCCCACCGGGGTAATGAAGGCTGTCTTCTCTCTGTCTTCTGGGTGCATTGGGATTTGGTATTACCCGCTCTTCAGGTCCATTACACTGAACCATTTTGCTCCGGACAGACTCTGCAGAGCATCCTCTATTCTTGGGGTGGTGTATTGGTCAGGTATTGTCCTCCTGTTGAGGGTCCTGTAGTCTATACAGAGTCTCAATGACCCATTCTTCTTCCTGACTACCACGTTTGGAGAGGCATAGGGGCTCCTGGATTCCCGGATAACACCAGTTCAGTTCTCTTGAGCTCTGCAAGTTGCTCATGCAGATCTTCCAAATCAGCCAGGGGGACTCGCCGGACTCTCTCCCTAAAAGGTTTGTCTTCTTGTAGACGGATCTTGTGAGTGGCACTTTTTGCACATCCTACATCAAACTCATCCTTGGAGAAGATCTTCCGCCACTTCGCCAACTGGGCCCTGGCCCTCTCCTTCCATGCCGGGGGTAGGGCCGGGTTCTCCGAAGTGGGTTCCCCTCCTTCTTTCTTCTCCAAGTCGGGCAATGCAATTGGGGTAGCAGGATTCACTTGGCCCAACAGCATCCGGGCTGGAATCTTCACAGGTGAGTCAGTGGTGTTTCTGATGCTCACTGGCACCCTGCCGTTTGCCTTCTTCAGGACTCTCAGCGGGACTACTTCGGGGATCACCTCCAGTCCTGGGTGGGTACCCAGAGGGTCTGGTTCCAGGACCACAAAAGGGCCAGGTTGTTCCCAGATGAGCTTCACAGTGGCCCTCAAGCAGGCTACTTCACCAGGCTGCAACACTCTCTCTCTCTTCTCCAGTCTCCAAACTTTCCCCACCCCCTCTTCTGGGGCCTTCTGCTCCAAGATCAATCGCTGATAGGCCAAATGCAACATGGGGTGGATTCTGGCTGTTGAGACGCCCTGCTCTTGTACTAGAGGGGCCAGTAGTCTCCTGACCAGGTCAGTGTTGGTTCTTATTATCAGAGAACTTTTGTTGGCCCCTGGTGGGTAGGGACAGACTACTGCCAGGGTGTCAAAGACCTCTGCCTCTCCTGCTACCGAGGGGTCAAAAGCCAATCTAATCGGGAGGTAACCGTCATAAGGAAAGCTCTGGGTGCCAATTCCCCATATTTCCAAGTCTTCTAACTTCTGCAAGGGCAAATGTCTCAGATGCTTTTGGTAGAAATCCCGATACAGGAGGCTTACTTGAGCCCCTGTATCCAGAATGGCCTTCATGTAGACTCCGTCCACTTGAATGGGGACCACTGGGGAGGGTCCCACTAACTTGGCTGGAAACTTCTTCGGGGAGGCCTCTTTCCCTGGGCCCATGGTTTTGGCCTTTTGGTGTTTTTTCTTTTTCCATCTTTTCCTGGATCTTAATCCCTGTTGGGCCTGGTATGCATTGATTTCTTACGATTTTGGGGGTTTTACCTCCAGGTGAGGGGTATTAAGTGTTTCTGATGGGAAATTATTCCCCTCACTTCTTGGTTTTTCTTGCTTTCTAATTCCAATGGAGCTTGCTGGAAATGGTGGGCACCCGGTTGACTCCTTCACCGGGGCCCTCTGGAGTTTTCCGCCGGCTGGCGGTAGTTGCCTCGGGTCTTCCTTGGACTGGGGCACATTCGCCCAAAATGGCCAATTCCTCCACAGTTAAAGAAAACATCTTCTCCTCTATCCCGCGGGAAGACTGGTGTTGAAACGCTCTGGTACAGCTCTTTCTTGACTTCTTCTTTTTCTCCAACTCCTGAGTTCTTGGCCATTAAAGAGGTCAGTAGTAAAAAGAACCAGACAGCGCAAAACCAACCTATCACAATGCTGCTGAACACTGAAGGTCAATATAAAAAAATCCTTAAATGAAACGTATATGAAAAAAGCAGTGCAGCGCTAAAATTGCATTATAATAAAGACGTCCAAACAGTACAAGAGTTCAGAATTTATAGGAAAATATTGATGAGTGGAACATCAAGAAGATAGAAGGATCCTCTAATCGTGAAACAGGGTGATTGATAATGATCGTAAGTGAAGTCACTTCCGTGTATAACCGCCACCAGGTGTACAGGCCGCTCACCTTAAAGCATGGACCTCAGTTTTACCAGAAGGTCAAAACTGCAGTCCCTTAACAAGGGTAATATTAAAGATGAGAGGGTAGTCCTCATACGATCCTTCAATCACAGTCCTCACTCACTCGGTAATATCCAAAACGAACTCATACGTTAGCGTAGTTACATGCAAAATTCCAAAAGAAATACATAGTGCTCTCCATATAAAACACTTGATTTATTGAATAAAAATTAGTTACTCACAAGCAATGCACAGATAGCCCTGTGCCAAGCTGATGTTCATGTAACAAAGGTATAAAACCAGGTAGATGGCTGTCCTGACGACATATGGCCCCTCGCACGCGTATCGTCCGTAGGCAAGGACTTCCTCAGCGAAATGTAATGGAGCCAGCATATCAGTCTCTTTATATAAGCCATATACCAGGTGTGTGCAATATCTAAAAAATGGGAATAATATCCCGCCCCTTCTATAAGGATTATGAGACAAGCGCCCCCATTGGATATTATCAGATGAGCCAAAAGACATAGGCTGACCACAATTGGCTTAAGGGCATATGGGATACAGAGTGCTTCCAGGAGGAAGCCTCCATCTGATCAACCACTGTGCCTATCATCGGCGAGTACACAGGGGATAACGCCTCCCATTCGAATTACTTCCGGGTAGGCGCTCCCCACATGATCCGCCGTCGCCATGACAGCGGTACAAACAAACTATGTTCATTTCCGCCCATAGCGTCTCCGTGACACTGGGGGCGGGGCACACTGATCACATGGTGACAGAGTGTCAGCAAGGGATGCAGGGGAAGAATCCCCTTATACGCAGAGTGTTATAACCGCTGACTACAACATCAGAAAGGGTCAAACATCTAAGAAACATCCCCCAATCTCTAACATAAATGATATATAGAAAGGGGCATGTATTGCTGCAACCGGACATTGGAATTAATGGCATATCACTAGTGCTATACACCCAGTGCTGCCATCAAGTGTCCAGAGTCAGCATTACAAATCAAATAAAAATAAAGTAAAAAGCACTGATGTCCATTAATGTCTAAAAACTGATGGGGGTACTATATCAATATGAAAATTAATATAAAATTATTGCGATCAACATATAAGTGGACCAAATGATCCGACCATATATAGGGCACAATAGTCAATAACTATGGAGATTCTGCAACATCCCCCCTCTAGTAATTACTTTAAGGGACCGTTAGGACCTCTTAATAAAACCAACAATAGTGACAAAAAGGACAACCTCTGCTTTGAGAGTAATAAAACGGTCATAAATAGACCTGTAAAATTAATATAGACGTCAGCACAACCATCTAACCTGTGTACAAATGTAACATATAAAAAACACTAAAACAAAGTAAAAATACTAGCGGTCAGAAATAAAACAATTGAGGTCAAACTCAACATTTAACCCCAATGGGACCCCCACTTTTAATTCATACACCCAAAAAGACTCTCGTCGGCTGAGATGCCGAATGAAGTTCCCTCCCCTCCAGTGGTTCGTCACCTTCTCTATCCCTCAGAACTGCAGCCCAGCTGGGCTACGGTTATGGTGGAGCCGGAAGTGTTTTGAAACATTGTGTGTAACCAACCCCCTTTTAATATTGTTGACATGTTCCCCTATCCTGACATGAAGGGGCCTGGACGTCCTGCCAACATATTGTAAGCCACAGTCACACTGTAGCAAAATTACGACCCCAGTTGTATCACAGGTAATTAGATCCTTGATCTTATAATTTTTTCCAGTTGCTGATGCCACAAATTCCTTCCGCTTCTTTAAATTCTTTCTGGCCTGTCGACATGGTGGGCAACGACCACATTTATGAAAGCCAGTCAGAAAATCAAAGATCCTATTCTCAGATTGAGTAGGGGGGTCAATGACCCCAGGGGCTAACTTATCCCTTAATGAAGGTGCTTTTTTGTAAATAAATTGTGGACGATCAGGAAGTAGGGGGCCTAAAATCCTGTCATGCTTGAGGATTGGCCAGTGCTTATGTACAATCCTCTCGAACTTTCTATACTGGATATTAAAATCAAGAATCATTCTTGTCTTAATGGGATCATTCTGATTATTCTTAGGGACATTTGACACAAGTGCTTTTCTGTCCAGATTACGAACATTCTCAATTTCTATACCTAGGTTGTTCATATCATATCCTTTTTCAATGAACCTTGAGGCCAACACCTGAGATTGTGTAGCAAAATCATCTACATTGGTGCAATTGCGCCTTAGGCGGATAAACTGACCTCTCGGTATATTGCACAACCATTTGGAATGGTGGCAGCTTTCAATAGGTATAAAGGCGTTTCTGTCTGTGACCTTAAAGTGGGTGATCATATTGATCCTATCCCCGCTTTTAGTTAGGTCAAGATCCAGAAACACCAATCTATCTGAACTGATGTTCCATGTCAGAACAATGTTCTTACTGTTGGAATTCAGCTTGGTAGCAAACCTATCAAAGCTTGCTCTATCTCCATCCCAGACCATAATGAGGTCATCAATATACCTCTGGTAGCATATCAATTGGGGGGGTTTGTTCTTATAGACGGCCTCTTCCTACCAGTGTACCATAAATAAATTGGCAACACTGGGAGCAAACCGTGCCCCCATAGCTACCCCTCTTGTCTGGAGAAAAAATTGCCTGTTGTACCAAAAGTAGTTCTTTGATAGACAAAAGGTAAGACTATCAATCAGAAAAATCTGATGTCGTCTGGACAAACCAGAAGATGCTAATGCCCAATTAACCGAGGATAAAGCATCCTCATGGCTGATAATCGTATACAATGAACTAACGTCGGCCGAAATCAGAAGGCAAGAGGACGTAATGATTAGAGACTCCAAAATTTGTCTAGCATGTTTGGTATCTTTGAGAAATGAGTTTGTCTTTGTCACCAATGGTTGGAGAAAGGTATCTATATAGTGACCAGGTCTGGAGGTGACAGAGTCTATCCCATTCACTATGGGTCTTCCGGGGGGATTAATACTGTCTTTGTGGACCTTTGGAAGAAAATAAATGATTGGTGTACGGCAAAAAAGAGGATCCAGGTAGAGTGCCTCTTTTATAGTTAACACTCCCATATGTTTCACCCTCTCTACTAGAAAGTGGAGTTCTCCTTTAAATTCCAGCATAGGATCTCTAGACATAATGCTATAAGTGTTGGTATCACTAAGGAGATTGTCCATTTCATTCTTGTAGTAAGCCTTGCTTAATACCACAAGCCCCCCCCCCCCCCCCTTGTCAGCAGGTCGTATAACTAGGTCCTTTCTCTCCGTCAGTGATTGTATACCGTTCTGGATATAGACAGGATCGTTCGCTTTACGGATTTTTTTTATTTTTTTCTTGTTTCAATAGTTTTTATTGAAAGTATTGCTAATAAAATGAACAGATAGCGTCATACATCACACTTGATATTGGATACATATTGATAAATATATACATCATGTCAAGTTGTCAAAAATGGTTAAATTGCATGACTATAATAGATGGTGAAGGTAAGGTGGTCTGTGAGGTCCCAAACCCCTAGACACCCCTAATGGGAACATTCTGCATCTAGGGGTAAATAACGAAACTCCACCCTCCAGCAGTGTCTGTGAAGGTTTAGGAAGTAGCTCATACAGCGAAAGCGTTATTAACAACCTGTGGTGGGATATGGAAGTGAAACAACATTGGAGAATGTAGAACTGTCAAGTATGAGTTTGTGCATAAGATAGTACATGTCTAAAGTAGTCATACTATCTTGAGTGTACATGTGAATGCATATGCATTCAGAGAGCATCGTATACAACTGTTTGAACGATGTGAGAACTAGAATAAAGTAGGGTAAAGTAAACAACAAAACAAAGAAAGAAGAGAAAAGAGAAAAGAGAAAAAGGGGGGGGTGGGAGGGGGGAAAAGGAATGAGGGGAGGGGAGGGGAGGGTTTAGTAGAGAGCAATATGGTAGGTCTATTAATCAGGAGTGTATCAGGTAAGCTTTTTAGCGTACCATTGAGTCCAGGGGAGCCATAGATTATAGATTTTAGAATATGATGACTTCCCCTTTGAAAAGATTGATTCATAAGCGTAGTGAGAGTGGACCAATGCTATGACTTCATTCAAAGTTGGGGAGACATTAGTTTTCCAGTTTCTGGTTATGAGTAGTCTGGTTGCTAGGAGTATGTGAGTAATGATTAATCGGAAATGTGGCGGTATTAATTCGGTATTTATATTCAGTATAGCTAATTGTGGAGTAAGTGTAAAAGGAGTATGGCATATATCTTGTATGATGCGTTCTACTTCGGTCCACAGTGTTGTTAATCCTGGACATGACCAGAACACGTGGAAAAGAGTACCTAACTGGTTACAATTCCTCCAGCAGTCGGGTGATGGGTGGGATCGAAATTTGGCCATTCTCTGTGGTGTCAGGTACCATCTTAGATGGATTTTATGAGTTAATTCCCATAGAGAGGTGCAGCTAGTGGATTTATATATTGACTTCAAGGCTGTTTGCCATTGTCGATCAGAAATCTGTATGTTCAAATCTCTTTCCCAGCCCGTGTATGGTTTGGATTTATGGAAGGTATTTTTCCCCTGCAGTGTAGAATAGATTAGGGAAGTGCCTTTGGTAGGTGTAGTAGTGTAGAAGAAGTAGTTCCACAGTTTGAGTGGCAATTCTCCTTCTAAGTTTGGGTGTGCTGTGAGACATTGTTGAATCCTATAGCAATTGAAGAAATCTAGATTTGGTGCATGTAATGTAGATTGGATTTGGGCAAAGGTTTTATGTATAATCTTAGTCCTAAGGTCTGCGGTGTCTGTTGTTTGAGTAAGTATCCATTTGGGTATAGTCAGGTCGGGCGATAATAGTTTTAGTGTTTGGACAGGTATTTGTAGTCGTTTGGTAGGTATATGATACCATTTTGTGGAGTGTAGTGTTTTCCAAGCCTGAACCGATGCTCGGATAGTCAGTGAGTACAAGTGAAGGTGAGGTTGAGTTATTGTGGAACTGAATAGCCAGTCTTTGAGGTTATGACCAGGGGTCATAATATTTTCAATGTTACCCCATAATGTGGTTGGGCGATCGGCGACCCACTCTGTCATTTGAGATAAAATGGAAGCCAGGTAGTAATCCTTGATATCTACGTATCCCATTCCTCCTGCCAGTTTGTGTTTGATGGCTTTAGGGTGACTACATCTGGGTTTTTTACCTTGCCATATGAATTGTTGTATAACGGATTGGAGAGATTTAAGGTATGAGGAAGTTAGTGGAATAGGAAGAGTGCGGAATATGTAAAGCAACCTAGGAAGAATGAGCATTTTAAAAGCAGCTAATCTACCTGACCAGGAAAATTCAAATCTTGATAATTTAGTAGTTTCTGTAATCAGCATTTGTTTAGCTTCAATGTAGTTACTATTGAAAAGAGTCTTGGTAGAGTTAGTAAGTGTTATTCCCAGATACGTTATACCTGTGACTGCCCATGGGTATGGGTAGAAATTCCGCAGGAGGTTGCTGGTGATAGCATCTAATCCAAGGTCTAGAATGTGGGACTTTGTTTCGTTCACCTTATAATAAGAAATATCACTGAATTTTTGCAATACGGATTGTACCGAAGCCAGGGAGGATATAGGGTTGGTGACCATGAGTATAACGTCGTCGGCAAATAAATTTATCTTATGTTCTAATGAACCAATTTTGAAGCCAGAGATGGAAGTGTTTGCTCTAATATGTTCGGCGAGGGGTTCCATCACTAGATTAAAATTAAGAGGTGATAGGGGGCAACCATGGCGGGTTCCATTCGAGATCGGAAATGGTTTAGACAGCATTTCAGATGTGTATACCTGAGCTGAAGGTTTTGTGTATAGGGCCATTATTGCAGAGAAAATGTGCCCTTGAAGGCCAAACTTTCGTAGTGTGGCTTGAAGATATGCCCAGTTAACTCTATCGAACGCCTTCTCTGCATCTAGTGACAGAAGCAGAGAAGGCGTTCTGGCAGAGTCTGCGTTGTGGATTATATTAATGATTCTACGGGTTGCATCAAATGTTTGCCTGCCTTTCGTGAATCCAGATTGATCCGGGTGGATCGGTGATGGCATAATGTTTACTAACCTCATTGCTATGAGCTTAGCATAAATTTTCGTGTCAATATTGAGGAGCGAAATAGGACGGAAATTTTGTGGTGAGGTAGGTTCCTTCCCCGGCTTCGGTAGGGTAATTATTAAGGCATTCAACATTTCCTGTGGGAGAGAAGAGGAGGAGGCAGCTTCATTACACATTTGCGACAAGAATGGTGCTAGAACAGTGCTGAATTGTTTATAATATTCCCCGGTGAGGCCGTCAGGACCAGGGGATTTGTTGGATGGGAGGGTTGCAATTACATCTAGAATTTCTAGTGGCGTGAATGGGGCATTCAGCGTTAATAATTGGTCAGGGGATACAGTGGGAAGATTAATTTCGTGCAAGAAAGTTTCTATATCTTCTGTGGACGGTTGGGTAATAGTAGTATCATCTTTCAGGTTATACAGTGTCTTGTAGTAGTGGCTAAACGCATCTGCTATGGCTTGGGGGTCTATCAGTTTTTGTTTAGTAGAGGGATGATAAAGATGGGAGATTTTAGTTTTAGTGTGGTGGCCTTTAATTCTAAGCGCCATGGCTTTCCCAGCTTTATTACCTGTGGAATAGTAATTAGCTTTAAATCGTTTTTGAGCTCTATTATAGGATTCTAATAATACGTTTCTAAGTTCCTGTCTGAGAAGTACTAACTGTTCCTTATGTTTAGTGTCAGGGTGTTTCTGGTTCTGGGCTTCAGTATTTTTAATTTGGGAAGTGAGGGTGTCAAGACGCTGTGATCTCCTCCTCTTCTCTCTAGCTCCAATTTGGATAAGAATCCCCCTAACAAATGCCTTATGGGCATTCCAAAGTATAGTGTTGTTTGATGTGGAGCCTTGGTTTAGATCAAAGAATTCTTCCAAATGTTTACTAATGTAGGTTGAGTGTTCGGGTGATTGTAGGATCGAGGCGTTGGTTCTCCAGATTTTCGTACGTGGGGAAGATGGTAAAGTATCAATGACGATCGATACAGGTGCATGGTCCGACCATGTGATCGTGTCAATAGATGATTCAGAGATTTTGGGCAGAGTCCATTTGTCAACAAGAAAGTAGTCAATCCTGGTATAGGAATTGTGCCTGTGGGAGAAGAATGAGTAGTCTCGTTCCGAGATGTGATGGCATCTCCACACGTCGTACAGATCAGTGTTCCTGAGGAAATGTCCCATAGGCGAGACACGGCTCCTATTGCGGGAAGAGGTGTCCAAGGAGTTGTCTGGAGCAATGTTGAAATCTCCGCATATGATGAGATTACCATGGCGAAATTTGGTGATTGTGGACATCAGTTTCGAAAGGAATCTGATTTGTCTGGTATTGGGCGCGTACACATTGACAATAGTGTATCTGGTATTGTCCATTGTACAGTCCAGAGCCAGGTATCTCCCATCCCTGTCATTTAAACTGTTATGGAGTATGAAGTTTATTGAGTTTTTGATTGCTATCATAACTCCATTCTTCTTGGTGGGACCTGGGGCTTGGTAGATGTGGCTAAAATTTTTGTTGGTACAATGCGGTTCTGCAGATTTTTTAAAGTGTGTTTCTTGAACACATAAAACGTCACATTTAGACTTTTGTGCAGTGCGCCACAGAGAAGCTCTTTTCGCCGGATGATTCAATCCTTTGGCGTTGAGTGATAGGAATTTTGGCATTTTGGATTTAAGTGTACATGTCTAAAGAAGGTAAGTATTACTCACAGTTTTGTGGACACGTTCGGCTACTCAGGAGGTTCCAGAGGGTTAGGTGCACTTGTCCGGATTGTTGTGTGCTCTCGGGGAGAAAGGATATGGGTTAAGAAAACCAGGAAAAGAAAAACAAAAGATATAAACGGAAGCGCGCAGAGAGGGGTAAACAGGAATACAGCAAAACTGACAGCAGTCAATCAAAAACGGGACTGCTGTGTTGTTGTGGGGTGTGAGTTCGTGGAGCAATTAGCACCGAGCAAGGCAGCCGGCCGGAGGCTTGAAAATATGGGTCATGTGTAACCCCGCCATTCTTAATGGGGTCAATGCATACCGCCAAAGCGGCGTTCATCAGAGGATTGGGTGTTCCTCCTGCGGCTGGGTTGTGCTGGTAGAGGAGGTTCAGGGATAATTCCCCACATGTTGAGTAGTTTGAGGCCTTCTTCTATTGTGGAGATGTGGTGTTTAACCCCATTTTTGGTGATTATGATCTTAGTAGGGAAGCCCCATTGATATGGAATCTTGTGGTTGTTAAGCGGTTTTGTAATGGTGTTAAGTTGTCTCCTCATCTGGCGGGTATGCTGTGAAAGGTCAGCGTACAGTTGGATATTGGTGTATGGGGCTGGAAGTTGACCGAGGTGTCTCGACTTTAGGAGGAGCTGATCTTTGGCGTGAAAAAAGTGTATCCTCATAAGGACATCTCGTGGCACTTCCGCCTGGAGGTGCAGGGGTTTGGGAAGGCGGTGGATTCGATTGATGATAGTTTCCATGGGGGTGAGATCTGGTAAGATCGTGGTAATCAATTTCCTGGCGTATGCGTTAAGGTCATGCGGCAGTACTGATTCAGGGACACCTCTGAGTTTTACATTATTGCGGCGGGACCTGTCCTCGAGGTCCGCCATCTTGGCCCTCATCCATTGCTGTTCTTCTTGAGTATGGTCATGGGCATCTACAAGGTCATTTACGGTTTCAGTCATCTGCCCCATTTGTTTTTCTACTAGGTGCATTTTCTGTCCCATACAGTGCATTTGTGATGAGAATCTGGTGAACATGGTGGAGATGTCATTATGAAGGGATCTGTGGAGGGAGATGAGCATCCCCTTCATGGTAGTGTCTAGCACAGGCTGGTCTGTGGTGGGGAAGGCCGCGATGGGGGATGGAGAGGCTGGGATGTGATCAGATATAGGGCTCACCTCGTTTGCTGCCGAATCTGCATCCAGCCGCATCCGCGATTTAGCAGGGCTGTTGCCGGCGGAGGAAGTGAGGGATGATGGAGAGGCATCAGGGGAGTGAGGATGTGGAGATATTTCCAGTCCACCAGCGTCCGGAAGATCTGTATAGGCCGCAGATGTTCCCTGAATAATCTCGCGGGCGCCATCTTGGATGATCGGCAGTGTGAAGAAATCTGTCAGTTTTTTAGGCTGACGATAATCTTTCCGTTTGCGGGTCGGTCCGGACATTCTGGGTTATTAGCGAGGCAATCTGGTAAGATTTGTGGGCGCTGTAGGCTATCAGAATAGCGGGGATGCTGCTCAGTATTCCGGTCGGTGCAGGAGCTGTGTAATTACACGTCCATCTTGCTCAGCGGGTAGCCACGCCCCCCCCACTTTACGGATTTTTAACGCCTCTAAATCCCTCGCCACCATATTCTTAAACACCTCAATATGCTTTGTGTCTGAGGTAGGTGGATTGAAAACGGATTTATTCCGCAAAGAAGAATGATGACCAGTCTGGCTAATTGGCGCACTCAGCGTCCTAGTGGAAGGAGTATTAAGGAAGGTCTTCTTAATGTTCAAACTACGGATACATTTCTGCAAGTTAACATACGTTTGAAATTTGTTTAAATTGCGGGTAGGGGCATATTTAAGACCCTTATCCAATACTTTAATTTCATCTTCATTAAGGGGTGTTCCACTTAAATTGAATATCCCTGCACCTATTGGGGCTTTACTCTTTTGAGTTCGCCTGCCTCCTCTTCTTCCTCTCTTGCTTTTCTTTTTCGCAGGGGCACCCCTTCCTGAGTGGGTTGTTGGGATTGAGTCCCCCGCCAGCCTCCCGGATTGGGAGGAATGAAGGGGGCACCCCTCCCTGTACCTCTCGGGGCTCCGCGAAAATCCCCTCTCCCACGGGGACCCCTGTATGCCAGGGGCGAGAAGCGATTATGTATAGGTACTTTGTTAGTGTGTTTTGACGGAACAAGACCTCCATAGGAGAAAGTATCATGATTATTCTGTGCATAACCATTCTGATAAGGGTAAGATCGATTACCTCTATCCACATAGGGACCGTTACCCTCACTCATATATGAGTAATTAGGCTGCTGTTGCTGGTAGCCACCATAAGTATCACTCCCCCTTGGAGGTGCATTATATGCCTGTTGCCGATATGGGGAATGATGGTAGCCGCCTCTCTTACCCCGTCCTCTTGTTTTTGCCCTTTTTGTTATTGAAGACTTCTTGGTACTGACCATCATTAATGGGAGTTCCTGCACCCGGATGTTCAAAATTGTCATAGACATAGACCTCACCCCCCCTGGGAGTAGGGAGTGGGGTGTCGGCCATATCCACATTAGAAGGGTCAGGATTCACCTGTGTGGAATTTATATCTGTGGATAGCACTTGCCACTTAAACACACTATTTTTTCCAAAGTCATCTAGATCTTTAATGAACTTTTTCTTCTTTTTGTTTTGAGTCTCGGTGTCCCATTTAACTAATCTATTTTTCAAGTCCGTAGATAATCTCACAAACTCCTCAGACTCCTTGAAAGGTTCCAAGGTAGTCCTCAAGTCCCTAATTTGGGCCTCTAGCATTTTCATTTTTCTTTGTTTTCTTAAGAACAAAAATTCTAATAGTTCCAAACCTTTTTTGATGAAGAAATTCCCCCATTCTGTGTTGGCCTCATCATCCATAAGACCATCGTTAGGTGGGACATCCCACCGCAGACGTCTCGGGATAATTTTCGCTACTAGGTATTGTTCAAAGGTAATGATATCCCACCAAGTCTTAACCTTTTTTTCAAAAACGTGCCCTAGTTTTCTAAAGGTGTGGGTGAGTTCATTTCCTTCCCCAGTAGTTTGATTCCTAGAGAAAATATCTCCAATTTTAACCTCCCTCTTTTCCAAATATTGGAAAATTTCCATGGTGATGCTGCTAGACTGTAATATATTGAAAAACAGAACAGTAGTAAAAAGAACCAGACAGCGCAAAACCAACCTATCACAATGCTGCTGAACACTGAAGGTCAATATAAAAAAATCCTTAAATGAAACGTATATGAAAAAAGCAGTGCAGCGCTAAAATTGCATTATAATAAAAACGTCCAAACAGTACAAGAGTTCAGAATTTATAGGAAAATATTGATGAGTGGAACATCAAGAATATAGAAGGATCCTCTAATCGTGAAACAGGGTGATTGATAATGATCGTAAGTGAAGTCACTTCCGTGTATAACCGCCACCAGGTGTACAGGCCGCTCACCTTAAAGCATGGACCTCTGTTTTACCAGAAGGTCAAAACTGCAGTCCCTTAACAAGGGTAATAATAAAGATGAGAGGGTAGTCCTCATATACCTTTCTCCAACCGTTGGTGACAAAGACGAACTCATTTCTCAAAGATACCAAACATGTTATACAAATTTTGGAGTCTCTAACCATTACGTCCTCTTGCCTTCTGATTTCGGCCGACGTTAGTTCATTGTATACGATTATCAGCCATGAGGATGCTTTATCCTCGGTTAATTGGGCATTAGCATCTTCTGGTTTGTCCAGACGACATCGGAATTTTCTGATTGATAGTCTTACCTTTTGTCTATCAAAGAACTACTTTTGGTACAACAGGCAATTTTTTCTCCAGACAAGAGGGGTAGCTATGGGGGCACGGTTTGCTCCCAGTGTTGCCAATTTATTTATGGCACACTGGGAGGAAGAGGCCGTCTATAAGAACAAACCCCCCCAATTGATATGCTACCAGAGGTATATTGATGACCTCATTATGGTCTGGGATGGAGATAGAGCAAGCTTTGATAGGTTTGCTACCAAGCTGAATTCCAACAGTAAGAACATTGTTCTGACATGGAACATCAGTTCAGATAGATTGGTGTTTCTGGATCTTGACCTAACTAAAAGCGGGGATAGGATCAATATGATCACCCACTTTAAGGTCACAGACAGAAACGCCTTTATACCTATTGAAAGCTGCCACCATTCCAAATGGTTGTGCAATATACCGAGAGGTCAGTTTATCCGCCTAAGGCGCAATTGCACCAATGTAGATGATTTTGCTTCACAATCTCAGGTGTTGGCCTCAAGGTTCATTGAAAAAGGATATGATATGAACAACCTAGGTATAGAAATTGAGAATGTTCGTAATCTGGACAGAAAAGCACTCGTGTCAAATGTCCCTAAGAATAATCAGAATGATCCCATTAAGACAAGAATGATTCTTGATTTTAATATCCAGTATAGAAAGTTCGAGAGGATTGTACATAAGCACTGGCCAATCCTCAAGCATGACAGGATTTTAGGCCCCCTACTTCCTGATCGTCCACAATTTATTTACAAAAAAGCACCTTCATTAAGGGATAAGTTAGCCCCTGGGGTCATTGACCCCCCTACTCAATCTGAGAATAGGATCTTTGATTTTCTGACTGGCTTTCATAAATGTGGTCGTTGCCCACCATGTCGACAGGCTAGAAAGAATTTAAAGAAGCGGAAGGAATTTGTGGCATCAGCAACTGGAAAAAATTATAAGATCAAGGATCTAATTACCTGTGATACAACTGGGGTCGTATATATGCTACAGTGTGACTGTGGCTTACAATATGTTGGCAGGACGTCCAGGCTCCTTCATGTCAGGATAGGGGAACATGTCAACAATATTAAAAGGGGGTTGGTTACACCCAATGTTTCAAAACACTTCCGGCTCCACCATAACCGTAGCCCAGCTGGGCTGCAGTTCTGGGGGATAGAGAAGGTGACAAACCACTGGAGGGGAGGGAACTTCATTCGGCATCTCAGCCGACGAGAGTCTTTTTGGGTGTATGAATTAAAAGTGGGGGTCCCATTGGGGTTAAATGTTGAGTTTGACCTCAATTGTTTTATTTCTGACCGCTAGTATTTTTACTTTGTTTTAGTGTTTTTTATATGTTACATTTGTACACAGGTTAGATGGTTGTGCTGACGTCTATATTAATTTTACAGGTCTATTTATGACCGTTTTATTACTCTCAAAGCAGAGGTTGTCCTTTTTGTCACTATTGTTGGTTTTATTAAGAGGTCCTAACGGTCCCTTAACGTAATTACTAGAGGGGGGATGTTGCAGAATCTCCATAGTTATTGACTATTGTGCCCTATATATGGTCGGATCATTTGGTCCACTTATATGTTGATCGCAATAATTTTATATTAATTTTCATATTGATATAGTACCCCGATCAGTTTTTAGACATTAATGGACATCAGTGCTTTTTACTTTATTTTTATTTGATTTGTAATGCTGACTCTGGACACTTGATGGCAGCACTGGGTGTATAGCACTAGTGATATGCCATTAATTCCAATGTCCGGTTGCAGCAATACATGCCCCTTTCTATATATCATTTATGTTAGAGATTGGGGGATGTTTCTTAGATGTTTGACCCTTTCTGATGTTGTAGTCAGCGGTTATAACACTCTGCGTATAAGGGGATTCTTCCCCTGCATCCCTTGCTGACACTCTGTCACCATGTGATCAGTGTGCCCCGCCCCCTGTGTCACGGAGACGCTATGGGCAGAAATGAACATAGTTTGTTTGTACCGCTGTCATGGCGACGGCGGATCATGTGGGGAGCGCCTACCCGGAAGTAATTCGAATGGGAGGCGTTATCCCCTGTGTACTCGCCGATGATAGGCACAGTGGTTGATCAGATGGAGGCTTCCTCCTGGAAGCACTCTGTATCCCATATGCCCTTAAGCCAATTGTGGTCAGCCTATGTCTTTTGGCTCATCTGATAATATCCAATGGGGGCGCTTGTCTCATAATCCTTATAGAAGGGGCGGGATATTATTCCCATTTTTTAGATATTGCACACACCTGGTATATGGCTTATATAAAGAGACTGATATGCTGGCTCCATTACATTTCGCTGAGGAAGTCCTTGCCTACGGACGATACGCGTGCGAGGGGCCATATGTCGTCAGGACAGCCATCTACCTGGTTTTATACCTTTGTTACATGAACATCAGCTTGGCACAGGGCTATCTGTGCATTGCTTGTGAGTAACTAATTTTTATTCAATAAATCAAGTGTTTTATATGGAGAGCACTATGTATTTCTTTTGGAATTTTGCATGTAACTACACTAACGTATGAGTTCGTTTTGGATATTACCGAGTGAGTGAGGACTGTGATTGAAGGATCGTATGAGGACTACCCTCTCATCTTTATTATTACCCTTGTTAAGGGACTGCAGTTTTGACCTTCTGGTAAAACCGAGGTCCATGCTTTAAGGTGAGCGGCCTGTACACCTGGTGGCGGTTATACACGGAAGTGACTTCACTTACGATCATTATCAATCACCCTGTTTCACGATTAGAGGATCCTTCTATCTTCTTGATGTTCCACTCATCAATATTTTCCTATAAATTCTGAACTCTTGTACTGTTTGGACGTTTTTAATATAATGCAATTTTAGCGCTGCACTGCTTTTTTCATATACATTAAAGAGGTCAGCATCTCTAATACTTGGGTCATCTGTGACTTTAAGACCGCCACCTCCAAGTCCCGTTCAGTGGCCATGGCGGATCTGACCCCAACTGAGGGGGGAGTAGTGGGTTTCTCGGTCACCTGTTGGTCTTTCAGCAGAGCCTCTTCATCCCTTATTATTCGCACAAGGTCCGGGTAGTTCAGGGACATGATCCCTCCAGTAGTTTTCAGATGGAGCCAGACTGGATCAGAACGCAATGCTCCCCTTAAAATCTGCTTCATCCTAGCCGCATCTATGGCTTGTGGCAGCATCCCCTTCTTAAGGACAATTTGGCACAGCATCTTGTGTAATCTGTGAACATATTCAGACAGTCTTTCTCCTAGAAGTTGAAGGGTATGCCATAGTTGCCAACATTGCAAAAAAAACATCTGGGACACTTTTTTTGTATTGAGGCGGAGCCTTGCTATAATCAGGGGGCGGGGCATTCGTTTGTAGGCGTGTCATGCTGGAGTGAAAAATGCGCCGAAAAATGGGCGTGGTTTACGCACGATAGTGGGTGTGGTTTAAATGGGCGTGGTTCAAAGGGGTGTGGCTAGAGTCCGAGGTGAGAGAAAGAGAGAGAAAGAAATAGAAAGAAAGAAGCCAGATCCTACACCACAATAGTAATGTGTAACAAAATTGGCAGATAAGGATACTCCAAAACACCTGTTGGTGCTTCAATCATCCCGGCACCATGGTTGTTACGGTGTCAGGATGATTGAAGTGCATTATTTCTATTTTTACACTGTAATATAAAATGAAATCATTCAACTCACCATAATGCCGAATCAGTGGAAGCCCTGAGCGTGTTACCTGCCACGTCGCCTGCCACCAGATGGCCTCCCCAGTAGTCCGTCCTTGCATCAGGTGCCTCCCCAGCAGTCCGTCCTTGCATCAGGTGCCTCCCCAGCAGTCTGTCCTTGCATCAGGTGCCTCCCCAGCAGTCCGTCCTTGCATCAGGTGCCTCCCCAGCAGTCCGTCCTTGCATCAGGTGCCTCCCCAGCAGAGCCCCCTCCACACTTGTGGACAAGGGTCCAAAAATCATGATTGTCCCGGGAAATTCGGGACTGTTGGTAACTATGCAGGCGTCCCCAGTGGAGGCCCCCCCTTACATCAGGCGTCCCCAGTGGAGTCCCCCCTTACATCAAGTGTCCCCAGAGGAGTCCCTCCTTACATCAGGCGTCCCCAGCGGAGTCCCTCCTTACATCAGGCGTCCCCAGAGGAGTCCCTCCTTACCTCAGGCGTACCCAGCGGAGTCCTTCCTTACATCAGGTGTACCCAGAGGAGTCCCCCTTACATCAGGTGTACCCAGAGGAGTCCCCCTTACATCAGGCGTCCCCAGCAGAGTCCCCCCTTACATCAGGCGTCCCCAGCGGAGTCCCCCCTTACATCAGGCGTCCCCAGCGGAGTCCCCCCTTACATCAGGCGTCCCCAGCGGAGTCCCCCCTTACATCAGGCGTCCCCAGTGGAGTCCCCCTTACATCAAGTGTCCCCAGCGGAGTCCCCCCTTACCTCAGGCGTCCCCAGCGGAGTCCCCCCTTACCTCAGGCGTCCCCAGCGGAGTCCCCCTTACATCAGGCGTCCCCAGCGGAGTCCCCCCTTACCTCAGGCGTCCCCAGCGGAGTCCCCCCTTACATCAGGCGTCCCCATCGGAGTCCCCCCTTACATCAGGCGTCCCCAGCGGAGTCCCCCCTTACATCAGGCGTCCCCAGCGGAGTCCCCCCTTACATCAGGCGTCCCCAGCGGAGTCCCCCTTACCTCAGCCGTCCCCAGCGGAGTCCTCCCTTACCACAGGCGTTCCCAGCGGAGTCCCCCCTTACCACAGGCATCCCCAGCGGAGTCCCCCCTTAACCACAGGCGTCTCCTGTCTCGGCCGCCATTATTGTTTCCCCTTCCCCGAAGGGGAACAAAATAGAGGCGGAGCCGACAGTGTGGCTGAAAAAAAAAAAATTAAGCTGTGGCGCTGCCGACCCCCGCCCCTTTCCATTACAGACAGACCTGCAGCGGGGTGGGGCGGGGGGGGGGGGTGGCCTGCCGGCCAGCCAAAGCACAGATTTAGTACAATAGAAGATAAAGCTGCTGCGGCGCCGCCCACCCCCGGGGAGGTGCGGGGTGTGGGCGGCGCCGCAGCGGCTTTATTTTCTATTGTACTACATCCGTGTTTTTGGTCTTCTTGAACATGGCGGCCGGCGGAGACATTGTCTCCGCCAGCCGTGGACCTCTAGCGGCGGCGGCCTGCGGCGTCCAAATTCGGGGAAAACGGGAAAAATCGGATTGGCCGGGACATTGGCCGGGACAAAATAAATCCGGGAAAAGGGTTTGAATCCCGGGAATGTCCCGGCCAATCCGTGACTGTTGGCAACTATGGTATGCTCAAACTGATAGACTAAATCGACCACTTTCTCCAATTGGCCGAACTCTTCCTGCAACATAGTTAAATAGTCATAGGCAGTACAAGCAGCATTGCTGAACCTAAGGTTCTTCACGGCTTCAGCAGCAGCACCCTTTAAACTTTCACTTATGCGCTGCTTCTTTTGCGCTTCTGGTATTTCCTATCCTTCCACAGCCTGCATCGCTTGTTCAATCCAGGTGTCGAAATCCTCTTCCCCGAGTGGTACAGGTTGTTTTCCTGAAAAGATCCTGAGCTTCCGGTACCCGGCCTCTACATGTACCGTACTACTCTTCTGGCACTTCGTGACAAGGTCCCCTAAAGCATTTAAAAGTTCAGGGCCTATAGTGGTTAGAGGTGTCCCCGAGGCTGTCATCTCTTTTGAACACACTGCTGTCAACCCCCAGCAACTGGCTCTAACCTCCCTTGGCACAGCTAGTAGGGGATGATAGGATTGTGAGGCCTGCAACTTTAGGCAACACAATCCAGCAACAAAACCACACACAGTGATATAGCGGACACTGACCATTTCTTCTGCACAGTAATAACACCAACAACTAGTCTGCTTAATCCTGATACTTTTACTGAAGGAAATGATTAAACAGATTAAAACAGTACACTTTAGTATATGCAGAGCCCTGCAATAAAAGGTGTTCAGCAATAGACAGATATACAATCCTGTACAAAGATAACTAACAGATCCCCCAAGGAGGGCAAGATGGCGCCCAGCAATGTCTACACTGATAAGTCAGGCCTGACCGTAACTATGTGTAAGTTCTGTAGAGAAGAATCTTCGCTAGCAAATGGTTGTGCACTTTTGAAGACAAAATTGTAATCCACAGGAATAAAGGTTGACAAACTTGGTGAACAAGGATAAAGTCACTAATGCTACTCAATGCACTGTCCCTCCGGTGTGCGTATGCAAACTGTAACGGGTGAGGCCTGAACAACAAACACTGGGCCTAGAGATCCTGTACTAATCTCTGAGCAGGTGCTCTCTCACCCAACCGGACCAGTCCATGTCCGTATCTTCCGTTGCTGTGTCTCGGTACACAGGTTCCATGACACCCGGGTCTTCGGTCCTCCTGGAAGTAGTGGATGGGTAGCAGGATGCAACGTCCCTCAGGCTCCTTTGGTGGAAATGGAAGGCTCTTTGGAAACACAGGGCCTAGGCTTCAGGCCCTGTCCTGGACAACAGACTCAGCACATGGTTCCACTTGCTGGGTGGGCGATGTCCAAAGAGACCGTACTCCGGTCCGCCCCTCGGTTAAATAGCCCACCCCAGCAGTCCTTGCGTGGGGCAATGCACCCTGGGTATGGTATTCTCTGGGTTTGTCAAGCAACACCCCGCTACACCTAAATTTAGGGGTGACCAGAGCAATAGTTGGCTCGGATCTCTTCATTATTTGGACTCTGCCTTACTGCTGTGTCACCTGGCGTGGAGTTCCCCTTTGGGCGTATAGGTGGTGCTGTCACCTATACCCGGGGTTGAACCACAGGTGATGGAGTAGGTAATGGATGTCCTCTCTCGGCTGCCGTTGGTGGGCGGTTCTGGCCTGCTGTGCATGCTGGGAGAGGATATATAAGGGGCAGACGCCATTACATGGTGAGCCATTTTTCCCCCGGGGCCCATGCCCAGAAGCCATTCCCGGGGCCCACTGCCTGGAGGGAGCTACCCCTCCGAGGGGGGTGCGCCCCATCTTGATCGAGGAGTCTTGGGTACCTTCAGCCCAAGGCTACAGAGTTCCAGGTAGGCCCAGTACCTTTAGCTGGGTCTACAACCAAAGAGGAGTCCCAGGGAACCCGCGTGAGGGTAACCGCTCTGACACAGAGGAAACCAGGGGAGGATCGATCTCATAGCAAGAGGGTGAGTAATAAAGTATTGCTGACTCTGGAAAGGCATGGTGACCTGACGGAGGGAAGGAGTGTTGAAAGTTCAGGAGGGATCTCCTTGACTTGGTCCTTGGAGGGGACTGAGTCATTGTTCCAGCATCACGCCGGCTGCTAGTGCTATTGAGTGACTATCCGGGTGAGCTGTACCCACTCGGGACCGAGTGGCGACGAAGCCAAGAGTGTGCCTGAATCCACTTCTATCTGCTAACCTTTTCTCACTTCAACTCTCTGGTTCCTGAAAGCAAGATAAAATAAACTCACGTTGGAGTTGATATGTTGTGTGGACATTGACCTCATTTGGGAAAGATAAAGACTCGCCTCTATAAACATAAAGGGGAGAACCAGAAGAAGGAAGCAACTCGCTGCGGGACCCAAGTATGTAACACCGCCTGACCTTTATAATCTAGAGGAAACGGGCATGTGGCATGGTGTGTCTTATCCCCCTGCTTGAGAAGGTAAGAGGGGGAAAAGGATCCGTGTGCTACAGTATTATAGAACATTTGTTGTATTATGCCGCGTACACACGATCGGACATTCCGACAACAAAACCGTGGATTTTTTTTCCGACGGATTTTGGCTCAACTTGTCTTGCATACACATGGGCACACAAATGTTGCTCGGAAATTCTGATCGTCAAGAACGCGGTGACGTACAACACTACGACGAGCCGAGAAAAATAAAGTTCAATGATTCCGAGCATGCGTAGGATTTTTATGCGTTGGAATTGCATACACACGATTGGAATTTCCGACAAGAACTTTTGTTGAAAAAATTGAGAACCAGCTCTCAAACATTTGTTGTCGGAAATGCCGACAGCAAATGTCCGATGGAGCATACACACGGTCGGAATATCCGACCAAAAGCTCACATCGAACATTTGTTGTCGGAAATTCTGATCGTGTGTACGCGGCATAAGAGTCTGAGATCTTTTGGTTGTATTATCTTCCTTGTGCAGTGGCACAACAGAATTCAGATTTAGAGATTACGTGCCGAGAGCCATCCAGGGTCTGTTGCATGGCACAATGCTGCCTATCTAACATGTTTTCAGGCACTGGGAGTTGGTGGGTAAACTAAGTGCTTAGGCAACTTAGAGAAGGCAGAACACAAAGGGGTTAATTTATTAAAACTATAGCGTGCAAAATCTGGTGCAGCTCTGCATAGAAACCCATCAGCTTCCAGGTTTTTCTTTTATCAAAGCTTAATTGAACAAGCTGAAGATAGAAGCTGATTGGCTACCAGGCACAGCTGCACCAGATTTTGCACTCTCAAGTTTTAGTAAATCACCCACACAGCATTTCAGCACACTCCAAAACTCATTGATCAGAGAAGTGATACAGGAAGCTGCAAAGCAGCAGCAGTAAAGAACGGTGTCACCATAGTTGCTATGAATGGAATAACAAAATAATTTTGACTGCTCTCATATTATTGAGTTTTTATTTGCAGTGAAGCTCTTTGTAATTGTCGAACAATGGTCCAGAGTGGTTGCATAGTGTTCCACAAACCAGACCAAATTAAATCTACACAGTGAATATGTTAAAATTAAAGGTGGAACTGACCTAAAAAATGTAATATTTGGTGTGTTATAGGGAACATCTAGAAATGTTAACCGTTGCTAAGCTGTACCCTGAAAAATGTTTGCCTGAAAATCCTCCTGAAGCATAGCAGTAAACTTCTTACTATGTGGGTGTGCCTAGGCACTTCTGTGCCTACAGCCTCAGAGTATATCTGCTATGTGGAAGGCTGTCTTTGACTGCTAGTCTCAGGAGGTTTGGAGTGAGATTTTGCAATGCAGAACAAGGCATTGTGAGTCAGCTGCAGGCAGACCCCAGGTAACACTTTTGATTAATCCTTTGCCCTCTACCTACCATTTTTCGGCCATAGCTTCTACAGTTCAGTTCCCCTTTAACCACTTCAATACAGGGCATTTTCACCCCTTCCTGCCCAGACCAATTTTTAGTTTTCAGCGCTGTCGCACTTTAAATGACAATTGCACGGTCATGCAACACTGTACCCAAATAAAATAAAAAATTACACCACAAATAGAGCTTTCGTTTGGTGGTATTTGATCACGTCTGCGGTTTTTATTTTGCGCTATAAACAAAAAAAGAGCGACAATTTTGAAAAAAAACACAAAAACTTTTACTTTTTGATTTAATAAATATCAAATTTTTTTAAAAAAAAATCTTTTTTTTCCTCAGTTTAGGCCGATACGTATTCTTCTACATAATTTCGGTAAAAAAAAAAAAATCGCAATAAGCGTATTTGATCGGTTTGCGTGAAAGGTCTAGCATCTACAAAATAGGGGATAGATTTATGACATTTTTTTATTTTTTTACTAGTAATGGCTACAATCTGCGATTTTTATTGTGATCGTGACATTGCGACGGACATATCGGACACTTTTGACACGTTTTTGGGACCATTCACATTTATACAGCGATTAGTGCTATAAAACTGCACTGATTACTGTGTAAATGTGACTGTCAGGGAAGGGGTTAACACCAGGGGGTGATCAAGGGGTTAAATATGTTCCCTAGTGAGTGATTCTAACTGTAGGGGGAGGGGACTCACAAGGGGAGGAAACCGATGTGTGTTCCTCTGTACAGGGAACACACCATCGGTTTCCTCACCACTGACAGGACATGGATCTGTGTGTTTACACACACAGATACACGGTCCTGCCGTGATTGCGGGCACGCGCACAGGGTCCCGAGCAATGCGGCGGGGGCGTGCGGGCGCCCCCTAGATGGCCAAGAATGCCCGGAGGGACGAGAGGTTCCTGCGGACATCATATTACAGTACACCGGGCAGGAAGTGGTTAAAGTGCTCAGTGCTTCCAAGGGATGAAGTTCTGTTTTAAGAAATATCTGTGACACTCACTGCCACTCAAGGCAGGAATGGAACAGGATTTAGAATTTGGTAATGTGTCACCTGTGTCACCTGTGGTGCATCTGACATGAGAGTTTGCGGTGATTTGAGTGCATGGGGGTTTTCTTTTTTTTTGCACTTGTATTTATTTTCAAAATTGTAAAACAAAGTAAACGATACCATATCTACAGTGAACAGTATTATTCAAAAGTGCTTGAACAAAAGAACAGGAAGAGTTAACTACCATGTGCCCAACTCTGAGGACCATTCAAAAGGTCAAGGCGCATACCAGAGGCGTAACTATTATTAATATTATTATTATACAGGATTTATATAGCGCCAACAGTTTGCGCAGTGCTTTACAACATCAGGTAAGACAGTACAGTCACAATAAAATTCAATACAGAGGGATCAGAGGGCCCTGCTCGTTATAGCTTAGAGTCTAGAGGGGAGGGTCACGTGGAACAGAGGGTAGTAGCTGTGGGGGATGATCAGGTAGACAAAATGAAAATACAGTTGTTAGATGTGGGTAGGATAGGCTTCTCTGAAGAGGAGGGTTTTCAGGGATCCTCTAAAAGCTAATAGAGAAGGAGATAGATGGACATATTGGTGTAAGGCGTTCCATAGGCTTGGAGAGGCTCTGGAAAAGTCCTGGAGACGAGCATGGGAGCAGGTGATGAGAGAGCTAGAGAGCAAGAGGTCTTGAGAAGAACAAAGAGAGTGATTAGGTTGGTATTTAGAGACTAGGTCAGTGATGTAGCTGGGGGCATTGTTGTGGATGGCTAGTAGGTAGTTAGTATTTTGAATTTAATTTGTTGGGTGAGCGGAAGCCAGTGGAGGGATTGACAGAGAGGGGTAGCAGAGACAGAGCAGTTGGTAAGGTGGATGAGTCTGGCAGCAGCATTCATGATGGACTGAAGGGGGGATAGAATATGCAGAGGTAAGCCAATGAGGAGGGAGTTGCAGTAATCGAGGCGAGAGATGACCAGGGAGTGAATTAGGAGCTTTGTTGTGTCATTGGTTAGAAAGGGGCGTATTTTGGAGATGTTGCGGAGGTTGAGGCGGCAAGATTTGGACAATGATTGGACGTGAGGCTTAAAGGAGAGTTCAGAGTCCAGGAGTACTCCTTATGCCCCATACACACGATCATTTTTCATGCCGTTAAAAATGCCATTAAAAAAAATGGCCATTAAAAATGATCGTGTGTATGCTCCAGAGCATTTTTAACGACGTGAAAAACGGGCATTAAAAATTTTCGAACATGCTCTCTTTTTTCACGTCGTTTTTCATGTCGTTTTTTTTAACGACGTGAAAAACGATAGTGTGTATGCTTTAACGACGTGAAAAAAAATGCGCATGCTCAGAATCAAGTATGAGACGGGAGCGCTCGTTCTGGTAAAACTAGCGTTCGTAATGGAGATAGCACATTCGTCATGCTGTAACGGACTGAAAAGCACTAGACTGAAAAGAGCGAATCGTCTCTCAACAAACTTTACTAACATGAAAGGTGGCGCCATTCGAACGGAACTTCCCCTTTATAGTGCCGTCGTACGTGGTGTACGTCACTGCGCTTTTCTTGAACATTTTTTAAAATGATGGTGTGTACGCAAGACAGGCTTGAGAGGAAACAAGAAAAAAAATGACGAGAAAAACGTCAGTTTTAAAAATGACATTAAAAATGATCGTGTGTATGGGGCATAAGACCCAAGTGGCATGTGGGGATAGGCTGATAGTTGTGCCATCAATTTTGACAGAGAGATCGGGGGAGGAGACACGTGGGGGAAGAAAAATGATCAGTTCAGTTTTGGATAGATTAAGTTTGAGGAAGTGGTGTGACATCCAAACTGATATATCTGATAGTAAATTACAGATACGTGAGGAGAATGAAGGAGTGAGTTGAGGGGCAGAGAAATTGATTTGAGTATCGTCAGCGTAGAGGTGGTATTGGAAGCCATGGGAGGCTATCAGCTGACCCAGGGAGGAGGTGTAGATTTAAAATAGGAGAAGTCCAAGATCAGAATCTTGGGGGACCCCAACTGAGAAAGGAAGGGGAGAGGAGGAAGTAGAGTTGTAAGTAACGCTAAAGGTGCGGTTGGATAAGTAGGTAGAGAACCAGCGAAGAGTACAGTCGCGGAGACCAAAGGCATGGAGTTTTTTTTTGAGGAGGGTGTGGTCAACCGTATCGAAGGCAGCAGAGAGGCCCAGGAGTAGGAGTACAGAATAGTGTCCCTTAGTTTTGGCCATTAGTATATCATTTGTTAGTTTTAGGAGAGCAGTTTCTGTGGAATGTTGAGGACGAAATCCAGACTGAAGGGGATCAAGAAGGTTATTATCAGCAAGGTGGACATTCAGTCGGTTGTAGACTAGACGTTCAAGGAGTTTGGATAAAAAGGGGAGCAAGGAGATGGAGCGTAGGTTGTCAAGATTGGATGGGTCCAGAGAGGGCTTTTTAAGTATGGGGCTGACTAGTGCATGTTTCAAAGAGTTAAGGAAGATGCCAGAAGAGAGGGAGAGATAAAAGATGTGGGTTAGAGAGTGTAGAATAGAGCCAAGAGGGTGAACGTAGCATTTGTGAGGGAACAGGATCCAGAGCGCAGGTGGTAAGATGGACATTAGCAAGTAATTTAGCAACCTTGTCTATAGTGGTGGGGTTGAAAGAGGGAAGTAATGATTGTACCTGTGGGCATGAGGTGTAAAGCGTGAAGGGTATCTGAACAGTAGAGATCTCCTCGCAAATTGTATCAATCTTCTGTTTGAAGTGATTGGCGATCTCCTGGACGGTGAGTGAGATAGTGGGTGGAGCCAGTGGAGGACGAAGGAGAGAGTTGAAGGTAGAGAAGAGTTGACGGGGACGGGATGATAAGTTTTTAATGAGGGTGATGAAATAGGTCTGCTTGGCAGTGAGGAGGCTGGAATTGTATTTTAGGAGGGCAGATTTATACTGGAAATATTTCTGGGACTTAGTCTTACGCCACTGGCGCTCGAGAGCACGGCTGTGTTTTTTCAGACTTCTAGTATCTGTTTGCCAGGGTTGAAGGGGACGGGGCCTTATTCTGCGTGTAGTGAGGGGGGCCAGTCTGTCCAGTGATGCCAGAAGTGAAGTGTTGTATACAGAAGTGGCTAGGTGGGTGCAGGACAGGGGTGTGATTTTGTCATAGAGATGGTCAGTCGCAGAGCATAGAAGAGAAGGGTTGATATGGCAAAGGTTTCTACGAGTAACCGTTAGGCGTTTGGAGGGAGAGGGAGAGAGGGAAATTAATAAGGTAGTGATCAGAGATAGGGTAAGGATAGGTGGAGAGGTTGCATGGAGTGCATAGATGGGAAAAGACAAGGTCAAGGGTATTGCCTTCAGAGTGAGTAGGAGCATGTATCCATTGCTTCAGGTCAAAGGAGGAGGTTAGACTGAGAAGTTTGGAAGTCGCAGGAGTGTTATTATTAGTAGGGATGTTGAAGTCGCCAAGAATGATTGTGGGGATTTCAGAAGAGAGAAAGTAGGGTAACCAGGCAGAGAAGTCATCAAGAAAGGAAGATACTGGATCAGGGGGCCGGTAGATCACAGCCATTCTTAGAAAAACTGGGGAGAAGAGACAAATACAGTGCGCCTCAAATGAGGAGAGTGACAGAGAGGGAGGTGGCTGAAGTACCTGAAAGGTGCTATGTGGGGCTAAAAGGATTCCAACACCCCCTCCTTTGCATCCACTGGATCTGGGGGGGGCGAGTCCAAAGAAGACCACCGTGGGATAGAGCAGCAGAAGACGCAGTGTCGGATTTGTGAAGCCAGAACTAGAAACTTCAACCCCCCCCCCGAAAAGCATGATTTTGAGATACTTTTTTTTTTTTTTTACACTGTACAGCAAAGTAAAACATTTTATTGATCATTGGAGGAGCACACGGAGCTACCAGCCTAACTGACCATGCTGACCATGCTGTGCGCTCCTGCCTAGTGTGGCAAGTTTTTAATAGGAAAGCAGAGGGACTGGCCATATCCCCAGGGATTTCACATAAATGAAGCAATACATCGGTTGCTGATCCTATGAAGCAATCATAGGATCAATTAAATCTGACCTGGGGAATGGGATCAGTAACAGTGCTGGTGTTGAGGGGGGTGGCAGCGGTTGTACTTGAGGGGGGGTGGCTGCGGTGGCAGTGGTGGTGCCATCCTCTCCCACCACCACCTGTGCCTCTTGCTGATCCCATGCCCCCACCACTGATCTCATCCCTATCCCCCCCATCACCTCTGTTGTAGAAGCAATGGGGGGGATAGGGATGAGATCAGTGGTGGGGGGATAGGGATGAGATCAGTGGTGGGGGGGAAGGGATCAGTAAGGAGGCACAGGTGATGGTGGGAGAGGATGGCACCACCGCTGCCACCACCCTCAAGTACCACCACAGCCACCCCCCCTCAAGTACCAACGTTACCACCCCCCTTTAAGTACCACTGCTGCCACCCCCTCAAGTATCACTGCTAACACCCCCCTCAAGTACCAGCGGTGGTACTTGAGGGAGGTGGCAGCGGTGGTGCCATCCTCTCCCACCACCACCTGTACCTCTTACTGATCTCATCCCTATCCCCCCTCCCCATCACCTCTGTTGTAGAAGTAATTGGGGGGATAGGGATGAGATCAGTGGTGGGGGGATGGGATCAGTAAGAGGCACAGTGGTGGAGGTTGGCATCGATTGCTCAGCTCTGTTACTTGATTGACTTACCGTCAAACAGTGGCGTCACTAGGGTTGGTGTCACCTGGTGTGGAAAAAATTGGTGTCACCCCCCCCCTCCACCAACTATAGTCCCCCCTCAGTACAGACCCCCCTCAGTACAGACCCCCCCTTAGTGCAAACCCCCGCAGTATAGACACCCCCTAGTGCAGACCCCCATCAGTATAGAATCCGCCTTATTACAGACCCCCGCAGTATACACACCCCCCCTTAGTACAGACCCCTGCAGTATACACACACCCCCTTAGTACAGACTCCCGCAGTATATACACCCCCCTAGTACATACCCCTGCAGTATACACACACACACACACACACACCCTTAGTACAGATTCCTGCAGTATACACACACCCCTTAGTACAGACCCCTGCAGTATACACACACCCCCTTAGTACAGACCCCTGCAGTATACCCCCCACTTAGTGCAGACTCCTGCAGTATACACCCCCCGTTAGTGCAGACCCACGCAGTATAGACACCCCCTCAGTGCAGACCCATGGTGTATTACACAGCCCCCTTAGTACAGACCCCCGTAGTATACACCCCCCCTTAGTACAGACCCCCGCAGTATACACACCCCCCTTAGTACAGACCACTGCAGTTTACACACACCCCCTTAGTACAGACTCCCGCAGTATACACACATCCCTTAGTACAGACCCCTGCAGTATACACACACCCCCTTAGTACAGACCCCTGCAGTATACCCCCCCACTTAGTGCAGACTCCTGCAGTATACACCCCCCTTAGTGCAGACCCACGCAGTATAGACACCCCTTTAGTGCAGACCCACGGTGTATTACACAGCCCCCCTTAGTACAGACCCCCTTAGTACAGACCCCCGCAGTATACACCCCCCTTAGTACAGACCCCTGCAATATACACACACCCCCTTAGTGCAGACCCCCGCAGTATAGACACCCCCTTAGTGCAGACCCACGCAGTATAGACACCCCCTTAGTGCAGACCCCGGCAGTATAGACACCTCCTTAGTGCAGACCCACGCAGTATAGACAACCCCTTAGTGCAGATCCATGCAGTATAGACACCCCCTTAGTGTAAGGTGACCAGATTTTTTAAATGAAATCCGGGGACATTTTTTTTTTTTTTACTAGTAATGGCGGCAATCTGCTGTCTGCCCGTCACCGCCGCCGCTAGGGTGACCACATTTCCAAACTGCCATTCAGGGACACCCCCCCCACCCCCCCCAAAAAAATGATGATTTTTGACCAAAAAAAAATGCAGATTTTTGGGGCAGGGGTGTATCATGAAATCAGCGGGCCCGTGTGCGAGATCAAAAGTGGGTCCCAGGCATCAAGAAGAACAACAATATGGCGCGCAAAGCGCGTCATGGTGAACAGTGGACATGTCTTAAATTGCGCTAAATATTGGGCGTGCCTTAAAGGGGGTGTTGTTAAAAAGAGTCTGAGATGACTTATATAGTGCAGAATGTGATAATGTTAAATAGAGAATGCAGAGTGTATGGCGGTGAGTAGTATGTACAGGAGAGGAGTGCGGAATGTATGGCGGGGGGGTAATATGTACAGGAGAGGAGTGCGGAATGTATGGCGGGGGGTAATATGTACAGGAGAGGAGTGCGGAATGTATGGCGGGGGGGTAATATGTACAGGAGAGGAGTGCGGAATGTATGGCGGGGGGTAATATGTACAGGAGAGGAGTGCGGAATGTATGGCGGGGGGGTAATATGTACAGGAGAGGAGTGCGGAATGTATGGCGGGGGGGTAATATGTACAGGAGAGGAGTGCGGAATGTATGGCGGGGGGTAATATGTACAGGAGAGGAGTGCAGAGTGTATGGCGGGGGGGTAGTATGTACAGGAGAGGAGTGCGGAATGTATGGCGGGGGGGTAATATGTACAGGAGAGGAGTGCGGAATGTATGGCGGGGGGGTAATATGTACAGGAGAGGAGTGCGGAATGTATGGTGGGGGGTAATATGTACAGGAGAGGAGTGCGGAATGTATGGCGGGGGGGGTAATATGTACAGGAGAGGAGTGCGGAATGTATGGCGGGGGGTAATATGTACAGGAGAGGAGTGCAGTGTATGGCGGTGGGTAGTATGTATATGAGAGGAGTGCGGAGTGTATGGTGGGGGGTAGTTAGTGGAGAGAGGAGGAAGAGGAGTGAAATACCACCTATCTGCCAACTACACTGACCTACCTGACCCCTAAAATGACCTGTCCACTACACTGACCCCTGCACTGACCTACCTGACCACTATAACCTACCTGCCCACTACACTGACCTACCTGACCCCTAAAATTACCTACCTGACCACTACAATGACCCCTGCACTGACATACCTGACCCCTAAAATGACCTGTTTACTACACTGAACCCTTCACTGACCAACCTGACCACTATTACCTACCTGCCCTCTACACTGACCTACCTGAACCCCCTGACCACTACACTCCTTCTTGCAGTACTCACACTACTGACTACTCCCCCACACAAACACAAGGTAGATCGGTGGATTTCACTCACCACTCCAGGCCAGGACTCCATCAATGAAGATCATCCATAGATAACTGCTATCCCCCAGTCGCTCCTTGGTATCCCCCGCAGGCCGAGAACTCCGCCAGCAGCCGCTGCACGCTCGTCTGCACCGAGCACCGCCCCTCCCACTCACACACACAGGCCGGGCAAGGCATCATGGGGCACAGGAGGACAGGATGGACCAATGGAGTCCCGGTGGGCGGGGGAAGCGCGGCCCGGGTGCTGACTGCTGAGGAGTCTGCCTCATTGAAGATAACAGGGGCTGCTGAAGCCTGGAGGAAGTCACTCTTGGGACAGCAATGGCAGCACAGGATTGGAATAAGGTCGTCTAAACGCAGGGGAGAGAGCACTGGCTTAGCTGCCCACCCCCACGCTACACTACTGGGCTGGTTCGGCTGGATGACATCATCGGCAGTCGGCGGAAAATCGCGAACGGGATGCATCAGTCATTCCGGGATACTATATTGTCCCGCAATGAGGGTGTCCGGGACCCGGGACAGATCTGCTAATTGCGGGAATGTCCCGGGCAATCCGGGATACGTGGGCACCCTAGCCGCCGCCTGCCTCACAGCCTGTCAAGTCTTACTCTCCGGGCCACGGCTACTACTGGGTGGGGAGCGGAGGAAGATCACTCCACCATGGAAGGCAAGGAGATAAGCAGGCAGGCGGCTGGCCGGGACTTGATCCAAGGCAGAAGAACATGCGAGCGGAGCTGAATGGGCACCCAAAACTGAAGAAATATTCCCTCCGCTCCGACCAGCACATGATCATCAGAAAGGGGCACAGATAATGGGAAAAAATACACCCCCCTGAGCTAGTAGGAGTGGCTGAGGGGGGGGGGGGGTGTAATTCCGATATTTTTTTTTTATTCTGACTGTCTTTGAAATTGCCCCAGCCCCTGTTCAAATCCAATTCAGGGTACTAAACCGGGGACAGACTTGGTCCGGGGACAGTGTCCTCAATCCGGGGACTGTCCCCAGAAACCGGGGATGTCTGGTCACCCTACCTTAGTGCAGACCCACGGTGTATTACACAGCCCCCCTTTAGTACAGTCCCCCACAGTATACACAGCCCCCCTTAGTACAGACACCCGCAGTATACACAGACCCCCGCAGTATACACCCCCCTTAGTACAGACCCCTGCAATATACACACACCCCCTTAGTGCAGACCCCCGCAGTATACACCCCCCTTAGTACAGACCCCTGCAGTATACACACACCCCCTTAGTACAGACCCCTGCGGTATACCCCCCCACTTAGTACAGACTCCTGCAGTATACACCCCCCCTTAGTGCAGACCCACGCAGTATAGACACCCCCTTAGTGCAGACCCACGGTGTATTACACAGCCCCCCTTAGTACAGACTCCCGCAGTATACACAGCCCCCTTAGTACAGACCCCCGCAGTATACACCCCCCTTAGTACAGACCCCTGCAATATACACACACCCCCTTAGTGCAGACCCCCGCAGTATAGACACCCCCTTAGTGCAGACCCCCGCAGTATAGACACCTCCTTAGTGCAGACCCACGCAGTATAGACACCCCCTTAGTGTAGAGTGACCAGACATCCCCAGTTTCAGGGGACAGTCCCCAGATTGAGGACACTGTCCCCAGAACAAGTCTGTCCCCGGTTTTGTCCCCAGATTGGATTTGAACAGGGGCAGGGGCAATTTCAAAGACAGTCAGTGCAGAATAAAAAAAAAATCAGAATTACACACCCCCGCTCCGCCGCTCCTACTAGCTTAGGGGGGTGTATTTTCCATTATCTGTGCCCCTTTCTGATGATCATGTGCTGGTCAGAGCGGAGGGAATATTTCTTCAGTTTCGGGTGCATGCCCATCCAGCTCCGCTCACATATTCTTCTGCCTTGGCTCAAGTCCCGGCCAGCCGCCTACCTGCTTATCTCCTTGCCTTCCCTGGCTAAGTGATCTTCCTCCGCTCCCCACCCAGTAGTAGCTGGGGCCCGGAGAGTAAGACTTAAAGTAATTGCAAAGGACCGTTTTTAAAAGAAAATAACAAACATATCATACTTACCTCCACTGTGCAGCTGGTTTTGCACAGAGTGGCCCCGAACACCGACTTCTGGGGTCCCCCTTTAACAGGCTTGAACAGGCTTTAACAGGCTGGCGACGGGTAGAGAGTCGCTGATTGCTGCCATTACTAGTAAAAAAAAAAAAAATGTCCCCGGATTTCATTTTAAAAATCTGGTCACCTTACCTTAGTGCAGACCCACGCAGTATAGATACCCCCTTAGTGCAGACCCCCGCAGTATAGACACCTCCTTAGTGCAGACCCACGCAGTATAGACAACCCCTTAGTGCAGATCCATGCAGTATAGACACCCCCTTAGTGCATACCCACGGTGTATTACACAGGGCCCCTTAGTACAGTCCCCCGCAGTATACACAGCCCCCCTTAGTACAGACCCCTGCAGTATAGACATCCAACTTGGTGCAGACCCCCGCAGTATAGACACCCCCCTTAGTACAGACCCCTGCAGTTTACACACACCCCCTTAGTACAGACCCCTGCAGACCCACAGTGTATTGTACAGACCCCCGCAGTATACACACCCCCTTAGTACAGACCCCTGCAGTTTACACACACCCCCTTAGTACAGACCCCTGCAGTATACACACACCCCCTTAGTACAGACCCCTGTGGTATACCCCCCCCACTTAGTACAGACTCCTGCAGTATACACCCCCCCTTAGTGCAGACCCACGCAGTATAGACACCCCCTTAGTGCAGACCCACAGTGTATTACACAGCCCCCCTTAGTACAGACTCCCGCAGTATACACAGCCCCCCGCAGTACAGACCCCCGCAGTATACACCCCCCTTAGTACAGACCCCTGCAATATACACACACCCCCTTAGTGCAGACCCCCGCAGTATAGACACCCCCTTAGTGCAGACCCACGCTGTATAGACACCCCCTTAGTGCAGACCCCCGCAGTATAGACACCTCCTTAGTGCAGACCCACGCAGTATAGACAACCCCTTAGTGCAGATCCATGCAGTATAGACACCCCCTTAGTGCAGACCCACGGTGTATTACACAGCCCCCCTTAGTACAGTCCCCCGCAGTATACACAGCCCCCCTTAGTACAGACCCCCGCAGTATAGACATCCAACTTGGTGCAGACCCCCGCAGTATAGACACCCCACTTGGTGCAGACCCCCGCAGTATAGACACCCCCCTTAGTGCAGACCCACGGTGTATTACACAGCCCCCCTTAGTACAGACCCCCGCAGTATAGACACCCCACTTGATGCAGACCCCCATCACGAATGGGCCCCCCTCCCCCCATATATCCATCTCTACTTAAAATAAAATGTACAGTACAGACCTCAGAACAGCGCGGACGTGTACACACAGCAGTGTGTCCCTCGGGCTCCTCCTCCTCACTGGATGTAAACAGAGAGGAGGAGGCGCTGGCGGCTTCAGTCCACACTGACAAGAGCGAGTGTAGGGAAGTGGGCGGTGTCACCCGTGTGCGGCTCGCACCCCCCGCCCCCGGGCATCTCCCGCTGCGTCTTGAAACTCAGTATGAAAAGTTTGCTCGCGCTGTGAGAAAGGTCCCGCAGTGTTCTGTCTATCACACGAGCTGATCTAGGAGAAGGGCGGGACCTTTCTCAAAGCGCGGGCAAGTTTTTTACACTGAGTTCCGAGACACACAGCGGAGATGCCCGCTGACTGTGTGTAACATATAGTGGAGGAGGAGGGGAGCGCTGCGCTTCACTGCAGCCTCAGTTTAGCATTAGATTACCGAGGGGGATGCGGGGCCCTACACAGCTTGCGTAGTCCGTGTATAGAGCGGATCGGCTCTGGCCCCTCACATGGGCGGATAGAGGGCCCCCCGGACTTAGCGGAACTACAGGGCGACCCTTAAAATTCCGCCACTGGCACATACGTTGCCAACAGATGGTAAAAGAAATGTTTTATGGAATGAACATATGGTATAGAATAGATGGGGTGGGGGTGGTAAGAAAGACAGAAAAGAGGGGAAATAAGAGAAAACGTGAAGGGATGGTGGAGGGAATTTCACACGTCATCAGTGGTTGATGTAATAGGAGCACAATTTAGGTGGTAATATTTGGATGGCGATATGCGATCCATGGGTCCCCGATTTTGCAGAACTAGGTAGGATTGTTAGTGAGGATGCTGGATAGTTGTTCATTCCCAAAAAAGACATTGATTCGGGATTCGACTTCAGAAAAGTACTGTAGGTAAATAGTTTTTTCCACACTCTGGCTATGTTTTTTTCCTTTTTTTGTTTTAAAGGATACAGAGAAGTGCTGTGAAAAAAGCAGCTCTTGAACAGACAGTCTGCAGCAGCTAACTACTGTAGCTGATGTGCTGTAATCACCCCAAGCTCAAATGTATAATCTAAAAAAGGGTAATGTTCCCAAAAAATTTAAAAAAAAGCTAAGGTGTTAGAAATTGAAGAGCTAGCGAGCAATCAATTTTTAAAAAGTTTAAAAATTACTTGTGAAACTACTTTGAAATATTAAAGCATTTATGAGATTTTAGTGATTGGGTTTAGATACACTTTAATGCGTTTGGAATAATGTTCCCAAGCTTTTAAGAAACGACAGTCTTTTTTTTAAATAAAAAATTGCATTATATTTTTATTATAACTGGAGCAGATTCTCAATTTCTTCTTTTATTCCAGTATTATTTTCAAGGGTCCATATATATCCACATATATATTGATGGAAAAGTTCACATTCAAAACCAGTACTTTTTTATTCAGATATAGCTGACCTTGTATTCTTAAGTGACTTAAGCCTCCTACACACGGTACGAAAATCAGAAGGGGATTGTCGTTTGACAGGCTGTTGTCTGAAATTCTTACCGTTAGTACGCTCCTTTACACAATTGTTTTTCAATTTTTGGCCAACAAATGTTGGATGACAGGCTAGTAAATTTTTGGCGACCAACGGCTCCACGTCTGATTTTCGGATGGTCAGTATGCAAATCCATCACCCAAAAGTCGAAAGTACAAACATCCATGCGCGGAATCAAGGAATGACTGGGAAGAGTTTGGTCTTGTAAACTACCGTTCGTAATCTAGAATTAACATTTGTGATGCGGCAATTGATGAAATGTGAAAATTCTCATCTTCTTTAATGGGATAATAATGAAGCTGCCTTGCATGTAGTTATGCCAAATGTATTTTAAAAGGCATTTGTTTTGTACGATCTGAAAATCGCAAATCAACGTTCACCAAACTTCTACTAACACGAAATTAGCAGAAGGGGCCCGAAGGGTGGTACTTGCGAAATGAACTTCCTCTTTATACACTCATAGTACGTCACTCTGTTCGTCTTTGTCAAACGATTATTTGCGTACCGTTAGTATGCAAGACAAGATCCTGGCACATGCCCTTTTGACAAAAATAAGAAGCTCTGTCGCCCAACAATTATACCGTGTGTACGAGTCTTTAGAGTCATAAATTAGAACAACCTACTCAAAAGGGTTCTAGGAACTTTTAAACCTGCACGTGTAGTCAAATAAAGGAAAACTTCAAACAAGCTTAATAGCTCGGGGTGGCTCCCACATTGCAAGAAACAGTCTATGCTGTTTGATTCAAATCAAGCCAGCTTTGTTCCGAAGCAGGTGAGGGATTTGTGATATAGTGTTTCTCCGCCTTTCTCGCCACGCTAAGCTCCTTAGTGGCTGTTTTAATGTTGAAAATCTGTTTAATTATAAGGCCCCGTACATCTGCCTTAAGAGCAGCCAAGACTACTCCAGGTTCAGCTGAACCCCTATTATAGTGAAGAAAGGTTTGGATCTCTTTAGGGAGCGGATCTATGGCCGGAAATTTATTAAACCAAAAAGGGTTAACCTTCCATAACTCAGCACCAGTAGCACCTAAAATGGAGATTTGCAATCTCAATAGCGAGTGATAAGAAATTATTTATTGGGAGGTATTCAACCATATGCACCATAGACAGTGCCACTGAGTTACTCAAGCACATATCTATACGTGATAGACCCTTGTGTGAGGCAGAGTAGCAAGAATAACACTTCCTGTCAGGGTATCTATTCCTCCACACATCAAACAGGCCCACAGGGCCAGTAGGCCTATCCCCAGGTGGTACAAATTTGTCTTTACTTATCTAGGAAGTTATTAAAGTCCCCCAAAACCCATATGGGTACATTACAATGCAAAGCCATAAATTAGGCCAGAGAGCTTAGACACTCTGGAGAGAAGAGTGGAGGAATATACATATTTGCTATAATAAATACTACCCCAGCAAGTTTACACAGTAAAAACATATATCTGCCTTGGGGATTCACCCAGGAATGTATCAAGTGAAACAGAACATTATTAGAAACAAGAATGCTAACCCCTCTGGCATAGGCGGTATGGATGGAGTGAAACTGTTTCAAAAAGCCTTGGTGCCGAAGCAGCGATAAGGTATTAGATTGGAGATCCCGCATTGGGGTATGGTTTCAGTGCAGAGAACAATGCCACCCGCTTCACTCCATCATTCAACCCCCGCACATTCTAGGACAACAGGTTGTATTTAACCGCTATAACAACAGGCTTGTATCAATGACCCAAGTAAGGGTGGATAGAATCCCACACCCAGGCCATCTAGAGCAGGGCAATACTGTATCGTACACGGGGCCTTTGATAGAAATACAGCCTACCTGACGGGGCCCCTTCAGCTCCACCCCTGGTCCCGCCCCTAATCCCTCCTTTGGTCACACCCCTGGTTCCGCCCCTGGCCATATTGTGCTGCAGACAGTGCCACCCATACCATGCCGCCAATGCCATATTGTGCTACAGACAGTGCCACCACTGGCGGCATGGGTGGCACTGTCTGCAACACATTACAGCATTGGCAGCATAGGTGGCACTGTCTGCAGCACATTACGGCATTGGCAGCATGGGTGGCACTGTCCCTGCAGGCAGCACATGCGTTATGGCCCATAACGCATCTGCTACCTGCAGACAGTGCCAGCCATGCGGCCAATGCCATATTGTGCTGCAGACAGTGCCACCCATGACGCTAATGCCATAACCAGTGCCGGCCCAAGACATTGTGCTGCCTGGTACCAAGAATTAAATGCTGCCCCCCCCCCAAAAAAAAATCACGCCCACCAAATACCCCACATTCATTATTTTATATCATGATAACTAAAGTGGACCTGTCATGGCTCTATACATGTAAAGGAGTATAAAAGGACCTGTGCGTGGCTGGTGGCCGCGATCGCTCCAGAGAGCCAGAACGGGGATCTGTTAATGTAAACAGACAGATCCCTATTCTGACAGGGGAGGAGAGACAGATCTGCTCTTCCTAGTGATTAGGAACAGAGATCTCTCTCCTCCTACAGTCAGTCCCATCCCCCCCAGTTAGAAACACCTCCCAGGGAACACATTTAACCCCTTTCCTGCCAGTGACATTTACACATTAATCAGTGCATTTTTATAGCACAGATCGCTGTATAAATGTCACTGGTCCCAAAAAAGTGTCAAAAGTGTCTAATCTGTCCACCGCAATGTCACAGTCTAGCTAAAAATCGCAGATCACCAGACCCCGCTACACTAGTAAAAAAAAAATAATAATAATAAAAATGCCATAAATCTATCCTCTATTTTGTAGACGGTATAACTTTTGCGCGAACTAATCAATATACACATTGCATTTTTTTTACCAAACATATGTAGAAGAATACATATCGACCTAAACTGATCAAGAAATGTTTATTTTTATTTTATTATGCTCCACTAGACCCTAGTCTCTTTATTGGCTACAGCCCTTAACCCTTCATGGATTTGCTTTTGGAATTAACTCTTCACGGACTATGTTGTGTTCTTTTTGGACTCTGCATTAGTTTTCTTTTTAATTAATTTTTCATATATTAATTTTTCACATTTCAAGGTTTAACATTTATTTCACACATGGTTTTAACCACATAGCGCTGCACATTTTTTGAACACATGTGACCTATCTGACCCCTACACTGACCCCCTGACACACCTACGTGACACATGCACTGATCCACCTGACTCCTACTTCCTGCACTACTCACATTACACTGACCCACCTGACCTACATGACCATTACCCTGACCCCTACCCTGACCCCTACCCTGACCCCTACCCTACTCACATTACACTGACCCACCTGACTCCTACTTCCTGCACTACTCACATTACACTGACCCACATGACCATTACCCTGACCCCTACACTGACCCCTACCCTGACCCCTACACTGACCCCTACTTCCTGCACTACTCACATTACACTGACCCACCTGACCTACATGACCATTACTCTGACCCCTACACTGACCCCTACACTGACCCCTACCCTGACCCCTACCCTGACCCCTACCCTACTCACATTACACTGACCCACCTGACTCCTACTTCCTGCACTACTCACATTACACTGACCCACATGACCATTACCCTGACCCCTACACTGACCCCTACCCTGACCCCTACACTGACCCCTACACTGACCCCTACTTCCTGAACTACTCACATTACACTGACCCACCTGACTCCTACTTCCTGCACTACTCACATTACACTGACCCACATGACCATTACCCTGACCCCTACACTGACCCCTACCCTGACCCCTACACTGACCCCTACTTCCTGAACTACTCACATTACACTGACCCACCTGACCTACATGACCATTACACTGACCCCTACACTGACCTACCTGACACCTACACTGACCTACCTGACACCTACCTCACTCCTACATCCTGCACTACTCACATTACACTGACCTGACAGCAACACTGACTATTACACTGACTGACACATACACTGACCCACCGACCTTACACCTACACTGACCTACTACACAGACCCACCTGACTCCTACAGTAGGAGTCCTACTTCCTGCAGTACTCACACCCGACCCCCTCCCCACAGCTCGGTGCGAATCCATCCTTTGAGTCCTCCTTACCTTTGTCTGCTCTTCACCAGGACTCTCCTCCGGACCTCAGCACTGGATGTGCAGAACTGCTTTGGCGTCCCAACTTCCCCCCAGCGCCATCCACCCGCAGCCCGCTCCATGGTGTCAGACGCTGCACGCCTGCACCTCCATGATCCCATCTCCACCGCGCCGTAACAAAGCAGAGGGACAGGCGGAGGCGAAGACAGCTCACACTTCCAGTGCTTGTCTCCCGCCACCATGTTCGTGTTTCCCGGCGCACTGTGATTGGGCGTATGGCGGTCATGTGCGGAGGCGGGACTTCTAGAGCGATCGCTGACAGGCCAGCCCCACGCCGCACATGACCCCCATTCGTCCAATCACAGGGCGCCGGACACTAAACATGGCGGCTGGAAAATCGGGGACACAGGAAAGGAAAATCAGTAGGAGACACGGAATGTCGCTGGCTGACGGGCGGCAATTTGCCGCCCCCCTTAAAGTGCCGCCTGGGACCGGGGTACCATCGGGTCCCATGGTAGGGCCGGCCCTGGCCATAACGCATGTGCTACCTGCTGACAGTGCCACCCATGCCGCCAATGCCATATTGTGCTGCAGACAGGTAGCACATGAGTTATGGAATTTGCGTCATGGGTGGCACTGTCTGCAGCACAATATGGCATTGGCGGCATGGGTAGCACTGTCTGCAGGTAGCACATGCGTTATGGGCCATAACGCATGTACTACCTGCAGACAGTGCCACCCATGCTGCCAAATGGCATAATGTATAGATGCTGCTGCAGTAGATCTTGAATCACCCCCCCCCCCCCAGCAAGTACACACGTTAGCCGGGCCCCAGCCAGGAGTCACTTCCTCCCTAATCCTGCAGTGCTGCTGCCTGGACTCGCTGGAGTGTCAGTCTGACAGTGTCACAAACAAACAGTCAGCTGTTGATAGCTCAACCATGCTGTAACTTGGAGCCACAAACCCCACAGAAAAAGAAAATAAAAACAGTAGGGGGGGAAAGCCTTGGAAAAGGAAAGAGTCCTCACAGGACAGATGTACATGAGGGCCCCAACGTCTGTGGACAGTCTAGTAATCCGAAGGAGCTTGCAAGTTCACTAACAGTGGCAGTGAGTTGAACAGGGTAACATGAATTTTATACCGCCTTAAAAGGAGCAAAAGCAAACTATGCAGGCAAGGAAGATATCCATTTCAATACAGCAGCCCAACTGGGCATAAAAGGGCCTGTATTTAGGTCATCGCCATGCTCCTCAATACATGTTCCATACGATCCAGCCAATCAGCAGCAGCATTTGGGTTGACAAAGAAATGGGTCTGGTTGTTGGCAGCCACCCGCAGCCCGGTTGGGCGTAAGTGACATCAAAGCGCCGCAAACACTTCTGGACTTCCGTAAAACTTGGCCCTCCGGCGTTATAGTTCAGCAGAAAAGTCAGGATAAAACTAAATCCGGATGTTATCCATTTTCATTTCCTCACCTTTGATTCTAGCTAGGAGCAGGATAGCATCTCTATCTTTAAAGTTAAGCAGTTTGAACCAGAAGGGTCATGGTGGTTCACCCGGGTGGGGGCTCAGAGGCACCCTGTGGGCCATTTCATGGCAAACATCTGTGAGAGATTCCCTGCCAAATATTTCTGTAAGCCATCGCTCTATAAATGTGACAGGATTTTTTCCCCTCAGCCTTCTCTTGTATTCCCACAGCTTGGATATTATTCCTTCTCACTTCATGTCTTCTAATTTTGCTGCGTGTGCTGAATTTTGTGATTGCACGTGGCGCACTTCACGCTGTAATGGCGCCATATCATCCTCAACTGTGCGACCCTCCAGAGCTGCCGTGCGATCCCTCAACTTCTGCATATTTTGCCTGAGTTAATTCCAGTTTAACGCCCTTAAGCTCAGATGTTAGGGAATGTAAAGTGTGATTGCAGGAGGTTACTGCGGCCAGTATGTCCTGGAGCGAGGGTTCAGGGTCTTCTGGGCCCTCGATGTTAGGCTCATGATTACCCAGAATGGCTGGGGTACTCAGTGTCCCACATGGCAGACACCTCAGGGTCCTCTGCCCAGTTCGGATCTGGTTTCTCCATGGGAGGTACATTCACCACCGGTGAAGACGACGTGGGGATTGGTGTGGCAGGAGTGTCTTTAGAGTTTGCTTTAGCAAACAGTTTCTGTGCTGCTTCCTTGGCCGAGCGGGGCAGACAGACACCATCTTGGGCAGCATGGTCCAGCGCTGCTGGCAGGTCTTTTACCCCTTCTGGACATGTCAGTGGCAGGCGAGATTATCACCAGAGGAAGGTCAAGTGCTTGCTGTATACTGTATACCTGGAGGTATATAGGGCGAAGGTGCGGCATGGGATATAGAGGCAATCAGGATATAATACAGGAGACTCGGCGGAGAGGTAAGTCGGCGCATCCTACTCCATGCACTGCAAGCCACGCCTCCGTACAAGATTTATATGTCGCCAACAGTTTGCACTGTGCTTTACAACATGAGGGCAGACAGCACAGTTATAATAAAATTCAATGCAGGAGGAATTAGAGGGCCCTGCTAGTTGGAGCTTACAATCTAAAAGGTAGGATCATGTGATACAAAAGGTAATAATTATGGGGGATGAGCTTATGGAGAAAATAACAGTGCAGTTGTTAGGCGGGGGCAGGATAGGCTTCCCTGAAGAGAAGTGTTTTTAGGGATTGCCTTAAAGCGGACAGAGTAGGAGATCGACAGACAGATTGAGGTAGGGAGTTCCATAGGATGAGAGAGGCTTGGGAGAAGTACTGGAGGCAAACATGGGAGGAGATGACGAGGGAGCTAGAGAGTAGGAGGTCTTCGGAGGAACAAAGGAAATGATTTGGTTAGTATTTTGAGACTAGATTAGTGATAGATGGGGGCCAAGTTGTAGATGGTTTTGTAAGTTGTTAGTATTTTGAATTTAATTAGTTGGGTGAGTGGAAGCCAGTAGAGGAATTGGCAGAGAGCGGTAGCAGACCCTGAATGGTTGAAAAGGTGGAGGAGTCTTGCAGCAGCATTTATGATGGTCCGAAGAGGGAATAGTCTATGTAAAGGTAAGCCAATAAAGAGGGAGTTGCAGTAGCTGAGGTGAAAGATAACCAGGGAATGAATTAGAAGTTTTGAGTTTTGTGGTGTCATTGGTTAGGAAGGGGCGTATTATGGATATGTTGCATAGGTTGAGTCAGCAAGTTTTGGACAGTGATTGGATTGATGTGGGGGCCGAAATGATAGTTCCGGATTACTTCTAGCACCCTGGCATGCGGGCAAGGGTTGATAATTAAGGCATCGATCTTGACAGAGGAGTCAGGGGAAGGGGCACATGGGGGAGGGAATATGAGCTCAGTTTTGGATACATTGAATTTGAGGAAGTGGTGTAACTTCCAGACTGATATGTATGCTAGTAAATTAGTGATGTGAGAGGAGTGTAGGGAGATATATATGGGTGTCATCAGGGTAGAGATCGTATTGGAAGCCATGGGATGCTATCAACTGACCCAGGGAGGAGGTGTAGATCAACAATAGCAGAGGTCCAAGGACAGAATCTTACAGTTTTATGTGAAATTGAAGCAGCAGCATAACATAGACGTAATGAAAGCAATCAGTCAGTTGTAGGTGGATGTGAAATATATTTTAAATTATATGTAAACATTTGTATTACACCACATTTTAAATGAGTGTCTGGGATGTTAAATTCAAACAAAATGGAAGGGGATAGTGCAGCGCTACATATAGACCAGTAAATACTGGATTCTAACTCAAATGTGACCATAAAAAGAAACACAAACAAGAAGGGACAGGCTGAACGCCCAACCCAATGTATAAAGTGTCCACAGCACTAAGACCCCTTTCACACTGGGGCGTTTTTCATGCGGTTTAGCGCTAATATTAGCGCTATTATACCGCATGAAAAATTCGTGCCTGTAGCCTTCAATGTGAAAGCCCGAAGGCTTTCACACTGAAGCGGTGCGCTAGCCGGACCGCTCCAAAAGTCCTGCTAGCCGCTTCTTTACAGTGGTGAAGGAGCGGTGTGTTCACCGCTCCTTTACCGCGGCTGCCCATTGAAATAAATGGGACAGCGCGATAATACCGCCCGCAAACCACGGCAATAGCTGCGGTTTGCGGGCGGTATTAACCCTTTTTCGGCCGCTAGCGGGGGTTAAATTCACCCCCCTAGCGGCCACATACCGCGGTAAGAACGACGGTATAGCAGCGCTGAAAATCGCGCTGCTATACCGCCACCGTAACTGCCCGCCCCAGTGTGAAAGGGGCCTAAACAAAGTGATGAGTGTCCAAAAAGGTGAATAAATGACATGGAATGGATGGAGTGATTCTTGCACAATTCTTCACGTGAATGATGACATACATGTGTGCTTACCAGAAACGTTGGACCCGAATGTCATACGACAGCGGATCAATCGAGCTTAAGAGTATCCCCAACGGCTGTCCACAGGAACGTCACCGGAACGCTGATGGGTGATGAAGTATATCAGCTGGACAATCAGATGACCTCAATCCGGAAGGTTGACTTTCTGGATCCTGGTACTCAACCGGACAATGGGATATAATCAAGCTTGAATAGAAAAATACCCCGACAAGGGTATTGCAAAAGGACCAACTGAAGAGAACAGAAAAAACGTTTCCTCGCCGAATTCATGCAAAGAGAAGAAAGAAATTGAGTGCTCCACTGGTGTAGGTCAAAAAATGGGTTTTTAATCAAAAAAACACCACATACAAAAATAAAAAGTGATCACAGTTCATACATTAAAAGGCAATATGGGAAGCAAAATGCATAGCCCAACGCGTTTTGTTCCTAACAGGACGTCTACAGGGGCATTAACCTGCTCCCCCAAATTGCCATATATTTATAATAAAAACTAGGAAGGTCATAATCAGTGGCCAACCAATGAAACAACATTTCCTACAAAGAGGGTTGTGATTGGACGGACAACGATCACATGACCGAAACATATTAGTGTTTCCTCACGGGGAGCCAATTCCCACATGAAGAACAAGTCCTTCCTGGTTCAAATGCAATAAAACCAGGAAGTAGCGAGCAATGACACATGGCAAACATATCGTCCAAAAGCCCGCCAAATAGCAACCTGTCAGTCATATGACAGTATCAATCAAATCACTGCCTCAACATAGACTCATTAAAATCTACACCAATAGGGCCTTGCGATCCATAAAAGTAATAAGGGGCACCCAATTGGACCAGGGAGTGTAGCAAAAACATTACCCAATCCTTGAGCGCCATGTCTCAAGGAAGCTATGACTAACCAATGGCACAAATCTATAGTGATCAGAGACCAGGAAATTGAAACCTACACTGGGGTCATGTGATCAAGAACGTGCCCAGGAAGCACCCAATCGTAATCTCCTCCAACTCGTCATGTGACATGAGAGGTCACATGAACTGATGGAGGAACTTAACTGGACACACAACGCGGCGCGTCGTCAAGGTTACATATAAACAGACGACGCGCCGCCTATAGTGTGTAAGATCGAATAGTGAGAGCGGCACCGTCAGCGCGGCGATCATGTGACCTAGCGTCACGCCCACCATGTCAGAATTACATGAATGAAGGCAGCGCCAGTGCCGCCCCCACCACGATCAACCAATAAAAGGAAGGGGAAGAGGATGAAGACACCCAAACTAGTGTATGGGATCGTGCAGTGAGAGTGACGCTAGCAACCAAGCGATCATGTGACAGGCCATCACGTCTATCCTGTCAAATAACATGAAGGAAGGCCGTGTCACTCCCACGGCCATCAACCAATGAAGGGAGGGAAGCAGGAAATAAGATGCCTATGTTCACAAATGGTCCGGAGGTCACCCCCAGTCGTAAAAGACTGCGGGGGGACATCCAAAGGGCCGTAGGAGCAGGATCTCATTAAGCTGATGGGTAAATAATAAATACATAAAAAACAAATGTGAACATAAACCTGAAATACACACTGCCACCTAGCGATGGAAATGCAAACTGCAGTAAATCACATGAAAGGCCAACTATACAGTCCGCATAGGGGAAAGCATAGAGGCACACATGAAATCACATGAAAGGCCAGCTATACAGTCCCCATGAGGGAAAGCATAGAGGCACACCAACATATTAAATTGCAATAGAATGCATAGAAAACATGTGTAAACATAAACCTGCAATACACGGCGCCACCTAACGATGGCAATGTAAATTGCAGTGAATCCCATAAAAAAAAGAAAAAAAAAAAAAAAAACTAAAATAGAAGGAAGTACACAAACATATAAATTACAACAATCAACATGTGTAGTATATCTTCTAAAAACCGAAAATAGAGCAGGGGTGCAACAGAAATAGGGGAGGGAAATATTGGAAAAGGAAAAGAAAACATTTAAGCTGAATTAATGAAAGAGTTAACGTCCCACTCGACGTTCATTCCGAACGGCGTGTAGGTACGCAACTCAAAAATCCAGTAAGTCTACAAACGAGAGACTCCCCGTACCCGGGATTCTCCTCTCCAGTGTGGAACAAACTGATCTATAACCAGGAATTGTGTCCCTGTGGGATCACGGTTGTGATATTGCAAGTAATGTCTAGGGACACTGTGATTAATTTTTCCTTTCTTAATCTTAGCGATGTGTTCGTTCACACGAATGGAGAAAGTTCTGATCGTGCGTCCCACGTATTGTTGTTTGCAAGGACATGTTAAAAGATACACAATATATTGACTGGTGCAGGTGGTGAAACGCTTCATCTGGTAGATACGTAAGGTGACAGATGATTGAAAGGTGACAATTTTACGTTTCCCACTAATATTGTGTAAACACACCTTACATTTGCGGCAAGGGAAGAAGCCTTTACACTCTGGAAAGAACGAGGGTTTTTTGGGTGGATCCATCACATTAGGGGCTATCTGTCCCTGGATAGATCTCGCTCCTCTGAAAATCACACCCGCCCTCTCGGGAAGTACAGGTCCCAAAAGCAGGGCCGGTCCTAGGCGGGTGCGCCGCGTGCACCGCACCCAGGCGCCTGCAGAGGGGGGGTGCTGAAGTGCCAGAGTGCTCCCCTCCCGCCTCCCCCTTTTTGTCACTGTCTCAGGCTGTGGTGAACCCCTAGCTGGCAGAGAGCCAGAGACCCATTTTTACTTTATTTACTACGCCGCTGGCTCAGTGCCCAAACTGGTTGCTACTTGACGCCCGCTTGGCGTGTAGCAACCAGTGACGTCAGAGCAGGAGAGAGGCAGAGACCTATCAGAGCGGAGGAGATTTAACTTCCTCCTCTGCACCTTCTGTTTAGCTCCACCCACATCCTCCCTGTATGTTCGGGACTCCAGCCAGGCAGCGGCATGCAGAAGAAACCTCTGAGACAGACTGCAGTGCACAGATGAAATGAAGAGATGGTGAAAGTCAAGTGACATGCAAAGCACTGATTGACCAACATTACACATCCATCGGGGTTAAAATCCTGTCATCTCTCCCCCAGCAGCCACAGTTCAGCACTTCTCAGAAACTTGAGTGTGTGTGTCAGCCTGGAGCCTGGAGCCTGGAGGAGCCTCTTAGTGTAGTGTGCAGAATAAGGAGATAAGGGTCAGATAAGGGGTCGGCACTCGGCAGGAGAGGACACTGACAGATTACACCCTGGATGGAAGCAGGGCCGGTCCTAGGCGGGTGCGCCGCGTGCACCGCACCCAGGCGCCTGCAGAGGGGGGGTGCTGAAGTGCCAGAGTGCTCCCCTCCCGCCTTCCCCTTTTTGTCACTGTCTCAGGCTGTGGTGAACCCCTAGCTGGCAGAGAGCCAGAGACCCATTTTTACTTTATTTACTACGCCGCTGGCTCAGTGCCCAAACTGGTTGCTACTTGACGCCCGCTTGGCGTGTAGCAACCAGTGACGTCAGAGCAGGAGAGAGGCAGAGACCTATCAGAGCGGAGGAGATTTAACTTCCTCCTCCGCACCTTCTGTTTAGCTCCACCCACATCCTCCCTGTATGTTCGGGACTCCAGCCAGGCAGCGGCATGCAGAAGAAACCTCTGAGACAGACTGCAGTGCACAGATGAAACGAAGAGATGGTGAAAGGCAAGTGACATGCAAAGCACTGATTGACCAACATTACACATCCATCGGGGTTAAAATCCTGTCATCTCTCCCCCAGCAGCCACAGTTCAGCACTTCTCAGAAACTTGAGTGTGTGTGTCAGCCTGGAGCCTGGAGCCTGGAGGAGCCTCTTAGTGTAGTGTGCAGAATAAGGAGATAAGGGTCAGATAAGGGGTCGGCACTTGGCAGGAGAGGACACTGACAGATTACACCCTGGATGGAAGGAGGACACATCCTTAGATATCAGGGCAGGGTTCATGCTGGGACTTGTAACCCTTCACTTTTGGGGGATGTGACCCCCCCCCCAAAAGTGAAGAACTACAGGTCCCAGCATGAACCCCTCAGAGCTGAAGATGTTTCCTGCATCCCTGCACACATAACTCCTCCCACTCGGCCCTTCTGTCCAGCTGCTCACTGTCTCTTCTCTCTCAATACTTGTTTGCCTCTCACTGCAGCAGCCCCCCTCCTCCTTCACCCTCATTTAGAGCAATGTCCCTCTGTCCCTCTTTCCTCCTTGTTTGTCCCTCATTTTGGTCGGATCTATATAGTTGTATTAAAAATGCACTAATTATCTATTAAAAAGCATTTTACAGAGCAAAACCTTTAACCCATATTCCAAATTGCTGCATTTGTAAATCCCAGAAGCCAATATAAAAGAATAGTAGTGGTAAAAAGCACCTGTGGGTTTAACCAGTTTTTTTTGTATAATTCTCCCTTAAAGGGGGCGTGTCCTATGTCTACATATTTTTGCTAATAGGTGTGCCTCATTCCCATCTCAGAAAGTTGGGAGGTATGCTTCTATCCATCCCACGGTCCCCCTGTCCATCCCACGGTCCCCCTGTCCATCCCACGGTCCCCCTGACTACTCTGCGGCCCCCCTGACCACTCTGTTGTTCTTCTTGATGCCTAGAGCCCACTTTTGATCTTGCACACAGGCCCGCTGATTTCATACGCCCCTGCCCCAAAAATATGCAAAAAAATATGTCAAAAATCATCTTTTTTGGGTTGGTGTCCCTGAATGGCAGTTTGGAAATGTGGTCACCCTAGCATAAATAAAACTACTTCCGAACTGTCCCAGCTTTGGAACAGCATGGACAGTTCATGGCCGAATCTAGGGAGGTGTGCTGTGTGCCCGCCTCCCAGGCAACAACTACCAGGATGTACATTGTGCCTGGGCAGTGTTGCTAAACTTCAGTGAGAAGAAGCTGTCTCCGGGCATGGCATGGCAGGGCAGGGCAGGGCGGGATGGACAGGCTGGCTGCACCTGTGTGTGTTGATTTTCCCCCAAAGCCATGCCAGCACACTCCCCCTTTCTGCAGAGACGGGACAGGAGAGGAGAGAGATATTGATTTGCTCATCCTCCTCCCGCCCCTCTCCTCTGTGTCTGCCCCGCCCACACTCGAATCCCTGGCTTAGTACTGTGCACGAGAAAGGGGTGTGGCGGGAAATTTTAAGCAATGGAGGAGACAGATCCACCTGAGTGTATGATTGTCACTGTCAGAGCCTGCAGAGACCAGGCCTGGAGTAAGTGAGTTCTACATTACTACTGGGCTCTCCCCAGGGAGTGAGTGTATGGGAGGGGTGGAAGACTGAAATCTCCTCATGCTGTGTGGAGGACTGGTGGCAGCCCACTATGCTGGGACTTGTAGTGCCCTCTGTGGGGGGACTGAGGAATCTTCAGTTCCCCACAAAGGGCACTACAGGTCCCAGCATAGTGAAATGCATTCTTCAGTCCCCTCTAGGGCACTACAAGTCCCAGCATAATGGGAATGCATTCTTCAGTCCCCTCTATTCTAGTGCACTACAGGTCTCAGCATAATGGGAATGCATTCTTCAGTCCCCTCTAGTGCACTACAGGTCCCAGCATAGTGGGAATGCATTCTTCAGTCCCCTCTAGTGCACTACAGGTCCCAGCATAGTGAAATGCATTCTTCAGTCCCCTCTAGGGCACTACAAGTCCCAGCATAATGGGAATGCATTCTTCAGTCCCCTCTATTCTAGTGCACTACAGGTCCCAGCATAGTGGGAATGCATTCTTCAGTCCCCTCTAGTGCACTACAGGTCCCAGCATAGTGGGAATGCATTCTTCAGTCCCCTCTAGTGCACTACAGGTCCCAGCATAGTGAAATGCATTCTTCAGTCCCCTCTAGGGCACTACAAGTCCCAGCATAATGGGAATGCATTCTTCAGTCCCCTCTAGTGCACCACAGGTCCCAGCATAGTGGGAATGCATTCTTCAGTCCCCTCTAGGGCACTACAAGTCCCAGCATAGTGGGAATGCATTCTTCAGTCCCCTCTATTCTAGTGCACTACAGGTCCCAGCATAGTGGGAATGCATTCTTCAGTCCTCTCTAGTGCACTACAGGTCCCAGCATAGTGGGAATGCATTCTTCAGTCCCCTCTAGGGCACTACAGGTCCCAGCACAGCAGGTTGCTCTGACAGAACAGAAGGAGCCTGAGAAGATTGGCGCCGCTCTGCGTGATCCAGGGGCACTGGCAGACTTAATTTGCTGGGCACTGCTAGGCTGCAATTGAGGTATTGATCTCTTGTATCATATCTGCAGTCTCTGGCCATGTCTTGTATCATGTCTGCAGTCTCTCACCATCTCCTGTACTATGTCTGCAGTATGTCTGGGGGCTCTTTCTAACAGCCCTCTCTGTGTCCGTTAGAGAGACCCCCCTTCCAGTTCCCATTAGAGCACTCTCTTCCTGTATTTTGTTTATTGTTAAGAGATCATATGAGGATCCCAGGGTATCAAAGACTTCTTAGGGGAGCATCTCTGTGTTTAATTAGTTGCCATAGAAACATTTGTAAAGGGGAGGAGTTAGTATAATGAACACACCCATGCGAGGGCGCAGAAATATTTTTGCACCCAGGCGCCTGTGACCCTAGGATCGGCCCTGGATGGAAGGAGGACACATCCTTAGATATCAGGGCAGGGTTCATGCTGGGACTTGTAACCCTTCACTTTTGGGCGATGTGACTCCCCCCCCCCCCAAAGTGAAGAACTACAGGTCCCAGCATGAACCCCTCAGAGCTGAAGATGTTTCCTGCATCCCTGCACACATAACTCCTCCCACTCGGCCCTTCTGTCCAGCTGCTCACTGTCTCTTCTCTCTCAATACTTGTTTGCCTCTCACTGCAGCAGCCCCCCTCCTCCTTCACCCTCATTTAGAGCAATGTCCCTCTGTCCCTCTTTCCTCCTTGTTTGTCCCTCATTTTGGTCGGATCTATATAGTTGTATTAAAAATGCACTAATTATCTATTAAAAAGCATTTTACAGAGCAAAACCTTTAACCCATATTCCAAATTGCTGCATTTGTAAATCCCAGAAGCCAATATAAAAGAATAGTAGTGGTAAAAAGCACCTGTGGGTTTAACCAGTTTTTTTTGTATAATTCTCCCTTAAAGGGGGCGTGTCCTATGTCTACATATTTTTGCTAATAGGTGTGCCTCATTCCCATCTCAGAAAGTTGGGAGGTATGCTTCTATCCATCCCACGGTCCCCCTGTCCATCCCACGGTCCCCCTGTCCATCCCACGGTCCCCCTGACTACTCTGCGGCCCCCCTGACCACTCTGTTGTTCTTCTTGATGCCTAGAGCCCACTTTTGATCTTGCACACAGGCCCGCTGATTTCATACGCCCCTGCCCCAAAAATATGCAAAAAAATATGTCAAAAATCATCTTTTTTGGGTTGGTGTCCCTGAATGGCAGTTTGGAAATGTGGTCACCCTAGCATAAATAAAACTACTTCCGAACTGTCCCAGCTTTGGAACAGCATGGACAGTTCATGGCCGAATCTAGGGAGGTGTGCTGTGTGCCCGCCTCCCAGGCAACAACTACCAGGATGTACATTGTGCCTGGGCAGTGTTGCTAAACTTCAGTGAGAAGAAGCTGTCTCCGGGCATGGCATGGCAGGGCAGGGCAGGGCGGGATGGACAGGCTGGCTGCACCTGTGTGTGTTGATTTTCCCCCAAAGCCATGCCAGCACACTCCCCCTTTCTGCAGAGACGGGACAGGAGAGGAGAGAGATATTGATTTGCTCATCCTCCTCCCGCCCCTCTCCTCTGTGTCTGCCCCGCCCACACTCGAATCCCTGGCTTAGTACTGTGCACGAGAAAGGGGTGTGGCGGGAAATTTTAAGCAATGGAGGAGACAGATCCACCTGAGTGTATGATTGTCACTGTCAGAGCCTGCAGAGACCAGGCCTGGAGTAAGTGAGTTCTACATTACTACTGGGCTCTCCCCAGGGAGTGAGTGTATGGGAGGGGTGGAAGACTGAAATCTCCTCATGCTGTGTGGAGGACTGGTGGCAGCCCACTATGCTGGGACTTGTAGTGCCCTCTGTGGGGGGACTGAGGAATCTTCAGTTCCCCACAAAGGGCACTACAGGTCCCAGCATAGTGAAATGCATTCTTCAGTCCCCTCTAGGGCACTACAAGTCCCAGCATAATGGGAATGCATTCTTCAGTCCCCTCTATTCTAGTGCACTACAGGTCCCAGCATAATGGGAATGCATTCTTCAGTCCCCTCTAGTGCACTACAGGTCCCAGCATAGTGGGAATGCATTCTTCAGTCCCCTCTAGTGCACTACAGGTCCCAGCATAGTGAAATGCATTCTTCAGTCCCCTCTAGGGCACTACAAGTCCCAGCATAATGGGAATGCATTCTTCAGTCCCCTCTATTCTAGTGCACTACAGGTCCCAGCATAGTGGGAATGCATTCTTCAGTCCCCTCTAGTGCACTACAGGTCCCAGCATAGTGGGAATGCATTCTTCAGTCCCCTCTAGTGCACTACAGGTCCCAGCATAGTGAAATGCATTCTTCAGTCCCCTCTAGGGCACTACAAGTCCCAGCATAATGGGAATGCATTCTTCAGTCCCCTCTAGTGCACCACAGGTCCCAGCATAGTGGGAATGCATTCTTCAGTCCCCTCTAGGGCACTACAAGTCCCAGCATAGTGGGAATGCATTCTTCAGTCCCCTCTATTCTAGTGCACTACAGGTCCCAGCATAGTGGGAATGCATTCTTCAGTCCTCTCTAGTGCACTACAGGTCCCAGCATAGTGGGAATGCATTCTTCAGTCCCCTCTAGGGCACTACAGGTCCCAGCACAGCAGGTTGCTCTGACAGAACAGAAGGAGCCTGAGAAGATTGGCGCCGCTCTGCGTGATCCAGGGGCACTGGCAGACTTAATTTGCTGGGCACTGCTAGGCTGCAATTGAGGTATTGATCTCTTGTATCATATCTGCAGTCTCTGGCCATGTCTTGTATCATGTCTGCAGTCTCTCACCATCTCCTGTACTATGTCTGCAGTATGTCTGGGGGCTCTTTCTAACAGCCCTCTCTGTGTCCGTTAGAGAGACCCCCCTTCCAGTTCCCATTAGAGCACTCTCTTCCTGTATTTTGTTTATTGTTAAGAGATCATATGAGGATCCCAGGGTATCAAAGACTTCTTAGGGGAGCATCTCTGTGTTTAATTAGTTGCCATAGAAACATTTGTAAAGGGGAGGAGTTAGTATAATGAACACACCCATGCGAGGGCGCAGAAATATTTTTGCACCCAGGCGCCTGTGACCCTAGGATCGGCCCTGGATGGAAGGAGGACACATCCTTAGATATCAGGGCAGGGTTCATGCTGGGACTTGTAACCCTTCACTTTTGGGCGATGTGACTCCCCCCCCCCCAAAGTGAAGAACTACAGGTCCCAGCATGAACCCCTCAGAGCTGAAGATGTTTCCTGCATCCCTGCACACATAACTCCTCCCACTCGGCCCTTCTGTCCAGCTGCTCACTGTCTCTTCTCTCTCAATACTTGTTTGCCTCTCACTGCAGCAGCCCCCCTCCTCCTTCACCCTCATTTAGAGCAATGTCCCTCTGTCCCTCTTTCCTCCTTGTTTGTCCCTCATTTTGGTCGGATCTATATAGTTGTATTAAAAATGCACTAATTATCTATTAAAAAGCATTTTACAGAGCAAAACCTTTAACCCATATTCCAAATTGCTGCATTTGTAAATCCCAGAAGCCAATATAAAAGAATAGTAGTGGTAAAAAGCACCTGTGGGTTTAACCAGTTTTTTTTGTATAATTCTCCCTTAAAGGGGGCGTGTCCTATGTCTACATATTTTTGCTAATAGGTGTGCCTCATTCCCATCTCAGAAAGTTGGGAGGTATGCTTCTATCCATCCCACGGTCCCCCTGTCCATCCCACGGTCCCCCTGTCCATCCCACGGTCCCCCTGACTACTCTGCGGCCCCCCTGACCACTCTGTTGTTCTTCTTGATGCCTAGAGCCCACTTTTGATCTTGCACACAGGCCCGCTGATTTCATACGCCCCTGCCCCAAAAATATGCAAAAAAATATGTCAAAAATCATCTTTTTTGGGTTGGTGTCCCTGAATGGCAATTTGGAAATGTGGTCACCCTAGCATAAATAAAACTACTTCCGAACTGTCCCAGCTTTGGAACAGCATGGACAGTTCATGGCCGAATCTAGGGAGGTGTGCTGTGTGCCCGCCTCCCAGGCAACAACTACCAGGATGTACATTGTGCCTGGGCAGTGTTGCTAAACTTCAGTGAGAAGAAGCTGTCTCCGGGCATGGCATGGCAGGGCAGGGCAGGGCGGGATGGACAGGCTGGCTGCACCTGTGTGTGTTGATTTTCCCCCAAAGCCATGCCAGCACACTCCCCCTTTCTGCAGAGACGGGACAGGAGAGGAGAGAGATATTGATTTGCTCATCCTCCTCCCGCCCCTCTCCTCTGTGTCTGCCCCGCCCACACTCGAATCCCTGGCTTAGTACTGTGCACGAGAAAGGGGTGTGGCGGGAAATTTTAAGCAATGGAGGAGACAGATCCACCTGAGTGTATGATTGTCACTGTCAGAGCCTGCAGAGACCAGGCCTGGAGTAAGTGAGTTCTACATTACTACTGGGCTCTCCCCAGGGAGTGAGTGTATGGGAGGGGTGGAAGACTGAAATCTCCTCATGCTGTGTGGAGGACTGGTGGCAGCCCACTATGCTGGGACTTGTAGTGCCCTCTGTGGGGGGACTGAGGAATCTTCAGTTCCCCACAAAGGGCACTACAGGTCCCAGCATAGTGAAATGCATTCTTCAGTCCCCTCTAGGGCACTACAAGTCCCAGCATAATGGGAATGCATTCTTCAGTCCCCTCTATTCTAGTGCACTACAGGTCCCAGCATAATGGGAATGCATTCTTCAGTCCCCTCTAGTGCACTACAGGTCCCAGCATAGTGGGAATGCATTCTTCAGTCCCCTCTAGTGCACTACAGGTCCCAGCATAGTGAAATGCATTCTTCAGTCCCCTCTAGGGCACTACAAGTCCCAGCATAATGGGAATGCATTCTTCAGTCCCCTCTATTCTAGTGCACTACAGGTCCCAGCATAGTGGGAATGCATTCTTCAGTCCCCTCTAGTGCACTACAGGTCCCAGCATAGTGGGAATGCATTCTTCAGTCCCCTCTAGTGCACTACAGGTCCCAGCATAGTGAAATGCATTCTTCAGTCCCCTCTAGGGCACTACAAGTCCCAGCATAATGGGAATGCATTCTTCAGTCCCCTCTAGTGCACCACAGGTCCCAGCATAGTGGGAATGCATTCTTCAGTCCCCTCTAGGGCACTACAAGTCCCAGCATAGTGGGAATGCATTCTTCAGTCCCCTCTATTCTAGTGCACTACAGGTCCCAGCATAGTGGGAATGCATTCTTCAGTCCTCTCTAGTGCACTACAGGTCCCAGCATAGTGGGAATGCATTCTTCAGTCCCCTCTAGGGCACTACAGGTCCCAGCACAGCAGGTTGCTCTGACAGAACAGAAGGAGCCTGAGAAGATTGGCGCCGCTCTGCGTGATCCAGGGGCACTGGCAGACTTAATTTGCTGGGCACTGCTAGGCTGCAATTGAGGTATTGATCTCTTGTATCATATCTGCAGTCTCTGGCCATGTCTTGTATCATGTCTGCAGTCTCTCACCATCTCCTGTACTATGTCTGCAGTATGTCTGGGGGCTCTTTCTAACAGCCCTCTCTGTGTCCGTTAGAGAGACCCCCCTTCCAGTTCCCATTAGAGCACTCTCTTCCTGTATTTTGTTTATTGTTAAGAGATCATATGAGGATCCCAGGGTATCAAAGACTTCTTAGGGGAGCATCTCTGTGTTTAATTAGTTGCCATAGAAACATTTGTAAAGGGGAGGAGTTAGTATAATGAACACACCCATGCGAGGGCGCAGAAATATTTTTGCACCCAGGCGCCTGTGACCCTAGGATCGGCCCTGGATGGAAGGAGGACACATCCTTAGATATCAGGGCAGGGTTCATGCTGGGACTTGTAACCCTTCACTTTTGGGCGATGTGACTCCCCCCCCCCCCCAAAGTGAAGAACTACAGGTCCCAGCATGAACCCCTCAGAGCTGAAGATGTTTCCTGCATCCCTGCACACATAACTCCTCCCACTCGGCCCTTCTGTCCAGCTGCTCACTGTCTCTTCTCTCTCAATACTTGTTTGCCTCTCACTGCAGCAGCCCCCCTCCTCCTTCACCCTCATTTAGAGCAATGTCCCTCTGTCCCTCTTTCCTCCTTGTTTGTCCCTCATTTTGGTCTGATCTATATAGTTTTATTAAAAATGCACTAATTATCTATTAAAAAGCATTTTACAGAGCAAAACCTTTAACCCATATTCCAAATTGCTGCATTTGTAAATCCCAGAAGCCAATATAAAAGAATAGTAGTGGTAAAAAGCACCTGTGGGTTTAACCAGTTTTTTTTTGTATAATTCTCCCTTAAAGGGGGCGTGTCCTATGTCTACATATTTTTGCTAATAGGTGTGCCTCATTCCCATCTCAGAAAGTTGGGAGGTATGCTTCTATCCATCCCACGGTCCCCCTGTCCATCCCACGGTCCCCCTGTCCATCCCACGGTCCCCCTGTCCATCCCACGGTCCCCCTGACTACTCTGCGGCCCCCCTGACCACTCTGTTGTTCTTCTTGATGCCTAGAGCCCACTTTTGATCTTGCACACAGGCCCGCTGATTTCATACGCCCCTGCCCCAAAAATATGCAAAAAAATATGTCAAAAATCATCTTTTTTGGGTTGGTGTCCCTGAATGGCAGTTTGGAAATGTGGTCACCCTAGCATAAATAAAACTACTTCCGAACTGTCCCAGCTTTGGAACAGCATGGACAGTTCATGGCCGAATCTAGGGAGGTGTGCTGTGTGCCCGCCTCCCAGGCAACAACTACCAGGATGTACATTGTGCCTGGGCAGTGTTGCTAAACTTCAGTGAGAAGAAGCTGTCTCCGGGCATGGCATGGCAGGGCAGGGCAGGGCGGGATGGACAGGCTGGCTGCACCTGTGTGTGTTGATTTTCCCCCAAAGCCATGCCAGCACACTCCCCCTTTCTGCAGAGACGGGACAGGAGAGGAGAGAGATATTGATTTGCTCATCCTCCTCCCGCCCCTCTCCTCTGTGTCTGCCCCGCCCACACTCGAATCCCTGGCTTAGTACTGTGCACGAGAAAGGGGTGTGGCGGGAAATTTTAAGCAATGGAGGAGACAGATCCACCTGAGTGTATGATTGTCACTGTCAGAGCCTGCAGAGACCAGGCCTGGAGTAAGTGAGTTCTACATTACTACTGGGCTCTCCCCAGGGAGTGAGTGTATGGGAGGGGTGGAAGACTGAAATCTCCTCATGCTGTGTGGAGGACTGGTGGCAGCCCACTATGCTGGGACTTGTAGTGCCCTCTGTGGGGGGACTGAGGAATCTTCAGTTCCCCACAAAGGGCACTACAGGTCCCAGCATAGTGAAATGCATTCTTCAGTCCCCTCTAGGGCACTACAAGTCCCAGCATAATGGGAATGCATTCTTCAGTCCCCTCTATTCTAGTGCACTACAGGTCCCAGCATAATGGGAATGCATTCTTCAGTCCCCTCTAGTGCACTACAGGTCCCAGCATAGTGGGAATGCATTCTTCAGTCCCCTCTAGTGCACTACAGGTCCCAGCATAGTGAAATGCATTCTTCAGTCCCCTCTAGGGCACTACAAGTCCCAGCATAATGGGAATGCATTCTTCAGTCCCCTCTATTCTAGTGCACTACAGGTCCCAGCATAGTGGGAATGCATTCTTCAGTCCCCTCTAGTGCACTACAGGTCCCAGTGTGATGGAGTATATAAAAAGAATATTTTATTTATAATAAGTTTTATCCCTATCTACTATCGATTATAGTTTGAGAAGCTTAGCAAGGGTTAAATGTTTCTCTTCTTGATTTTCTGTTTCTGACTGTCTATTTTCAGCAATTCAGGAACACCAGTGTCCTCTTGCTAGAGCCATCTGTTGGGAACAGGAATACATTTTCAGGTCATTCTGTACAAATGAAAAGCTCATTGATCTTAATATTGTGAACCAGAGGGTTTTTATGTATATTAAGGGTACACGGTTGAAATATTATAGGTGTGTCTTTTAGTGTTTATGAAATAAGAAAAAATATGTTTTCCTTGATTAAGAAATATAGCAGAAATATTTAGCTCTGAATAAAGGAAAAAGAACAGAAGTCCATTACATCACCACGTGGCTATCTTCAACTCCTAGCCCCTCCGAGCAAGACTAAAAAGGAGAAAAGAGTATTTCGGGACACTTGCCATGAGGGAAGAAATTGACGTCAGAAGAAGCTCCATATAGGATCACAAACTAATTATATGCACATACCTGTGACGTAGCCTGTGTAAAAATTTGCCTTTAAAAAGGGCTGACCACCGAGACTAAGGTCTGGAGGAATAAAGAATTTATGCTGATCATCACAGAGTAGCGTATTTTCTTTCAAGCTAGCAAATGGGCCTATTTCTCTCCAGCACAGATTTGGAACAGCGGCAGAACAAGAAAATAGTTTCTGGGATTGGACCAGAATCGATCCATTACAATTGGCGCCCAACGTCGCTTTAGGACTGTGCGCTGTCGTAAGCCGATCCAGATGTGACTACAGGCGACTTGAGATGGGCTTGGTGGAATTGAAGCTAGCGCACCTTCATTAAAAACACGGTAAGTGAAGTCTGTTATATTCCTTACCTGTGTTTCTTCGCCTCGTCACCCTCAATTTCACTTTCAGTCCGTCGGCTGCGCCATGCCACGATAAGACGGGTAATTTCTTGTCCAAAAGTCGTTTTACTAAGAACCCGTTTGACTTCTTCTGCCGGCTGTGATTTATGTTATGTTTTGTTCTGTGTTGTCTTGAATGTCCCTATTTTGCTGAATGCTGAATGACTGTCTGTATGTGAAGGGGGTGACGCAGTTTCCTTGCCGCCGTGTCTTGTACGGGCTTAGTTCCGAGACGGTGTCGAAAGGACACGGATTCCTGGCTAGACCTGGTACAGGACATGCTGGTTAAAGAGGGCGTACGGTACTTTTTCTAAAGGCACAGATTCCTGCCCGCGTTTTTTTATACGGGTCCGAGAGGGTGTCATAGATTTGTGAAAGGCACAGATTCCTGCCCGTTTTTTTATACGGGTCCGAGAGGGTGTCATAGACCTCCATACAGACAGCGGAAATGAAATAGCTCTCATATTCTACACTTGTGTACTTTGTCTATTATCTGTTTTTTTTTTGTATGTTGTTTTGTCTATTTTATGGCCATTCTATACATGTGGTAAAGGTTTTGATTTTAAGTTTGGCTAAGTGTTTCAAGCTTAGCCTGTTTAAAAAGCTCATTTTGTGACACAAGCACGAAGCCCAGATTCACGCGCCTCCCCCCTTCCTTCTGCACAGACTGTGTGGAGAGGTGTCGAATCCCCCCCCCCTCCTTTTTCTCTTCTGGTGGGGGCTGATGTACTTTTAACTTGAAGATGGCAGAAGTACGTCTCTGTATTATCGGGAATTGATATACAGGCATACCCCACTTTTAAGTACACAATGGGACCAGAGCATGTATGTAAAACGAAAATGTACTTAAAGTGAAACAATACATTTTTTCACTTTTAGGGTGTATTGGGGGTCAGGGACTGTAGTGGGGGTGTCAGGAGCTGTAGTTGAGGTCTCAGGGGCTGTAGTGGGGGTGTCAGGGGCACACTGGAACAGGGCGGGCTATGTTCTCGGAGCTTCAGCTCCTTCTACTGCAGCTGCAAAATGTCTGTACAGTACTTGTGAGGCACTTTACATACACTTGGGGGTATGTACTTACTCGCGAGTGTATGTAAAGTGAGTGTACTTAAAGCGGGGTATGCCTGTATTGCATATATATGGAATACAGGCATGTAGCAGTAGTAGAGTAATTAATTAATTAATACCAGAGTGTAAAGAAGTTCTTTAATAAGAAAACTAAGTTTAATGCTGCATGTAAATGTTTATGAATATTTAAGCCCTAAACAACAGAAAATGTGTTATTACATGAGGTCATTCAAAGCACAAACAAGGGGCAGAACAAAGTTTTAAGGAAAAACTATTGATTAAGATAATGGAAAACAACATGGTATTTAGTGTTTAACAAAAATCCTACAGTTTTGGTTGCAGGAAATAATAAGTTAAGGATTGAGCAATTTTTACAAAAGATTCCTAACTAGGATTTGGTTATTAAATTAAAAGTAGTAGATTGTTCTAATTTACTTAAGGCTACCCAGGAAAAATATTAAAATATGAAAGTTTTTTGTTCAATCTAAAAATTATCAAAAATTGTAAAAAAAATATTGTTAAAAGTTTTTGTTATTGAGTATTTCTGATAAAAGTAAAGACTTTGGTTGAGGGAGGAATTTTTCTCGGGGAAATGGCCAATCGCAGTTCATGGGCAGGAGCCAATCTGTGAGTTTCACGAGATTGTCCTCTAAACATTTTTGTTGTCATTACTATAGTCAGGAACGTCATATAACGTAGTGTACATGATTTTTAGCAGATGTACAAACCAAACATGTTTAAAAAAAAATGGTAAAAAAGGTTAAAAATTATAAAAAACGATGAAATGAGATTGGAACAGAATTGTACAATGCATGGTAGCTAAGTCTGATAGTAACAGATCTTTCTCTGAAAAGTGTGACATGTAAAGGAATGCAGATCGAGTTACACAGCTTCAGACATGCTATGACAGGTTTTCACTTCTATCGATCAGAACACATGTTTGTGTTAAACCTTCCAGAAACCTATATTTTAGGGTTGAAAATATATTTATTGGAATTTTAACAGTGAGTACATGAAAATATATATGAAGTCACAATCCGTAAGTAGTCACATATAAGTTTGTGCAAAGAGTCAGCCAAATGGCTATCGCCCACAGCATAACTCATAATACATAGTTATACAATATCAGATGTGGTGACCGGTAATTGGAATAGAAAACGGGTACAGCTAGAAGAGCCCCGTCGTCATATACAACAGGATTGAAAACAGATACGTTAGGGATTAAGATTAAAACAAACACAAAAAAAAAAGGGGGAACAAAAGGAGTGGTAGTGGGGGTCGGATGGTGGGAGTGGGGAGGGGTACAGGGGGAGAGGAAGAGAGGAAGGGAGAGAGAGAGATGGGAAAAGAGAAGGAAGGACAGAAAAGAGAAAGAAAAGTAGGCAAGGAGAAATCGTAGAAGAGTGTCAGAGCTACTGAGTCGGGGAACAGGGAGAGATAAGTAAGTGGCCGTGGTGAGAGGGGGACCCTCAGATACAAGTCCTGTTCGTCCCACTGTCACTTTAGGTACAAGGATAATCAATTTGGGGTCGACAACATACTCGCCAGAGTGTCAGAAGAGGAGAAGCGGAGCCAGACGAACCACAGTGCTTTATATTTGTCAAAAGTATCGTTGTCAAGGGCCAGCATCTCCTCCATTCTCATAGTATCATTCATAATCGAGACCCAGTGTGACAAGGGAGGAACGGTGGTCGACTTCCAGTAGGAAGGGATGAGTTGTCTAGCTGACGACAAAGAAACGAAGGAGGTTCTGTTTCTGGGAGGATATTGAACCCGGGAGAATAGAGAGAAGGGCAATCTTAGGGGAGGGCGTCAGCGTATCATCATAGAGTTTGTCGTAACAATCAAATACCTGAGTCCAGAAGGGGCGGATCCTCTCGCATTCCCACCAGACATGTAAGTAGGTCCCCGTAGAGGTCGAACATCGCCAGCAGGATGCCGGAGTGGACGGAAGGATTTTGTGCAATGTATAGGGGTCTCTGTACCATCTTGATAGAATCTTGTAATTTTTTTCCTGTGAATAGCAGGATATCGTAGATTTATGAGTGAAATGAAACGAAGTCTGCCAATCTTAACCTGGGATGTCCTTACCCATATCTGTAGACCATGCCCTGGTGTAAGAAGGTAAGTCAGCATGTGTAAGATTTTGTAAGAGACAGTAAATGGTCGAGAGTAGGTGTCTGGGTGTCTCGGAGAGGGAGCACAGCCGTTCAAACTCGGTTTTAGGGCGGTGTATTTGGGAGGAAGAGTGCAAGTGCTTCGCGAGCGTAGATAAATGCAGTGTGGTGAGCCAATCAGAGGTTCCTGTCGGCGTGATAGGTGTTCCGCGCGTGGGGTGTACGAAGGAGTGCGCCTGGGGCCAGTCAGTCCTCCTGAAGGGACCCAATGTAGACGTTCCTACACCCTGAGGGAAGGCAGGGTTGTCAAATAGAGAGGATAATGGGGAGGGATCAGAGGACAGAATGGAACACAAACCCCTGTTATACCACAGTCTAAGGGAGGCCAGCGTCAGAGGGGAGGAAGAGGGTATACGGGTGAAATCAGATTTATATCCCCAAAGCAGTGCTCGGAGATCGACCGGAGCCAGGTCCTGCTCAATGGCAACAGAAGCCTTTAAAAAAGGGCGAGGGAACCATTCCAGAGTGCGTGCCACATGGGTGGCCTTGTAATAGAGTTCAAAATTGGGGAGGCCCGCTCCGCCCTGAAGTTTCGGACGGGAGAGCAAGTTATATTTAACCCTAGGCAGCCCACGGCTCCACATGAATCTGATAGCGATAGTACGCAAGGATGTAAAGAAAGACTTGGGGATCAAGATGGGTATTGTTTGGAGAAGGTACAGAAGTCTGGGTAGGGTATCCATTTTTAGGGTATTGATTCGTCCGAACCAAGGCAAGGAAGATCCCCCCCACTCCTCGAGGTCCTTCCGAATGCGGGAGAGCAAAGGAACGTAATTCAAGGAGAAAAGATTAGGAAGGTTAGAGGGTATAACTACCCCCAGGTACGAAATCCCCTTCTTCTGCCACCTAAAAGAGAAGTTTGATCTAAGAGCGGACATCGTAGTGGAGGTGAGGGAAATATTGAGGGCTTCAGTCTTGGAAAGATTAAGTTTAAAATTGCTGAAACCTATATTTTAGAGGGTTTTATTACTTACTAAAGTAATTGTTTTGAAAAAACACGTGGGTTTTGTACCATTTGTTTAAGGTGTTATTTCAAGGAAAACAGGAGGTGACACACAGCTTTGTTTATGGACAACTGGGTGTAAAAAAAAAAAAAAAAAAAAAAGGTTAGTTGAAGTGAGATAAAAATACTTCATGACTAAAATAATGCAGATGTGATCAAGCCACAGTGCTTTTAGTGGACATTTATTGAGAAAGAGTTTCTTTGTGCTTTTATAAAATTGATAATGTATTGGCACTATGGAATAATAAACTTTCTGTATGTGTGTCTGCACTGAAAGGTGACCTTTACACTACCATGTGTTTAGCAGTCAGACTGACGGAGCACGTGTGGTTCATTCAATCATACTGTCTGAGAAGCATGATTGGTTATGACAAACATGATCAATTTTCTTTCAGAAATAGAATATTTAGGAAAGCCAAACCTAAAATAATG